>CAJQUW010015908.1:0-418316 GCA_907163375.1 Prostheceraeus crozeri | reverse complement strand
ATTGACTTAATTAAGACATTTCAAAGATGATAAATGACACTTGAATACTGTGTCAACTTAGTCAAACAGTGTCAGGACGATGGAACTATGGGAGAAGTGGTGGATATGTGGATTGATTTGTCATAAAGGAGTCCCAACGAAGTTTATAAGCGTGATCGAAAAACGAATGATGATGGTAGTGCAACCACCGATACTTGCTGAGAATTGAATCCATTATTCAATAGACAAAATTGACTGTGACCGCAGGGTAAGCGAAATATATCATTTGTATTCGAAATTTCATCGCTAATGCTGAGCCTGGTGCCTCTCGACCATTTACCCAATTCCTTGCGAAGGCATCTCCTTACACAGATCTCTCTGATTGCAAAGGCACTTTGCACTCATGCAGAACAGCAGCTCTCGAATTTCAATTTAGTAGAGCGTCAATTAATGTATGAAACATTTTGGAGTAGAGGTGGGAAATGTGTTTTCTTTGCAAACAATTGAACGGTTAAACTACAAAAGATTGCTGTGTGGATTTATTGCTTCAAGGGCTTGTTTTATTTCAGCATCACTTCACGTCTAGAAAATACAAAGAGACACTTAATTTACTTCATGATTAAAATTTCCATTATTTCTTAAATACATCACGTACATGGGATGATGGCAGTACAGTGTCGCATTATCCAAACTTGTAATGTTTCCTTGATGCAAATTCAGTGGTGCTAATGTTAGATCAGTGCTGTTGCTTGGTATTTAGCAAAGTAATGCTACTTATTTAAGCTACTAAGGTAACAAGAAAGACCTTTTCTTACAAATCTAAAATTTCATCATTTCTATTTATCACGATTTCGGAAAACATTTCGTCGAATTTCGATAAATGTAATTATTTTGTATTTTGCATTTAAATGCTGAATTTCATTTAATGCAGTGTTAAATTTTATTTCGATCGACTACAACAAGTCTAAAAAGCATGTTTTTAATAAAAAACGTTTTAAACTTGTTTTTCAATTAAAAGGTATGCCCCATGCATGCCGCAAACGATGAACTTCTATGTGTAAATAAAGAAAATCTAGCTTAGTCTGCTATACTTGAAAAAAGGCCCCTCACCAAACAAAAAGAAAAAAAATTACAAGTATGTTTCTGAAAATCTAGTTCAACACTTAAATGAGAAGTGAATGTCATCGTGATCAATTATTTAGCACAGTTACTACTGAACAGTGAATTGAATTTCCGTCAGCTAACATTCTTTACTGGGAACTTTGTATTTTACAGTTATATGTCACGAGATTATTTCTGTGCTTCTGCACTTTTGCTTGCTGTGTGGTTCAACAAACTGTAGCATCATTTTTAGAGATTGAGGAAGGCCTACTGGCATTGTCAAGTCAGTATGTGAAATCAAAGCAAGACATCGTTTTTGTAGAATTGTAATTTTCTCCATAATACACAATAGTGAAAGGCTGAAATGAGTTGGTACAATCAATCCAATAAAGATATTGAACTCAATGTTCCCAAATAGGCAAATGCAGGGTGCAAAGAGCATAAAATGCCAAAATGAAAATTTTCTATCTAATCGAATTAGAAGATAAAAACATCGTATGGATAAAAATATGTTTTATTCTCTTCTTTTTATGGTCTTGCTAAGGATCGCTAGTTCATTGTCAGTGATTGTTGGTTCATCTATCTTGCACATTGTCTTGGAATTGCTTGACAGCAGCAGCAGTAATGCGATCTGTATTGGAGGTAGTGTCGCAAACAGCCAGCGTGATGTTCTTTCATGCATCAAACCAGCGTGATTATTCTTCTCCGTATAATCGCTTGCCATCGAAATGAGCACAATTTTCAATGTTGCAAATTGTAAAACATGGTAGACTCTGCTTATGGACATTTCTTTCCGCGAACTACATTGTAAAATGATGACAGCAGTGCTACTTTGAGAATACATACTACAAATCGGGTGATGATAAAAAATTAGGCGGTAAAATGATGTTCATTATCAACCTCATGCTGGAGTCATCAAAGATGGCATTTCGAGATTCAGAGACTGTTATTGCTCGAGCGCTCTTTGATCTCTTACTGGGATGGATTGTCTTTTGATCAGGACAGGCTTTCAGTATTGCAACCCACTCTTCGGCACTCAACCACTGCACAGTCACATCAGCCCAGTCTCACCACTTCGGCTACATCAAAAGTCTGACGGTTGGTTTTCTAGGTTTGGACGCGGACGCAAGCGGTGTCAGTGACTGCAGGAAGCTGAAGGAAGGTGAATTATATTCGCTGAACTGAGTCTGATGGACAGTCTTACGGATGAATTACCTGGTACATTTCAGATACCTCTCTATTGATTTCAGCGAGAAAACTTCAAGCTTTGTAGGCTTTGACATGAAATGTATGAAAGTAAATAATTCTAACAAAAATTGCTTTCGAAAGTTGTCTTGGTGCGGGACCTTTTTATTTAACAATCTCAAAAATAAGTATTAGTTTACTCCTCTACATACAAATTTTTATCGTTTGCATTGTGTATCATCGAAGAATTCGAAAAAAATTGATGAAGCCATAACCCTAACAAGTAAGTAAGTAAGTAAGCGCTTATTCATAAGTAAACAGAAATCATCATATCACATAAATTCACAAATTCAGTTCAATGTCATCATGTACTTTGCAAAGAATCCTTTAAATGTACCATTATACGTGGCTTACGACGCTCCTATCACCAAAAGACGCCAAAGAGGAAGACGTGGAGGAGGCAAGTGAACGTGGACATGCCGGCTTGGAGGAGAAAGACGCAGCTGACCGATGCAGGTGGATGAGAAAGACCAGGCCGACCTTATCCTGAGACGGAATAAGGCCTTCAAGGTAAACAAGGTAAACATTAGAGCACCATAGTCGGGCATAGAAGGCTTGAACAAGCACATCACAAATTTCAAATTCATATTATACATAGAAAAATCATCATATAGAAGAGAGATAAGAAGACTGAAGTGTGAGCATGCAATAGATAGTATAATGCTAAATTTTCGCAATAGCAAAGGGAGAAACAGTAAAGCAATAAGGAGAGATTGAGGAAAATTGAATAATGTGAAAGACGAAAAGTTGATAGAATATAATATCAAAAATTGATTCACTAAATGAAGGGAAATCTTGCTACATGTAATTCTCGAGTTCTGATTTGTTGTTAATTTTTGGGGTCAGTTTGTTAATCAAGAATGCCTCGTCAAGATCATTTCCTATTACTCTTATTGTGAAATTCCTTTTTTGACATTCTAGCAGATGTTTATTTGTGGAAGAATTGGTTAAGCTGTGGTCTATTTCCATATTCTCCATTGCAAAAAAGCACTTAGTATGAGCTAAGTCATGAGTTTTTTAATTAAGTTTGTGTTTTCAATCGCGCCGTGTTTGTTTTATATCCTGACCCGGATTTACTTTTTTTAATAATCTCTACCTTTATCATTACGAGATTTCTTGAATGCTTAACCAAGTGATAGATAATAAGCAATTCACTTCAATATTATCAGCCAATGACTTCTGCCAGATAATTTATTTATACGGAACTCCAGATTATCACATTATCCCTCCCAGTAGAATATACATATAAAATTCCATCATTTTGAAGCTCTGCAAAACACTGATGCCGTTTTGTCACGTAATCGACTGAAGAATTCGTTGTCCATACTATCTGAGATTTCCCATTCCTCAAGATTAATTGACAATCGAGTCTTAACTCTAAACTACAAGATCGTCCACAAATCGAATCCTTCCTTTGCGTAGACATCCATTTCAAGCCAAAGTCATTGTCATTTTCACGGATTAGCAGTTGGGCTGTACTCGTGATGATCTCCAGCTGCCATTTTCCAGAGGGGCTTTTCAAAATTGGCAAGTTTTCGTTCAAACGGTCAATGAAATAAGGCCCAATAATTCTAAAATGATTATTAGTCATCCACGGTTCGCGTGAACCAATTACTTCGCGATTGGGCGAGTCCAATAAATGCATTAAGTGGCTAATATAAATTGGGCCTATTTGTTCCCAGCAGTTCGTCTGCCTGATATAGTTCTGACCGTTAATTCCACGTTCCGCAGCCTCTTTTGGATGAGCTACTATTTCAAGAAGTGTTCTACGCAAATCACTCTCTTCCATTACCATACAGCGAGGTTCTTCGACAGTTTTTAAACAACATGAAGTCTTCAAATGAGAACAAGGTACACAGACTCCATATCTATTGCACGGGTAATCAACACAACTTTTGAGAAGACTACGAACCGGAAACGATATTGAATTCAATGTTTTTAATGGTATAGAATTGTTGAGATACGGATGTATTACAGGTACGCCAAATGTGAGCGCTTCGGCAAAACTCATATGTTCATTAACTGAACACGATGGCAAAATTATAGCTCCAGCATTTTCCAAAATTGTATGATTAATTGATGTTTTGTTGCTAGGATACCAAATTATATTCTTGTTAATTGATAGTAATTGTTTAATCTTCATTCTGTGATCTACAGGAAGATCAGCTAGACCAAAGTATGTTATAACAATCAAAGATATGTCTTGTTTAGAATAAGAAAATGCTCCATCAAACGCTCTGAATACTGCAGTAAAATCTTGTATAGAGACATCTTTTCCGAAATAAAAGAATTTAAAAGATTTGCGAAGTTCGTTCCAGTTCATCAATGGCCACCAGGAAGTTGAAACTTGCTTTGGATTTTCAGTACATTCTACACCTACCGGCATTACAGTGATTCGAGACGAGATAATTCCACTTTCCTGCAACAGTTTAGAACTATATTCGGATGGTGTCCAGATCATATCATACTTATCAAATAAATGTATCCAGGATATTGGAAGAGACCGTACATGCCATGGAAACCACAGTATAAGACGACACCGAGCTCCACATATTCTCATCGGAATATATTCAAAATCAAGGGACCATACCAGATGAATAACAAAGTGGAAAGTTATTCCCGTTGGAACATCATTTACACGTGAAAATATGTTTTTCTCAGGATAGTGCATTTCTCCCATCAAAGTCGGATCAACTATTCCTGAGAAATATACTTGAAAGCGACTATCAGAGATAAAGACTCTAGAAAGGTCCCTGACAAAATTATGATGTATATCTTTAGTATGTCGATCATTAATAACCATTATTCGGAGCTTTCTAGAAAATGTCCTGTCCAGAATTCTGTCCAAATCTGAGAACATGTTCTCCTCAGTGTAATGCATTTCTACGAACCGCATAGCAGCTTTGCTAGCAGTCATCCACATTGAGGCAGATCTAAGAAGGCGGTCGATGAATGTTGCACTACAAGATGGACTTCTAGGAGGACAAATTGCAACACCATACTTTTCTAGGGCTCCAACAGGATTCAAATCTTTTACGGTCCCGTCGTATGAATTCGTTATCACTGGAATTCCGCGTTTCAAAGCTTCACATGTTTTAGTAGCAACTCCGGATTCCTCATTTGAAGGATTTATAGCAAGAGAAGCAGCACTATAAAACGAATTAACATTTTCTTGTTTCCCTTCACAGACAACCCTGGCGCCGTTGAACATAAGCTTGACTTCGTAACACTGTACATAACCGATTACATGAAGTACAACGTTTGGCGTGCGAACAAGGGGTAATACTTGTTCAACAAACCATTTCACACCTAGATTATTTGCAATGTTGTTATAACCAACGAAAAGTATATGCCTAGCCGGATATGGGGCTTTTATCGGCGGAACATAGTTGGTTGTTGTCAATGGTTGAGTTGCGTACCTCAATACATCAAAACTGTGTCCTTCCACGAACCTCTTCACGAACTTAAGGGATGGTGAGATAAGCACAACCTCATCAGCTTGTTGATAACTCTGAAGCTCAGTGTCAATTAAATGTGAGAAATCAAACGGCGATTGAATCATATTTAAAATATATTCAGCGGAGTATTTCGTTTGTATAACATTGGAAACTAAAGAGTGTTTACGAAGGCTCAGGATGGCGTCCGCAATTTCGTCACGATTTAGATGCCGTAGTAAAAATGGTGCTGCAGCTCTAAATACAACCGTATCGTCATCTACGAAAGCCAATACGCGCGTCTGTCCATGATCCATGTGCAACTGACGTACACTACGAAGAATCATATCCAAATACGGAATACTGTACCAATGCCAGTACATAACGAGATCAAATTTACATACATGTCCACTTGCTAACCCACCGTAATTCAGTGGACCTAGAATGATGTCCAGATTGTATTTCGACTGAATCAATTTTAGAATAGCAGCGTCAGACTCGTTTGCGCTCGGTGTATCATCTTGGAGATTGATAAAGTAAGCGAGGGAAATTCGTAAATCCGTTTTCGATGATAGATATTTTATGACATGGAGAAGACGATGGTCAGATCCTTTATAGAAATAGGGAACGGTTGGAATAATAAGAAGCACTGTTCTCTTCGTAGCATAGTTCGCAGTTTCTAAAAGTGGCATGTTGTTAATTATTTCTTCATGAATATGCGACGCCACATTATTTGATTCGTTGAATAATCCACTTGAAATAAGATGTACTGCAAGAGTCATGACACAGAATAATAACAAAAATTTGCAGAAAACCTTCCACAACCCGATTACTTTTTTTCCTCTCATGAATTTTGAAACTACCATGAATAATCAATAGGTCAATGTCAAGTAATGCTTTACACAAGTGAACTTGATGTCTCCGCAGTGTAGGGGCACTCCTGTACTAAATTGAAATCTCGGTAAGATTTTTAATAGTATTACTATTAATGCATCACCAGCTTATTCAAATTATCAAATGGGATGCTTTATACTGACGCATAACGTGAAGACTACTTCTGATCTAAATTAAGATCAAGGCAAAGAATTTCAGTAGCATTAATGGGTTATGTCTGACGGGCCTAATCCGATTATTCCTGATGACACAGTAGTGATTGAGGATTTTTAGATAATACTTAGCAGGAAGTATTGCATGCTGTGGATACCGTAAGACTGCTTTATCACTCTTGAGCTATTAATGGTCATAATGTTCCTGAAGGGCTTTTGCACATTGATTGCATACGGCAATGGAGCGCGGACATATGTGTCTGATCTGATTACTTAAAACAACACAAAATGCCTACCATTTTTGTGTCTTATCTTAGAGAAAATTCATCAGATGAAAGCAAAAATGGATTTCAATATAGGCCTATGGTTACAAATTATTAATCAAAAGTGCTATCGATTATTCGATTGATCCCTTCTGACAAGTTGATTTTCTAGAACTGATTTCAAAATTTTGTATTGTTATGAGCATGTTGCTTACTCCACCTGCGATGATTATTTTCTTCATATCACGTAACTGCTGCCAAAATTATGTGCAGGCCTATAGTATTGATATTTTACATACATGTTATTGCAATTGTACTCGCATTTAACGATTTTCATTTCTTAAAAATACACGCTTCCTTTCCTTTATAACATGCACTCAAAGAATCAAGGAATGTCCCACTTCTCCTATGCCTGTTATATTATTGTTGTTTTGTATACATAATTACATGCAATACACCTACATTCTAGGGAATCGTGAATGTACATCGTATATATGGCAGGCTATTGCAGTATTAGATTCTGTCGCTGCACTTTTTCTGCTTCTTTCCATTAAGGTTAGGAACATTGTTCCGATAGGTATAAGGCGAGCGCAACTTTGTAGTTGTTTTTGACTGACATAAAGAGGTATTATATTGTATTTTTGCCGCTGAGTGTAAAAAATGTTGAGAAAAAATATTTCGAGAAAATGAACAAGATTATAGGGAGGTTTCCTATCCTTGTTCATGTACTTACATTGCAAATGCATCTTTGAAATTTTTAATCAAAAGTTAAGGAACAATAATTATATTGGTTTACCTTTATTAGCGGTACTCAAATGGTTTCCATCAAGACAATGACAAGTATGCCAGATAATGACGATCACATAGGTAAGATTCTCACTTGAAGGAAAATGTTGTCTTGTAGGAGCTGCTTAATTTATTCCTTTGTATGTTCATTTGATTTAAGTATGGTCCAACTGCAGTCATTTGATTTTATCAATCATGGCTTAAATGGCAGCAGAAATATGAATTGAAGCATGCACACTAATCCCCTCAAAATTGCATGGATTTTCTTCACTTAGGTTCGTCGCTTTTGAGTTTCGATAAGTTGCTTGCCTGACTTTGATTTGGTTGTAATTTTGTAGGGTAATGGGGAAAAAATTTTGTAAGTTTCCACGATAGTTTAGTCGCGGGTCCAGAAGAAGTCGAAGCAACGGATTCTATTTTAAGTTAATTGCTCTCCTTGTGAGTTTTGATAAGGTAATAGTCCGGGAGCCAGCGTGAAGTTGTGCAGGGAACAAGGTAGTACATAAAACTTTCACATAGCATAGTACACCTCTAACCTACTGCAGAACTTCGCGTCTGCCGGATCAGATCATTTGTTTTTCAGAAATAGAGAGGATAACACAATCCTATGTATTTCCAATGGTAAAATTGTGACATTTAAGGTGTTGACTCCATTTTTTCGAATTTTTGCTCATAAAAGTTACACAAATTGGTATTTTGTTGAACTGGTTACTATAGAAATCATCTACAGACCATGATCTTTCAAATGAGTTATCATTCAGTGACAGAGGATGAAGCAAAGTGTACAAACAGACACTTTTCGCTATTCCTGAAATTTCTATGTTCAAATTTGCAGTTACAGCAACGAAAAGTGTCTGTAATCACTGTAGATCTGTAGATGATTTCTATAATAACCAGTTCAACAAAATACCAATTTGTGTAACTTTTATGAGCAAAAACTCGAAAAAATGGAGTCAACACCTTAAATGTCACAATTTTACCATTGGAAATACATAGGATTGTGTTATCCTCTCTATTTCTGAAAAGCAAATGATCTGATCCGGCAGACGCGAAGTTTTGCAGTAGGTTAGAGGTGTACTATGCTATGTGAAAGTTTTATGTACTACCTTGTTCCCTGCACAGCTTCACGCTGGCTCCCGGACTATAATGAGGAATTACTCGTATACTAACATTTTCAGCATATGTCAGCACGTTTCTCAACCACTTTTGGTGTTATATGAAGTATTGGCTCATGTATAGATTCATCACTGAAATGTTTAAATCCGGCTTCATCATATAGACTATGTAAATTATTAAAAAATCGAAACCCTGAAAGCATCATAAATTAATTTTTGGCATGCAATGGATTTGAGGGTTTTCGAGTATGCTGATTCCGAATGTGTTGTATGCCCGGCCTGAAAACAACTCCTTATACCCGAAAATTTGACATTTAAAATGCTTCCAGAAACATATTAAGGAGCTATGCTAATGAGGATATTGTCATCTGTCAGTATTTTTCAGCCTGTAGTGTGGTTTTTCAACCAAGCGAAGAACAGTTCCTTACTGATGAAAAATAACACACCTTTACCATGTTAAAATTTAAAGTCAAGTATCAGATGTAGGCAGTATCAGATGAAAAATGAAAAATTTTGACATCTGAGAAATTAATGAATTCTTACAATTTGCAGTATCGTATTCTCTCGAATATGACCCGTCCTTGAATACAACCCGCCCTCAAATCGAACCCGTGCCTAAATTCATCGATTGAAGAGGTGTTACGAGTTTTATAACAAATCGCTGCCATTGAAATGTTGCTTGATGTTTTATTATTCTTGATCCTGATCTGATGTTTTCACTCTCAAATATGCGGCAGCTCCCACTTTTCTTCCTTGCATAGTGAAATTGGTCAATGTTTCAGGCTTATGTAGCTTGGTCTGTTCCGCTTCGTGAAGAAGTGAAGAAGTCATGCAGAATTGCATAGATCAGCTGTTTCTTCTAGATGTCAGACTTCATACCTATTGATGTTACAAAACGAAGCTGAAAATTAGTGGAAAATGTGAATTAGCAGGTCTAATTGTTAAGCTTTAGAATTGAAAATGAGACTTGCTAATCGGCGAGTTTGCAGTCGAATCGAGTCTCGTCGTGATTCGCGAATCAAAACGAATTACAGACGACGTACATAGGTCCATTTTCTGATTTTTTTGATGAACAATTTATTTTGCCAGCTACCAACCGTTGATCAATAAGGAAATCGGTCTACCAAATTGGTACCTAGTAATTTTGTTTTTACGTGGATATTGAAAGATACATGACACCTTTGCACTCATGTCGAAATATAAGCAGTCCCACTAAAGTGTCTTTATTGTTCTGTGATGACTAAAATCTATTACTCTATATAATTGTATTCTATTACGAATGACATATTGATGCCAGTAGCCAAAGTCCTTCTGGAGAGAATTTCTGCATGACGCTAGACTATGAGTTTGATAGTGGATTTTGACTTGACGTGTGACCACCCACTGGCTTTGTTTGGCAAAAATATGTTACATAATGGTAATTAATTAAGTTCTGTTACCTCAAGCGTGTAGAAAAAGTAGTCAATGAATCATCTTGCGAGACGGGAAATTCAACCTCCATCAATAGTTCACTTAAATCCTGAACCCGGGAAACCACAAATTTCATCAACTAAATATTATGTCGATAGATTCTCACATTTCTGTCTCAATTAGTCTTCACGGGCGTTATCGATGCGAAGACTGTGTTCGTGGTTGAATAGGTAGGGAAAGCCAGTGGCTGTATGGTTAAACTAATTTTAGGCTTAGCCCGGTAATAATCCTTATTTGTACTTTAAACCATTGAACTTTTATACCAGACATCCGATCAATTTCACCGTTGAGCTTACAGATGATTCAAGATATGAAGAACATTTGTCACTATAAGTACAGACAAAAACTCAGCAGGAAAAATTAGTCAATGTGCATAAGTTAGTCCATCACTAAAATTGGACAAACTTTGTTGTCTTTAAGCGACATTCGAAACTTGGTTCAGTGACTAAACTTTTTTCTTGATGAGATTATGTCTATGGTTTATAGATGCGAAATCCTCCCCAACCCAGTCGCCTATGTGCCTCAAGATTGAGTCAATTGGGTGTCTCTTTCAAAAAATTGATGCACGAAAGTCTACATATGAGAAAAACTCCGATTCTGCACATTGTAACTTTGATTTTTGGGCATCATTACAGAAGTCTGAGCAAGGTTGGACCTCGGGTTTTGGGTCGACCTAGGGTAAGTGATACAAAACTTGGGTTTTCTATTAAAGCTGAATATATACAGATCAAGTTACAAAAATTGATATTCTGATTTGAATCTTAGGAGAGCTACAGGAAAAGAGCATAAAGTTGTGATATTTTATCATATTTCCACTGGATTCACAATCTTTCAAAAATGAAATACTTGTGATTGTTAGCTATTTCATTCTGGGCTTGACAATACCACGCATTGAAAGTTCTTACATATTGTATCTACTGTAAACTTACATGTATTTTGTTGCATTTGAGCATATTGAATTTCTATACATTTCCGTATATTTTGTATCTTCGCAGTTATCTTCGAAACCCTTAACTTTCTGCGATAGCCGACATATATCCAAAAATAAATTCATTCCGATTTCGTATTCTGAATTAATATGTTTAACCATGCACTTACTGCGCAGCTATCATATTTATCAAGTCTGTTTATATTTCTGAATGATAAAATGAAAACAATCGCTTTCCTATGAGCAATGTGTAACTCGATCATAATTAAATCAAAGATCTTCAATTAGTCAGTACATCAGTGTAGGTTAAATTTAAAGAAAACTTTATGACGTAATACATGTACTTTGGCTACTAATTACAATATTGCAATAAATCGTTTCCCACTAATGCCACGCTTTTCATGGCCCAATAGGAATTTTGGCCCATAGAAGAATCTTTATGTCAGCACAAAATACAAAGAATGCACTTCGTTTACTGGATTTCATTCATTTAATTAAACTTGGGTTTGGGTTTTGGCCATCCTTGGTCTGAGTACTGTCAGCTGATCAGATTCAATAGTATTCTGATGGATACAGCAATCTTTCCGTATTGACAAGATTTACGGTTCGAGTTTTGATACTGTACGTCAGGTATGAAACCCTTCTATAAGTAAGAGTTCTTGTTTTTGGAGTTGCAGATAAGTGCATTGTCACAGTGAAACGAGTGTATGATACCTTAGAACTTTCCGAAAGATTTCTTGTGATAAGTCCGTCTATTGCAGGCTGTGTATGATGCAAGCTTACGAGTCTGCTAATGCATGTGGCCTCCTACATGTAGCCTACAGCTCTGATTCAAATTATGGGGGCTAGTAGTTGTACAGCGGATCTGGGCTCGAACTCGGTTAAAAAATGGACCGAGTCCGCAGCCCTGAATTCTACAAAGTTTTGTCTCTTTTATACTTCCCTGATACTATTGGAGCGTAAATAAAATCAAAACTAAATTAATGCTAGTTGGTGTGTGTTGCTTCAATTATGTACTCGTAAGTTAATGTATTTGTGTCGGAGTTGAAAAACTCCACTCCAGTACTACGGGAGTTCGAATGCAAACATGACTGTGAGGAGCTACAGAGCTGCAAAGATTCGCAAAACTGGAGAAGGAGATAAAGTTAAAGGAACCATCGTTGAATAGCCATTTATAGGTCTATGATTAAGGTTTTATATTTTTCTGTGTTTGGTTTAATATATATAAATCTAGCTTGGACAAAAGCTATTTCTTCTATTTGAAACTTAGTGTATGGATAAAATATTGTCTGAAATTAATAGTTTACTGATTGATTTGGTAGATCTATACAGATCTAGCTTGAATAAAAACAATTTCTGCGATATGAAGGCTTGTACATGGATAAAATGTATAAAATTAATGAAATTAATGTTGACTGTGCTTAATTATGTGATTACTATAGTCATATATGCTATTATGATAAACATTTTGTATGTTTTAGTGTTTGGCTAGGCATAGATCTAGATCTAGTTTGGACAGAAGCTATTTCCACTATTTGATGCTTAATGCATTAATAGAAGCACATTTAAGCAGCACAAAAGATTTAATTCACAATTAAATGATAAAGAACAATTAAATAACGGGAAAATGTGTTTATTTCCTTTGATGTACAGGAATTGTACCCTAGAATTCCCACCTTAATGGGCATCCAAAACAACATGTCATGCATCAGAGAAAATTGGCACAGAATCGACATTTTCGGTACCAACATAGAACCTATTGAGAAAAAAATGTGACATTTATCTGTTTCAACTACATATTTGGATATAGTGGTGTCCCGATGAAAGCTCATTTTGCACCCAGTTTCGCCATTATCTTTGTGAACAAAAAAGAAATTCAGTCACTAAGTAAGTTAAATTTTCAACCAACTTTATATAAAAGATACATTGACGATATCATAATGGGTCCTTTTGAGTATAATGACGAAACGCTGAAACATGTAATAGAAACTTTTAACTCAATAAACTCTAGCATTTAGTTCACGATAGAAGCAAATAATCCAAACAAATGGCTACCCTTTTTAGCAGTGGTGGGCAGCGATAAATTTTCCGATGGGTCCGATAACGATAAAGCGATAATTTTTTTTGCTAAGTCCGATAACGATAAAGCGATAAATTTTACGCAAAGGTTAAAGCGATAAGCGATAACGATAAAGTCCGATAACGATAAATCCTGAAATTGTCTCTACTAACGTCTATAATTGGCTCATTTTTTGCTACTAAACCTCTACACTGAATTCACTAAAATAAATGCTGTTCTACATGATGATTTGTTACACGACGGCCATGCACAAGCATGCACTCCTTCGATTCCATGTCTTCTAACAACATCGAGTGCTAGAGCTCGAGGACATGAAATCGAAGTCGTGCCTGCATGCATATACAAGGCCATGTGTAACAATTAATTATGTTGATGCACTCTTCATTGGTCTGGGCCTTTGGCCTCGATAATATCATGCAGAAACCTACAAGTACATGCCTAAAATACAACATAGGCTGGTATTGAATAAATAGGAGCATTGATGAAAGACACGAATTGAGAACTTTATTGTTAACATAAAACCATAAAAACAACAAGCTACATGTATCGGGTACCACGACAAACTTCACCGCACCACAAAGTACAATCAGAGCAGAGAGGAATCATACAAATACTACACATCATCATCATCATCCTCATCGGCCCCTCCTGCTGCAGCCTCTTGCTGAGGTGGAGGTTTCCCTTCAGAAACACGAGGTGTTCAAAATTGTCATCACTGAGACAATCCCTCTTCGGCCTCAGTACGTCTCCAGCCACGCTGAAGAGACGCTCTACTCCTGCAGAGCTAGGGATCCCAGTATTGTACTTTATGAAAAATGTTATCCAGTGGGCCCTATGCTTCGCAGGGAAGTGCGACTTCTTCACAGTTGCCTGGAAAAAAAACACATACATCATTGCAATCTTACATGTACGCATTGTGCAATTACACATTACAATGCACCGAATTATCACTTGCTTGTACACGGTATGCTCATGGTGCATGAAAGAACATGGCAAGACTTTAAACACATTGTTAGGCCTACCTCCTTGCTCCTCTTCCACCCTTGCAGCTCCTTTTTGAGGTCTTCCTGCAGGTTATTGTCGCGGTTTTCCTCGGTTCCATCCTCACACTCGCAGAGCTCGACAAAGGGGTCATCGCCGACCTCCTGATGCTCCTTCATCGTAACTTGGTTTCCCCCCTCTCTCGCCTCCTCCTGTCTGACGAGCGCCGTCATCTCTTTTAGGATCCTCATGGATATCTCCTCCTTCATATGCGGAGCCATGGAGCCGAACGTCGACATCCCGTAGTTTGGATGAAGGGCAGATGCCATGAGGAGATCCATGTTTTTAAACATGGAGCTGAATCTGTAAGCAAAGTAATTAGCTTAAACACGTAGCGGGACATGTGCATGTACTTATTGCCTATACCAGGGATCGGCAGGCAATTTAGGCCACCATATAGGCCGTGTCAGGGCCAGGGATCAAGAAGGCACACTAGGACAGAGAAAACAGGGAGTAGGCTACAATGCTCCTGGCTCTGTGAGGAAAATATTGATTTACTAACCATCAAAACAAATCAATGGAAGCATAATACTTCTTTGAGACAGAGTCAACGTCCATTGATGATAAATTTGGCTCCTAAATTTGCGAGCACCTGTATAGTAAAGAAAGGGAACAAAACTACACAGCACAAGAAATATGCATGTGTACATTTAAAGCTGACATTATTAGCACTAGCTAGGCCTGACAGGCTAGCACCTAACAAGGCCGAACTGGAACACTGAATAGGCCATTTATGCCGGAGTTTGCGCGACTCCTGGCTTATAGAAAAAGGTAAGCACCGCAAACATTAAACAGAGAATAAAATACCGGTACCTCTTTATGTTACAGAATATAGGTGAAGTTGTTGAATTTGTAGGCCTACCTGTTGTCAAATCCTCCTTTGTTGCCCTCTTGTCGGAGGAGGGCGCGCACCAAGGGCTGTGCGTAGATGAGGGCCTGGTCCCTTTGCGATTCCTCCATGCGCTCCAGCGCCACTTTCATGAGAGTGAGGTTGGGAAGCAGTGCACCAAGGTAAGTGTTCTGCTCCGCCTGTAGCCGGTCCAGACAGAACTCATGCAGCACCTGGTGATAACGTAAAAAACTCATTAAATTGATAGCATAGCAGGCACTAAAACTTGTAAACCAAAAGAAAAAGCAAAAACAAAAACATTATTATCTACATGTAGGCTCATCTCAGCTAAAATGAAATCTGCATCAGACTACTTTGGTACTTTACCTGTCTGTCCTGGTCGTCGAAGCCGCTGAAGGACTTCCTGCTCCGGTAGGCGCCCCCCCTCGTTCCGTAGAACTTCATTGACGGCCTCCAGGCGAGCGTCGTCGTTCATGACGCACTGTAGCAGCACGCTGCACGCGTCATACAGAGAGTTCCATCTGTTGGTAAAGTGAATATTGTTTAAGAAATGGATGAGGGGGCTGGAAATACCACATCCAGGCGCAATCACAAGGTGTTGCTGGTCGAGTCAATGGCTTGACTACCTGAGCGGCTGTCGGCCTCTAACTCACTGCCCAGGGACATGAGGGAATTCGAGTGGGAGACGGGGGGAACGTCTGCAGATCCCGAACTTTCGGAAATGTTCCGCTTCTTCTCTTGAGTCACACCAATACTCCTGTTCTCAACACGGAAGAAGTCCTCCATACATGTAGTCCTCTTGCGTGACATATTGCAGTCCTCTTGACGCTGAAACTGAAACAAAAAAAATCAGTGATTTTATTTTGATATATCCTCGGCTATGACAAAATAAATAATACACATGCTTGTATACAGCAGATATAGCTGCAATGATATAACCTTAAAATTATTGCGATCCCGAAATTTACAAGACAGCTAAATATAACGCATATATACATGTAGTTTCATTGATACAGCGTCTTATAAGCACATGTATGTGTATGTATTTTACTAGACTCTGCAGGATGATGGTAAACATGTTGGCAGACAATGAAAAAAATGATGATCGTCGACTTTATCAGCTTAATTGAAAAGTGCGCGCTCAAAAAACGCAATCTATAAATAAGTATTTACATGTAGCCTACTTAGTGTGGCCCATAGTCTCAGTATAACACCATGGTAAAGGATGACGATCGGATTGCACTTGTCTCTTAGACGTAAATAGCATGTAGCAATTTGCAACTCCCAACTCATGTCCAAGCCTGACAAGCAAAGTCCAAATTTATAATGTAGCTATCTGTGGGACCTCACTCGTAACGTATGAACATCGAGGGACAATACACTCATCATTGTACCTAGCTAGCTACTGGATAAGACCTATATAGCTTCGATAATTTTGCCAGCCTAATCAATAATCATATCAATAGACTAAACAACAATTCAATGTTCTTCTTGTTCTGCGTCCTTGGCTGATGAAGTTCTAGCGGCGTCGCTCTTACAAATACCAATTAGCCCTACCGGTAATTATTAAATTGCACCCTAACTATGTTACGGTATGCCTACATTGCACATAATTTTAAAGTACATGCGTAAGATGAAATAAAAATTTAATAATTAATGTATTTGCAACGTAAACAATAGATATCAATTGGGCTATTCCATCAACCCCATCCAGTGGGTACGTCGATTTATCGACAAGCTAATGCGGTATACTGCAGCATAATAGAGCGTGTAGTGTTTATTAAAGTTGCTAAAAAATTGAAAAAAATTAATGTAGTGCTCATTACAGTTGCTAAAATACTGAAGGGAATTAATATGTCCACGGCACCGCAATTCGAAAGTTAAGGAAATCATATTGTTGTATAAACTTACGATACATACGTATATCTACACGGCTGGAAATAAATGTCTATAAACGTAGGGTAGGCCAAGTGCCAAGTGATCTACATGTAGGCATATGTACGTGCAATGCCTACGTACAATGTAGGCTACAATATCAGTCTACTCTAGAAACTATGAAAGATAGTTATCTACAAGTATGTCATCGTCGCTTTATATTGTTCAGCCTGCGCTAGCCTTATGATGTGACTGACATTGACTGAGTACAGTGGCGTAGCGTGAGTTTCTTGCGCCCGGATGCGAGATACTCATTTGGCGCCCTCAGCCTCCGTGTTAACCATCTTTGAATCCTCCCAAATTTGAGCAGGGGTTCGTTCCCCTATCAGGGAGACCAATTCCCCGGCGTTCATCTCATTAGAAATGAGAATGGTCAATCAGAATTGCTAAAATAAAACAATCATCTCATTGGAAATGAGAAGGGTCATTGGTCAATCCAAATTGATAATCATTAACAAGAGATTTAAAAAATTGTGCGACTAGTTGTCCTAGTTGTTTACCACAGAGTATGGGCCTGGCCTACACAAAAGGTGAATATAGGAACTATATTTTCCTTTTTTTATGCATATACGACGTATTTTTTCTACTCTTATAGACGATGAGGATTTAAAAACACTACTCGACTGCTTGCAGTCTAAAAAGGTACGATTTTGGAAAACACTGTGTTCAATGAATGTTGGTAGTTTCTCATGAATATGCGCATACATAGTATGATTAATAGATTATAAAAACGTTGCATGATGAGCTGATTGAACGTTCGATGATAGAAGACAAATGCACTTTATCACTTGATGATCAATACCGACTGACACCGACTGCCATCTAGGACGCGAAGAAAAAATTATTCTCATTGAAACGTTCAAATACGGCTGTCAGGGGCCAATCCTCTTTACATCTTATTCGACAACTTACCTCAGTGAGGTCGACGTCTTGCTGTCCATGGATGACGACTATTTCGAAGCTAATCGATGCGAAAGGCTTTGTGTGAATGCACGCAGGATCAGAAGTCGAGGCACATACTGCGATGAGTGAAAATGAAACAATCTCATGCTTTTATTAACGAGTACTAATTCAGTAGAAATGTACCAACTCGCTGTTCAACTTACCTTCATCTAACGCTTTAAATCGTAGATGACCTCAACGAGGAATCGGAACAGGATCGCTCATTGATATTCTACATGCAAGAGTTGTGAACTATAAAGCACTGTGTGGTGTCAAGGTGTGATCCCCTTAATAGAGCTTAGTAATACCCGATGCAATTCCAATTGACGCTTTTAAGAGTCACATTCGAGCAGTTAATTCAAATCGTAGAATGTTTGTCTAATGAGCCAAAGAAATTTTTGTTTTTTAAAAAAATTATGGCTTTATCGTTATCGCAGGAAAATTTAAAGCGATAACGATAAACGATAAATTTTGCGATTCTTTGCGATAAACGATAAGCGATAAATTTTCGGCCAGTCCGATATTATCGCTTTATCGCTTTATCGCTTCATTTATCGGAACGCCCACCACTGCTTTTTAGATATAAAAATAAGAATTGAGCAGAGTAAAATGAAATATTCGTGGTACCAAAAATAAATGGATTCCAAAATGACACTAAGAAAAGATTAATTTGTTCCGCATCATGTAAAACATAATTTCATCAAAAAAAAAGATTTAAAGATATAGAGATGCGCTGCAATAATCCTACAGAAAAAGTTGATAATGAAATAAGTTCTCAAACATTTTATTGGAGAACGGATACAGTAAAAGTGATAACAGAAGGAAACTAAGTGGAAACCCAAAACTAAGGAAAATGATCATAATACTACGAATATGTCGGTTTTGAAATTACCGTTTATCAGTGACAGGTGTAATTGGGAGATAAATAAAGCCATAAGAAAAGACAATTTACCGATCAAATTAATTAATGAATGTGGTAAAAGAACAAGTACACGGTTTAATAAAAGTAATGGTAATTCCACAAACTGCAAATGCTATGGCGAAGTTTGCAGGAGCGTAAATAAGTTCAATTGTACATAGTGTATAAATACACCTGCGATATTTGTGGGGAGTTTTATATTGGTAAGACGGTCCGCAAATTTATTACTAGGCATCTTGAACACGAGAGAGCCATTAATAATCACTCATCTACCAGCGCTTTGATGATCATTTGGCGCGTAAGGTATCATATCAAGATAACCTGCAAAGCTCTAATGCATCGGGAATTTCCGGATCGATTTCATTGATAAACTCACGAACACTCGAGACACAACATTCAGCGAAGCAAAAGCAATCACACAGTTTAAGCCTACAATCAATAGGAAGCACGAATTACCTTTCTAGTCTGAATTCACATTTCGATCACATTGGAGAAGCAACACACTTCCTAAAATTTATTTATTTATTTGGCTGTATTTATACAGCGCTGTACCCAAAAGAGGCCGCATCGCACAACGTATACTAAATGCAAGTCACAAGAAAAGTAAATTAAAAAATTACTATAAAACTTTGTTTATATTATAAAAATATCACTCATGTTTTTTTATAAACCTTCACACAGCTTCTGCTGACACCGCTATGCTGTACTATCGACCTCAGAAGGCGCTGGACGCCAAAGACCCGTCACGGTTTTATTGAAATAAACTTTTTATCACTTCTAGACCAAAATTTTCTTTCCTGGGAGTAGGACATTATGAACTGTCCTATTGCAAACGGTAAACTATCCCGGTGCCTGGTCAATTATGTGAATAGAAGATTGTCTGAAGATCACAAAACTAACGTCAAAATGTGTTAATTATGTGCTCAAAATAGTCGAGTGGTCAGAAGGATGAAAAAATTAATTCCTCTTTATGTTTGGCGGACAATACACAGGACCGTACCCGTTGGAGAAGTCTCATATCGTCCAACCCTCAACAGAAGAGGAAAAGAAGACGCTAAAAGGAAAAAACAAAGTAAAGTAGTACGTTTGGCTAGATAGAACGAGCTCTATCATGGACTAGAATGATTTTTCGAGAAAATCGATGTTTTTCAGCTTTTTATACAATTTTCATGGAGTCTTAATGTTATTTGTCAGTTGTCTAGAGGAATCAAGCAGTTGATAAAATTGTAATGCTGCATTATGCTGACCAGCCCTGCACAACCGATCAATCGATTCGGCTCTATGGTCCGGTTCACCTGCGTCCTGAAGTCGGTAGAGATCCGCTATACGTTTTAGCCCTAACACTAGAACGACCATACTTTCTTCAAACAAAGTGTAAGTCTAATCGGTTAAGCTACAGTGTGAAAAACTTCGACCACACTTTATTTGTTAATTAAGATCGGAAACCTCAGTCATGCAGTTTCTATATTTTCCAGAAAACTGAAGATTTTTGAAATGTATCCAAAGATAGCGATCAATGTAGCAGCAAATGTCAAATAAGCAAAAATATTTGAGATTTTTCAAGACCTTTTCCGTTGACCATTGATTCTTCCGAAAATTGGTTGAAAGCTATTTCATCTTTCATTTTTGTCCAGATCTTTGACCAATTGAAGCAGAATTTGCTCATGAACAGCGCTCATGTCGATAACCTTCGTCAGCAAACGAGTTTGGAACGACATACAACGATATGAAACGAAACTTGCTATTTTGACATTTTCTTTCGTTTCATATCGTTGTCTAACAATTGCCGTATAATGAGCTACAGATTTGACTAAGATTTGCTGATACAAACTAATGGATTTAATAAGATATTTCAAAACTCAGTGTGTACATGCCTTGATCCTCACCCATAGTGGGGTGCCTATACATTATGTAATAATCGGCAGCACCTGCATACACATTAGTGGTTCCCACATGTTCATATTTTAGTAATTGAAGTCTATATCATTATTAACTGAACAGCAGTATTTCTAAAGGGACATTAAAATAGCACTTTCAACATAGACGAGATTTCAAAACCATGTTTATGAAAATTGTTTTAAAACTGTGCTGTGCTGTATGTTCATTTAAAAAGCTTGTTTTGAAAGATGGTTTTCAAACTGTACTTTTTAAAGATGAGTTGCATGGTTTGATTGTAAAACCAATTGCAAACTTGGAAAGAAGGAGTGGTTCTACATATTTATAAAAACAAGGGCGATCGTCGTTGCACATCCTCCTGCTATTTTATCAGTGCCGTCAAAAATAGTCACAGCGATTGTACGTCACCGCATTCAGCCTCTGCATCTTTCAAAGCACCGCCCTAAGCAAGCTGGTTTCACTCCGAAGCAGTCAACTTACGATTGCATCTTAGCACTCCGTCTACTTTCTCAACAACGAAGAGAAAACCGACAACTCCTTTTAGTCGGCTATATAGATCTCAATCGGCGTCCGACTCGGTGGACCGAAATGTGCTGTGGCTCCTAATTGAAGGCATTGGTGTACCACCAAAGTATGAGCTGCATTTCTACAGAACTTGCAGAGTACGGTCTGATGGGAACCTTTCTGGCTCTTTCGAGACCTTCTCAGGTGTTCACCTGAGAAGTGTAGCTGTGCCGAACATCCTTAAAGTAGCGATTGGCTTCTGGCTTTCGGATGCCATCTCAAAGTGTCCAAACCTTGGGGTCGACTATCATTCGCATTTCACAGACCTTTGTTATCTTCGCTTCCATGATTGACACCATTTCAAGTGCTCTGGAGGTCTTAGGAGAAGCGTCAACCCTTGGTCTGTCCATCAACTGGGCGAAAACGAAAGTGCAGTCCGTGTCTGACGTTTTGACTTCTACGCCTCAACTCACTGCTATTGAATCAAAGTTTTCCTTGTAAAATTTTGATAAATATTGGAAAATTTTGATTTTTTGTGATAGGCCTTATAATTTGTCAGCCTACTACCACAGCCGAGGCAGATACACGCCTATATAATTGGTCTAACTCTTGATTTCATCATTATTTCGATTAAAACGATCGTAGCAATGCGAATTCCGTCCGCGCATTTTTGAGCATTCCATTGCCGCCAGTGCCTTGTGCTAGTGTGTTAGCATTATTAATAATCACACAGACACCGTTTGGGATAACGTGAATCTTGCTTCACAATAGGTTTATATTTTGAAGCAATGACAGAAATCTGAAGTAAATCATGCACTTTATTTTGGAGTTAAGCTTTAATATGCAGCATTAATTATAGTGATGCAAATCTTCCATGTGTTGATGAACATGTGAAGAATAATAGCGCACAGTTCACGCAGCATGAACGACCATATTGGAAGATATGAAGACCATGTAAACTCGTGAGATATTTGGAAACTAAAGATTCTGTGATGAGTAAAAGAATATCTATGATAGCTTCTATCTTCTGGCATATAGAAATTGTCCGATGTCTTCAATGAGGACAATTAACTACACATTTCCATTTCTATTTCAGATAGTTCCAAATCAAATTCAGATCTGTCCAAATAAATTTCAGACATTTCCTGATGAATTTAAGATTCCCCAATTGAATTTAAAATCTTTTCAAAGTTGAGCTTCTGACAGATAGGTATCTCAATTAGAGAAATCTCTGTGTCTCAAGTTCACTTGGAAAGATCTGATATAGACATGGAAAAGGTGCAGTTGGATCCGAAAGTTAACATGCACATACGGGCAACATGCAAGTTTTCGGTCTTTGAATATTACATGGTCTTTTCAAACGACTGTAATGAGTCTGCAAAACAGTGATTTAAGGCAAAAACATCAATCACCGAAAAAAATTTCAAACTTTTCAAAAAAAGTGGAAAATTGTCACGGAAAATTTTCCATTTGCAATCCCCAATGTATGCAATTTCGATTTTGCTATATGAACTCGGGTTGTGATCCAGTACCAAATGTGAGATATGCAAATTTTTTCAGGTTTGGAGAAATCAACGCATCCAGAATTGACTGATCATGATTACAATGCAGAAGAAAGAATAGTATTTTACAAATCCTCCGTGGCATGACGACCCTGGAAAAGTAGTTGTTTATTAAATCAGCTACTTATGCAAGTGCGATAATTACTCAAATGATCAGTTCTATTACAAGGGTTCCCAAACTTTTAGTAAACGCGTACAACTAGATTCAGCAAGTTTTTCTCGCGTGCTACCAAAAATATTCTTGTCGTCAGAGCAGATTATGATTGCTGTAAGAAAAGTAGAACAAGTACGGTACCTTGTAATATTAGGCTTTAATCAATTAATTAATTAACTGAGAGGCATTTCATACAATGAACATTTTCGCAACACATCTCAATATGGCAAATAGTTTTGCAAATACAAAAGATGTAATATACGAATATGAATTTCATGTAGCAGTGAAGGATGTGCTTGCTTGTTTTTGGTGAGAGACTGGCTGTATTTCAGTCTTCAGATAAGTGCAGACGGAGATCGTAGCTCCAAGGTCAGTCTGGCCATGTATTTGATTTTCATTGCAACCCTGCTAGAATATGCTAACTCACACAATGCACGTTGAAACGAATGGGCACAAGTGTTTAATAGCCTGTCAGCCAACTGCTAGTATTTTAGGCTGCTTTGGTGACGACGGGCCAAATTTCAGGGAGAGGCTCTCATTGGCATGCTCGAGTGGCAGGCCGCCTTCACTGTCCATGTCAATCACTGCATCACGATCAACATTTGATAAATTGCATGTTGCAGTGTTTGCCCAGAAAGGATCACGAATCCAGGACATATCATCTTTTCGCTGAAAAGCATCAGGGAACTGCAAGTACCTATTGCTTAATTTTATCCCTCAAAGTTTGGCAATGACTCTTCATGCCTTTCAGAAGGAAGTCCAAATGGCGATCGGAGAGAAACTTCTCCAAAACCGAGAAGCCTGCAATTTTGTTCTTACACAGCTTTCAATGTATCTTGAGTCATCCCTCCGTGCTGTTTGCTAACTGCCATGTAACCGTTGCACTAATCTACTTGTCTATATAAGCCCACACCTTTTGAATGGCATGTAAGAAATGAGAGAACTATGATCTACATTTATGTGCTTGCTGCGTAGCACCAGTGGTGCGCGTGTCTTACTTTGAAAAACTCTGAATTAAAGCATTTTCGTAGGAGAGATCATGTCAGAAACCATCCGTCCACATTGAAAGAGCTGTCATAATCAAAGTCAGTGGATCGACACGTAGCCTATGCACAGCCTAGTCGTGACTTGATTTGGCATGCACAGTAGTCACGACTATCTGGTTGGGACTTATAGACAGGGTCTTTGCTAAGTCTATGCCCTATTCTATGGTCTATGCGTCATCAAATGCAATAAATGAGGCCAACACTTATGTTTATTTCGATAGAAAATATAAAAAGTTTGCAAATTATAAAAATTATTATGATGTTAAACTCCGATACGTATTTCATTGACCACCGGTCAATATCATCAGGGAGTATAAAATTACAGCTATAAATTATAAATAAATTACAAATATAAAGTTAATTTATTCTCCCTGATGACATTGACCGGTGGTCAATGGAATACTCCTTGGAGTTTAACATCATAATAATTTACATGATTTCTAAATTTTTTACACTTTCTAACGAAATAAGACTTGGCCTATTCCCCGATTTTACATTTCTTTTGCGTCATCAGAATTCATATCGTAGCAACAAAATCATTTGGTGAATTCCATCGGCCGTTCAAGATCCTAGGAGCAATCATTACGCCTGCATAAATTGTAATTCACTGAGATTGATGGGATGTCACCTAGAGACTCGTTGAGGACCATGTGAAAGGTGATATTGAAGCAATACACTAATGATCCCCTTGGCTTCATCTTGCAATTGCAGGTTCATGTGATGATCTGTTTCGAACTTGGACAAGAATAGGGAAGGGATATTTTCCACAAGCGTGTCGAATTCATTGTCACTTTAGCAAAATTTAGTCCTTCTATGGTTCTACTCATGGTTCTACTGTTCAAGACTCATTCTGGCAGCTGTCCAACTTGCGATCAATCTATAGACAATCTTCGAAAATACATGACAAGCTCTGTGATCATGTTCCTGCGTGATATCATTAATAGGGATTGCCTGTGTAGTAACCAAAGATATTTAATATTATAAAGGGCCCTTTCAAGCAATTAAGTATTTTTTTGGTAGTAACACACGGTAAGACTGAACATTATCTAACCGATTGGGATGTGGTATTAACGGTTACCCTCCAAAATGAGTAACTCTGCGAAACATTTTGAATTAAAGAAAATCATTGTCAAATTTTGTACGGATTCCTTGAAGGGAGAAATATACTAGATGAATGACAGTGCCGAAGTTTTTTTCTTCGTGTCTGACGACTGTATTTAACTGAGATGACACTAGATTTTCAATAATGCTAAGCTCCAGTACAATAAAATTGCAATTATGAGATAGAATGTGAAAAATTTGTTGTCTTGCATATATTGAAAGCAATATTATTGCAGTGTCAAAATCGTCTTCTTTTTGCGATCTTAGTGCGGTTTGACGCGAAGTAAGGGGCCATTTATGCGTGTTTAATAGTAATTTGTTTGATCGGGTACACTATATTTTACTTACTTTATTTTCTAAACTTGAAGAAAACCCAAATTAGTTTCGGTTTTTCTGGTTTGATCATCTGATCATCGGATATCGTTTCAGATGTCATCGTCGATGTTGATGATTTATTGTGTGAAAATGTCTCGTTTGAAGAGAAAACATCAATACCTTCTCCTTTTTGTGTAATCTCGCAATCTGTCGAGTCACAGCATTATGTTAGTGATTATCACTGTTGGATCTCGCATGGGAACATTTCCTATTTAATTTCTCCGCATTAACGATTCTTTAGAAAGCAAACGAAGTAAATGCATCCATCCGCAAATAGGACGTCAGAATATCTCAATTTTGCAGCTCTTGTCGAGCATTGAGCAAATTAATGAGCAACAGACCGACAGTTCGACACTTATGAAATGTAATTGACTGTAGCTTAGTCCCTAATCGAATCAGTTGGATTTCACTACTTCTATGTAGCTTTGATGGTCACCTTCAGATCTTTCTATTGAGAAAAGAACCACTATTTCTATGACGGAAGTTTTGTCCTGTGCAAAAGTTAGATTAGTCGTTTCTTAACGTTGAAACTTTTTTTGTATGATTGTAACTATTATCTGACCAAATTTGAAATGCTTTTGTCATATCTTGCTAATCTTTCTTGTCTTTTTCATAATAAGCATATATATATATCAGTGCACTGTCCTTCCGGAAACTACGTCACTTCACGTAATTCCACTGTTTTGACATTAACAATTTACTGGAAGTGTATTAACCATAATAGTAGGATAGAATTCCTCTTAAATGTAGTGGCTACTAGAATATTCAACATTTCTTGATCAGCAGGTTTTTTTCTGTGTGGATTGCACTACAAAATTCGAGTGAATTTTTAATTAGTCATGGTTTCGCATTTACCATAGCTCCACTCATTATCTTTGCTGGTTGCGAGCTGCATTGAACAACTGGTAGCCAAGTTGATGGATTATTCGTTATGATGTAGTGATGGCGGTGTCACATGAAACGGATGGGACTGTGAATTCTCTGCAGGCCAAGTTTATTCCGACGCAAAATGACGTGCAAATAGACACTTGCTTAAAAATATTTACGCTCACATCATTGTGGGAGTAGCGATCATATCCAGCAGCGTAACCAGGATTCTATTTTGATAGAGGGATGGGGTTGGAAATCATTATAAAATTGCACATTGTGAGTTGATGCCTATATCATTGCATTATAAATGTATTCTGCAATGTGTGCCTAATCGCATTCAAACGTTTCCACAAATTGTTGACAAAAGTACAGCTACGCATGTCTTATGTGACTGAATTTCAAGTGTGTTTTGTAGTTCAGGTTGTTCAATACATATTTCGGACACCATCATCCACTATTATGCCGATTAGGGTGTACAATCCCGGATCCAAGTGTCAATCCAGGGATTGCGATCCCGAACTTTATCAATCCCAGATTCGAGAAAATACTACATAATAGATTCATCCGGATTGCTGTTTCTGTCAACGATTTTGTCTTTGTACACGTCCATATTGAGTAAGATAGTCGTACCGACTCCAAATGGCAACAAAAAACTAAATCAATTGCAATGGTAAATCATTATTTATGATTACAAATGTGAGCAACTTCTTAGATCATTATATGTGATGAATCACCTCATGTAAGATACGTTCACATTTTACGAGATGAGATTTTAAAAAAATAAGCTTTCACGTCATGTGCACTTGCAAAATTTTCTTGTTCATTTCATTTAAACACTGATTACATGATCAAGAGAGGTGGCTTGAAGAATAACAAAATAGTAGATTGGCCAACCGAAACTCAAACGAAGATATATTTGCATGAATGTCTGTGCACATGTCACTCAAGGTGCGATCGCTGTTACGATTACTGACTTTCGAAGCAAAGGTCCCAACGTCGTTGGTGGCACAGAACGAAGCCACGCGGCCACAAATGATAAGAGCTTGCCTCGAACCTTTGTTGTAAGGAAACGATCCAATTCATTTAGAAGGAAAGATTCCTTTACTCCTTTGGTTATCAACTCCTTTAATCGGAAAAAGAACGGAGAAATATTGTGTGCATCTTGTTTTTCCTTTGCTGCTAATTTCTAAACCATACGACTGATTGATAACGAACTCAATCCCGAAAAACCCTTGGATTCTATGATCAAAAATCCCGTGATTTGAATCCCGATTTTTTTTTAAGATCCGGGATTTCGGGATCCCAGCATTGTACACCCTAATGCTGATATACCTAGCGTCTGAATGTGCCTATATTTTGTGTATCATATATTTGACACATATTTCCTGACCATGCAATTAAATATTATCATTATTAGCTAATTGAACTGCAATTGATGCTCATATGAAGATCATTCGGGAGATGCGGAGTGCCATCTTTACGACTAAAATGTAAAACTTTTCTGTGTGACAACCTCGCTTCCTTTATTCATTCTGAAGCAGTTCAAATGCAAATTTAGCATTTATTGGCTACGGGTATAGATATGAAAATATACTTGAGGAATTCAACTGTCATCGGAAATCGTAGCTGCATGTCATATCCCTTAATTTAAGACCTCGGAGAAGCCAAAAGAGATGACCGATACTGATTATTTTTAAATGATAGATTTTACGAAATAAAAGCACTGAGAGGATCAAGCGTGTGGTGTTGAAAACGTGGAAATATAGATGACTTGATAATCTAATAACGATGTAAATGGACCGACTTCCACGAGGGAGGATGTGTGCAGACGATGGAAGGTGTGCTTTTATATAAGAAGCCGCCAACTGATGTTACTCTGGACTCCGAGCATACCATTTTTTTTTTGTTTATGACAAACACCGCTGTTGAAAATGCACGTCTCTTGTAGTAAAATTGGCTGCGTTTGCAACTAAGACGTGGACGAGGGGCACACTGCTATGCTCAAATTCGGGTAGTTGGTAGCGCGCTCGGTCCACCAACTTACTGAGGATCCTCACAGAAGACGGTTGATGCTCATGGTTCGACCATGATCTGAATAATTTAATTACTATTCTATTGCATTTGTAAATTCCATGCGTATGCATGTACGGTACTATACATTATTGTTCTTGCAATTTAGCTATGCAAGTAGATAGAAGTAATGCTGTTTATTTATCCTTAATCATTGTGAAATAATGCATTCTAGTTAGCTTGTCTCTATCTAGATTGTCATCTAACTATCCTGATTTAAAATTCTGCAATGAATTCTTGTCAACACGATAATAAAACACATTGTACTAATTGTCAAAACACAAACACGAATGACAAGGCTTAACACGACACGAAGCACGATCGTGCTGGTGTCGTCAGTACTTTCAATTGAAGTAATAAAGGAGTTGAGGAGGCTGTTATTGAGGAAGCATCTCCCATCTTTTTGAAAGCTATGGAATCGAAACAAATTCCTTCGGTTTCGGAGAAAAGCCTGACGATCCCATTATGTAAGGATAAATGGGACTTCCTACTGACGCATTCAGCTTCTGGAACATGGACTCAAATCATTCGAAAAAGTTCTAGAAGGGAAATGTTGCGGCCCGCTAATTACTTCTAGAGCAAAACACCAAGCTCACAGTATGCCTTTAATGGTTGGTAGCAACTCATCCGTCTCAACTGAGAACGTGCAGACATTAGATTTATCTGCGTCAATGAGGTCTCTTCCGATTAATCCGTACTCATGCTTTGAGTCCACTACTATGAATTTTGCATTTAATATGACTTCATCCCGCAGAACCTGAGTAGACACCCAAAAGTCTTCATTTGTGAATCGTCATAATTAGTAGGAACCAGCGTGGTGATTTCCAGTGCGGGACATCCAATATGTTCCCATTGTCTTTTAGACATTATAGAGACTGCTGCTCCTGTGTCTACCTGAAAGCTCAGCGGTGAGCCAGCCACAATCAAAGTCTGAGTTATGGCTTCCGTACTCTGGGCTCCTACAACAAATATATCGACACCCTGCGCTTCGCAATGGTGTATTTGACCGTTGTCCTGTCTTTGAAGATTTGAAACTCCTGCATTTTGATCTAATTTTCTCTGACAGCATTTAGCAAAGTGATTTTGCATTCCACACTTAAGACACCTTTTCCTAAATGCTGGACACTCACGGGGTCTGTGGTAGGTCCCACACTTTCCACATGAATCTGAAGTGAACTTGTTTTGATCTCTGACACGTGTCCGTGACCTATTCTGCACATAGAAATTTTCCACTCTGTGGCTTTCGTCTAAATCAGGAGATCTGAGATGAGAAACGTTGTTTTGGGAATAGTTGACTGCCCTAAAATTGCCCTGAACGAAGAAGTTATCAACGTCTGTGGATTTGCCAGTGTCGCCCTTTTCATGAACAAAGCTATTCAGCTGAGTGATTAACTGACAGAAATCGATTATCTCAGAGGTAGCTAACGCTGGAGAACTTTGCAATTTTTCTAATATTTTTAACTTCAATTCATTGTCTTTTAATCCTGCAATAAAGCGTAATTTGATCAATTCGTCGTTAGGACTTCCGAGTTTTAATTTGTCCCACTGGCAGTGCTGTGCCGCGTCATTTAATCTGGAGAGGAAGTCAACTTCAGTCTCCTCATTTTGTTGAGAGATTTGTAAAAAATTTGTACGATCGGCTATCAAGAGTCTTTTCCTTGGTTCTATATAATCCACTAAGGCTGACTTTATGTCGGAAAACAGTGCTGTCTCAATGTCGTGACCAGGTAGCATGTATATTAATTTTAATAATGCCTTCGGCCCGCATCTTTCTAGAAATCTATCAGTTTTCGGTGACGTAGTGGTTTTGTCCTTATTGTCTTCTATGCCCTTGGTTCTGCAATGAGCTTCGAAAGCGATCAACCAGCAGTGACAGTCTTCTGCGCTGTCGAGCGGCAAGAAATCGGATTTGTTTGACATCGCGAATCTATCCTTATGTTTAATTGTACAACAAACTGAACTACGAACTGAGAGCGAGAGACTACTGACGACAAATCAATGAACCCACTCGGCGAAACACCAGCGACCCGTGAGATAACTTACCAAAAATTGAGTTCGGTCCAAACAATTGAGAGGATAACCGCTGACCTGACTGACGGGGGCGTATTGGTCGATAGTCACTCCTGACACCACTGTTGCGGCCCGCTAATTACTTCTAGAGCAAAACACCAAGCTCACAGTATGCCTTTAATGGTTGGTAGCAACTCAGGAAATTAAGAAACTAGTGCAGGTAGATGTGCACCAATTTGGGTTCTCGAGTGGAGTCGACGATTGATGCGATTTTGTTGTACGCCAAGACCAGGAAAGGTGTGAACAGGGGTTCCTTGCTGAAACTCGTGCTACCAGTCGGACTAGATGATTCAACCTCTCAGCTGTCAAGCCTTCATTCTTCATCAATCAATTGAAAAGATAGGATATTTCCAAATTGAACCGAAATTCATTTATATCTCTTGAAGTATTTTAATACTTCTTCAGAAGTATTTTATTGAAAATGAGACACATATGCATGCATTTTAAGGAATAACCATGCATTTTAAGGGAAGAACAATTTAGAATCAATAATGTGCTTTAATAATACCTAAATTAAATTTGAGCTTTTCGCCGAACAGTTGTGCTTTTGACCGAGGAACAATCTTAAGTAAGTCCGCGATTTCTTTTAAAATCCAGATAAAATGTTCGCAGCAGATTGTGTATTGAGAGGAGATGCCGAGTAATTGTTTTGCTCGTTAGATTTAACGTTCATAATTTTAACTAGTTGATTTCTTACTATAATTCTGTCGGTATAGAGCTTGAAGCCTTATCTATTTTAAATGACATGGAAGAAATAGTTCTCTCCACAACCTGGGTTCCAGATCGTCAAGGAAACTTGGGAGACGTCAAGGAGTTCGCTTGACCGATTTCTTACATCGAACCAACACTACTTTGAGATACGCAGTAAGCATATTAAGTGAAATTTTGACATGTACTCATTAAATACTACATTCCTTTTAACATGCACATCATTTGCTTCGTTATGACGGGCATGGCTACAAGTTTAAATAGGGGTTCGTGTCGATGTTGAGAGATGTAAACTAAGCCTGCTGACGATTCGATGAAATGAATGTTGCTCAGATCTGTTCCCATTTTTCAATTGAGGATGCAACTCAATATCTAATTATCCTACATGTACGCACATCGGGCTTACATAAGGCAGCATTTAATACTCAGCATATTGACAACAACTTAGGCGACATGTAAGTATTAATGAATACCCGTCGTAATTTCACTTACTATGCTGACTACGCAGTTCAAATTGGCCCCGAGAGTGGCTGTAAATTTAAATAGGGAGCGGTGTCAATGTTGAGAGATGTGAACTAGGCCTACTGATGTTGCATAATGTAATGATACATGTCAGTCTTCAGCATCTAGTAGAGCAAAGTTTTGACGATGTTGGGAATTTGAGCTTCAAGAGAACTGGATCTGATAACATTACAGCGATTGTACTAACGAAGTATGCTTCGCAGATGGTTCCAGGTCACTGCAACTATCTATGGTACCAGACTGATACCCTTCCTTGTTGGAAAGTTGCGCAAGTGGTCCATGTTGTAAAGTAGTGAGATTGAAGTGATACGTGCAATCGTCGTCCAATTTCAGTCACTTCTTTTGCAAGCAAGGCTTTCGAATCTTTGATATCTGAAGCCATGATTTCCTATCAACAATTGTATTAAGTGGTCATCAGTATTCTTTCTGAAAGACTCGTTTCGCAGGTGACCTTTGAACTTACTTTATGTGACTCATCTTTGGTTATCGTCGCTTGACATGTATGGAGACCCCATAGCAGTATGCCTTGACATTATCAATGACATTCGATCCAGTTGACACCTGGCTCTTATCAGCTAGCCTCACCGTCACGGAATCCATGCTGAAGTCCTCACGTGGATAGTAGATATCCTGACTAACCGTTTTATTTAAGTTTGTGTCCGTGGATTCCTCTCAGATCGTTTCACGGTCAATGGTGGTGTCCCTGAGGGATGTATTCTTTCACATATTCTCCTGTGTTTATAAATGACCAGGCATATATATGGGAAGGGAATGGCATGATAGGCATTCCCTTCCAGTGAAGAGCAGCATTTCCTTGCTTGACGTGTCGCTGTCTGACTCTTCAGCATCCGCCAAAATGCCCGGCGAGTCTCCCAACGTCTTGGAGTATTGTTTCAAACCCGTCCCTCGGCAATTACTTGTACTTTATAAGGCCCCGCAGAACAGCTGAGATAAATTTGATTGTATTTAGCGCATGGCAGTTCGTCAGATAGATGATGCTAGTCTTACTTCAAATATGTCATCATTCGGACACCGTGGAACAGTTTCTTCTCTTTCCTTCTTCTGTCGCTGTTATCACAGTATTTGTTCTGATGAGCTGCGACTCCAAAATGCGTCCGAAAATTATTACTGTGCGAAAATGTTAATAAAACTGAACTCGTCGTGAGAAAAATCTAAATTGATAGGAATGATGTCAGACTCTTGCTGCCAATTCGATATTTAGAAAATCAAGAATGTGTCTTCTGCAAGATATTGTAGCACATATAGTTGATAAAAGGTAGATGCTCGCTGCACTTAATTCACAAGTGCATACCTACTATGGATGAGCTAAAATCGGATAAAGAAAAACTTCCAAGGTGACATGTTTTTGGTATCAAGCTAGGGGGTTTCGACGCTGTGGAAGTGTAAAAATGCATGCTTATACTTGTGGAAACAGGGGGTTGCGATGCCTTTTAAGCTTTCGAAAGAGCTCTCGATCAGCTGGTTGTATGCGTTGACATATTATTTCGGTTCATTGATAAATCGTTCACCATATCTTGGTGCTAGTCAAGATCACAATTTATTCGCAAGATTCATTGACTAGCATGCCACCGTTATTTGTCAATGGAGACGAGCCATGGTTGATGAAGGATGGTTTCTTGCATGACTATCAAATTATTATTGGTGCCAAGGCCACCGCCATCATGAGATTATTATTGGAAAGCGATATGTTGCGTTTCTTCCAAAAGTTAAGCGCATTTTCTAGCAAATCAGAAAAGCTAACTTCATCGGTCATGCTTGAAAATAGACTTTTGCGGAATCATTGTTTAAGGGATGCAAACTCCTTAAACAATCTCCTAATCTCGAGGTATAGGAATAATAAGCCTTCTTTAAATCATTCTATTATTATAATATCTTTGTTAGCATCACTTTACTTCTAATAATCCTTTATTTAGCCAATACAAAGGGCGGTACATGACGATGGCACAAATTTTTATGTTAATGATGAAAGCTTCACAAAGCGCTCTTGTACAAAGCAGATTGATAAGACAAGTGATCTGGAATGGTGCACAACTGATAAAATACTTTCAGCGAGTTTTCCTCTATCAAGTTGAAGTTAATTTTGTCGGGCATTTGCATGACGTTGAGTTTGTCTTGAGTCATGTACCACCAACGAACTATTCCATCCAGTCGTCCAAGTTTCTTGTACTCGCAATTGGTATATATATCACATATGACGGGCCACCAATAGGACAGAATACAAAACTTAAATAGGCTTTCCAAATGACAGCCTGGTCTGCAACATTCAGCTTCAACCGATTTACTGAAGATGGGCCTCTACAGTAAAGCGGTTGTAAAGATGCGAAAACTGCTCCCTCTAGTGAAGGTCGTTTGAAAAATAAACCCCAAGTATTTTTAGACGCACGACATCTTACACAAAAGCACCATTTGTCACAATCGGTGAGGGATTAAAATCATGATCACTCCTACTAAAATACACACATTTTGTTTTTGAGGGTTTAACAGTGGACTTCTAATAACGATCCACAACAGAAATTTGTCAACATCGGATTGAAAATCAGTAGTACTGCCAGCATTACTTCCCAAAAGGGGATAAGGGTTGCGTCATCGGCATAAGCTACTAACTTCGTGCCTTTAAAATCAGCTAAATCATTTATGAGGTTGTTATGGGCTGTTCGCCCTCTTAAGTTGAATAATCAAGAGAGGATTCATTGAATTCCACATTGAGTTTTCACCGTATATTAATGTGTGGAAATTTGTGTTAGTCTCCATTAACTAAGACTATGCATTGGATTAAAATTTTATGGTACTTAAATGCAACGCCCTGCACATTTTTTATTGAAATATCTTGAGTTTTTCTTTTGCTTTGCAGATAAAGATGCTGTAGATGCTATGGCCGATATGGTTTTGTTATCTAGATTTTCGGAGGAAGAACAAAATGTAAGTCATTCTTACGCAAATGCCTGCTTTGCTGATCTTAACTGTTCATTTCATTCTTGATGTTGTCAAAGAACCTGCTTTGATTTGCGAATATAAATATATTTATTATGCTCCCACTTTATGAAATAATATTAAGCAGTCTTTCGATGCACAAAAATCAATAACTTTCAATTATAATAAGGGCAACCCACATTTAACCTAAAGACTGATAAAATTTAACCTTATTTAACTTCAACAAAAACACACAAAGCGTATTATTAAAATAAATTTCAGCATAACAAACAAATTTTATAGGAAAATATACTCGTATGTTAGTATAAGATTGGTTCAACGAAGATTCATGCATAACATCAAGTATTTTTCTACATTGTCGGACAGAAAATGACGACCATTGGTTAAAATTTTCTTTTGGATTGAGAAACTCCTCTCCACTGCTGCTGAAGTTGCTTGAGCGTTCTGTAGCTTAGTATAACAGCTCGGCGAAATGTCATGACGAGAACAAGCAATAATGGACGGTATGTCACATTTTTCAATCTTCTTTATTAAATACTCTTCTAAATTGCAAGGATCTTCAGCATAATATAAATTGTTAAAATCCTCGTTCGCCCGTTTAATGGTATAGGCAGTTGATTCCGACTTTTGTAGGAGATCAATCAAAGGCGAATAACAGCGTCTGATAGTCACCAAATTATTCGTCAATGTTTCACAATTAATAGCTGATCTCACGGTTCGCACCAATAATCCATCTCCGGTAAATTCATTGACGATTCTTCGAACATGAGGAAGATGGTCGCAATAATACATTGAAGCCTTTAGCCAAGTTCCCCAACGAGAAACTATAGGTTCAGGAGGTAAACCGATATCTGAGAACATAGCTTTTCTGATTTTCCTTTTCAAACTGTGAGTGAATTATGTTTTCACATTAACCTGTTAATTTCAGCATTCAAGCAGTGTTTTTAACTGGTGAATAAATAGAATAATTGGCTGAACGATATCTAACACAGCAAGAGATTTTTTACTTTATTTAACCTTATGAGAGCATGCTTAACTTTATTTAACATGGGTTGCCCTAACTATAATACAATACAATTACTATCTTTCAATATTTTCAATCTTTCTTGTACCAAGTTTTCTTTTTTAATTTGTTTTGCTTGTCTTCTTTGAGCTTGTTGCCATGCATTTGATGTGTACATTGCTCTAATTTTGTTTCCGCCGTATTTTATTATAAGCATTCAAAGCTGAACACCAACTACAAGGTCACCCTGAATGTTGGTAAAAGATGACAGAAAAAACCAAATCAATGTGCAGACCAAGAGAATGATAGCCATATCACAGAAGACAAGCAAAACAAGTGAAAAAATTAAAACTTGGCACAAAAGCGACATTTGTGAAAGTGCATTATTTGTATGATCAATCCCAAGCTCGGTACTGAAGAAAGAGTTGGAAAATGAAATATCGAGAAGTGGATTCAAAATATAGGTTGCAGAAACGAAAAAATAAGGCATAAACTCAAAATTACAAAACTACAGTCCTTTTGAGAAAAAGAAATGCACAGACGAATGTTTAGTTTCAAATCTAGTGGTAAAGGAAAATATGACATGCTAAGAATAACATGAGAAATTGAAAGTAGATTCGTGCATTTCGGAGAAACAGCAAGAAATGCAAAGATCAGAAGAGGTGAGGATGTGAGACAGCTGAGAGAAAAGAAAGATGCAGTGATGTTGGGAGACATTGTAAAGAATTGTCAATGAAAATGACAAGTGAGCATTATACCAGCGCAATGTAACGTCAAATATCTGAATCAGTAAACATGAGGGAACAGTAGGCCTATACTTAGCGAGGGAAACTGATAATGTTTTTTTTAATCAAAATGTGAGATTCCCAAGCATCCTCTGAATTACCTGTTTCCGCAGTTGACTTTCTCCAAGAAGTTTTTTCTACCTGCTTCAAAAACAATGAGGCGCCTTAATTCGTTTTTTCCGAATGCATACTGGCTTGCCTATTCCAAATTGCAGGTATTCTTGCATCGTTGTACTCGTCCACTCTCTAAAATTTTTGATATACTTGCTTCTATTTATATTCATTATCTTAATTGATTGATACCATGATTCATTTGATTTTCATTTCTTGATGAATAAACAATTTGTTGTTATTATTATTATACAACAGAAAATAATACTTATGAACAAGGCAGCATGGAACCTGATATGCCAACAATAACAAACAATACATCAAACATGGTACAAATCTTATACAAGATAATATCCCGAAAATAGTCCTACATGTATGAAGTATCGTATTCTATGTTAGTAGCATCATAGTTTACACAATTAGGATTTCAAATGAAATAGACATTTGACTTCATATAGAATTTCTTTGCATTACAATTGACAAGGCCAGATCGGTGAAAAACACAATCAATTACATTATTTATTTTTGCTTCGAATAACTTAGTATTATTTCATGAAATTGAAACTCTCTCTTTACCTAATCATTTGAAATCGCTAAAAAAATAATTTCTGCGAGCTGAATTATGATAGTGATTATTCATTACTGATAAATAGGAATGATTGAAAAATTTAATCCATATAACAAGTTAATTCAATAGGCTTGAATCATCCTACAAATTCTAGATTCCAGCATTTTTAAATGCAATTCCAAAAATTATTTAATGCCATTCGTGCAAACCCGCCTAAGTTCATTTTTTAAAAACTTATATGTGCATATGTGACAATCAATAAAAATGACAAAACATATGAGGGTTCGATCAAAATCACATATACGGTTAGAGTTGAATGTATTAAAACGCGTTTGGAACACAATGACACAATGTGTAAATCGCAATGCATCTTCGAAACAAAATACTTCTCTCTCTCAGTCTAACTTCCAACTTTGCCTGTTCTTGCACGGGAGCTACAGCTAATTAACTTCGTACGAAAGAATTGTGGTTATCTAATGTGGCTAGCAAAAGTCTCCCTAATTTATCAGTCAAAGGTAGATGATATTTTTCAGTCAAATACATGTAACTCATGTTTAGTCAGCAGACCTCCTTCACCATCCGCAATGTTGCTGCGATTCCATGATGAGTCTGATAGGCCACTTCATGCAAACTCAATATTGAGAACTTTTTCAAAGGATGCTACAAATTTTGCCGCATCGAATCCACCGAGGTTTTTACCTGGAGTAGCGAAGACCACACTATACATTATATGTGTAACCATCGCGCCCTCATTAATGTCCTCGTAAATGGAAAAACTGTCTCACTGCAGAATTCACGATGTGTGAATTTGATTTCAGATAAAAAAAATAAATTGATGACAATTCATTTGCATGATTAGATAATACAGCTTCATGAAGAGATGATAGTTTCATAAAATTCCATCTGGATTGAGTTAAATTTAATCTCGCATTCATCGATGAAATTGGAGAAGAATCACAGTATGCCTTGTACAAGTGTTATCGGTAATGAAATTCGAGATCTTCTTTTCACTTTTCTTAATTAGTTTCGTCTTAGTTTTGTCATTTGTTGATCAGGATCTTAGTATAGTATTCTTTTAGCATGCTCCCATAGGAAACATGTTTTGTTCAATATTTATGTAATATGTTCTGATGGGCTGTATGATTACGAGATCCATGTATTACGAAAAATTGTGATGCCACCTCGGGTGGATTATCTCCCGTCTCCTGAGCTAATGAATACTTTTCAATGCGGTGGATCTCAAATGAAAATTAACCAAGTTGTGTTTGGTGGCGAAATATTTACTGTTCGATCAACAGATGAAAACGTACGAAAATGTGCGTGTTCATATTATTAGCCTTAAGAAATTACATTAAGTAGTCGCTAATTGTTCGTATTCTTAGCAGATGACATCTATATTAAATAGCTTACATTCTAGCACTAAAGAGCAAGTAATTCTTTTCAAAATAAAACAATTTTTGTTCAGTTCATTTCTCCAGTATCGAAATACTTTTCAGGAATATTTCAGACATATAAAGCAGAAGCAACATAGCATTAACCACATTTGGCTTCATGCATAAATGAATGCAACAGCTCATGAACGTCTTTTGAGCAAAAGACAGTGAAAGTGAGCAATAGAGGTAGCGAAGTCTGCCATGTATAATAATGCTTGAGAGGAGGAATGACTCATTTATGCACACTCTACACTAATTATTCGTTTCATACTGTTAATTATCGCTTTCAATCAATATCAAAATGTCTTAACCTAGTCAAAAGTAAGTTAATCCAAACAGTAAGTTCCAAACAGTGAGTTAATCCACTGAGAAGGTTTTTATTTCATACAATTACATGTGAATCCATTCGCACCACTAAGTCCCAACTACTGCTCGGAAATGTTCTATCCTGGAAACCTGAAAATGGTTTGTTTTCGAGGAACCATAAGTGATGCGATAAAAAACAGGGGTTGAGGCGTCCAACTGATATTTTCTGAAAACTTTCAAAAATAAAATTCTTGTTTCTCATTTAATAAAATCAATATTTTCTAGAAAAATTCAAACCGTATTACGGTTTTCCTTTCCTGTCCCAACGCTTTAATGCTCATCAGGGGGATGGGATGGGAAAGGGACCTGCCATGATTACTGGTCATAGAGTCGATTAGAAAAATAAATATTTGATAAGAATGAAAATTAAACGATGTGAATGTTAGAAGCAAATCTGTAAGCGATTGAAAAGAGTTATCGCTTCAAATGTGCATTCGATTATAAAGGTTCGTACAGCAAGGAATGAAGGAAGTCGAGCGCAATCTGGTGTATTGCTTAGGTTGTGATCAAGTGTTTTGATCGGGGAAGAACATCTGACGTCAGATGGCTGATAATGTGGCACGGATTTAACTTTTCCATGAATGATATAGTTGGTGTGTGATCTCATCTGATCTGAAGTGTGTAAATTTTTTTCAGTTACGAGTACAAAGTGCCCCACACATTATCCTATGTAAAGCGACGTCGCATTTCCTCCAAGAATAAGTTACGGTGACTTGTGAGTACAGCATAAAATGAAATTAATGGCTTAACGTCACTACTCCCCCATAGTGGGGGTTTGGACGGTACTGACATAGTCAGACTTCAATATGGAGCGTTGTGATCTTTTAGTCCGGATGCCCTTGCTGACGACTTCCAATGACTCAACCTCTGGGCCATACGATCGCTAGGCCAAGCACTTTACTACTGTGCCACGGAGACCACCACCTAATTGGTGAAAATCGGCTAAATTGGTGAATAGTGCCCTATTCTACTTAGCAATAGCACACGGGTGGCATGCAGCCATGAGAATCTCCCATTCACGCTGGGAACTTCCTTAATTTGCTTCTATTTGTAAATCTGTTCACTGCCCGAATTTGCAATGCAGGAATAATGGGATTTCCAGGTCAGTTGCTAAAGTATCTAGCTTGACTGAATGACGCGGTTCAATCACTGAAATAGACGGCGCCCTCATCTACAAATGTAATATTTGGTCTTCTTTAGCTCTCGATATTGCTTCCAATGTTGAAGTAAGATAAATTGGCTGCAAAAACTATTTTGCAGATAGAAGAACAGAGGGTCTCAAGCCAAAAGGATTTTTCAGAGACGAGTAGTTGATGTGTGACAGTGTCACAAAAATGATGTCACACACAAACCAAAGCGTATATTATACAGGAGATTCATTGTAACAATATTTAGACGCTACGATGTCACACACGCCTACGTTTCCAATGATAATTTTGCGTTAGTTAAAATTATTATGTATTTCCATTTTTAGGCCGTGAAAGAATTTGTCAAGACGGTAACGAATTTACCCGGATCCTACGACGAAGATGGCATTGAAGGTACAAAGAAAGCAATAAAGTTTCTGTTAGCACGGAAATTTGATGTCTCCAGAGCTGTGGAATTATATCGATGTCATCAGGTAATATGCTTTTCAGAGAAATAAAATCCACGTGCGTTTTTCGCATAAAAATGTGCTCTAGTTGACGTTATACAGAGTGATGCAAAAAAGCGTTGCACACGGATGTAACGGGATATACATAAAATCTTGAATTCATATTTCATGCCCTAAAAATAACTAGAGCAGCCAATTTTGATGTATGAAGCATGCTAGTTTAGTTGATTATCAACTTAATACCGTCATTTTCCAGCATTAATAATGATTAGAAAAACATTGTATAGAATAATCTTTTCTGATTCCCTTCAGTAATATTCGATCATATGAAGCTGCAACAAATCCAATTGAGTTGTATTACTAGCTGTTCTGAACAATGGTAATGCCGAAATTAGCCTTCAACTTGATCACCGTATAACTCGATACAGTCACGAAATCGCTTCAAATATTGTTGTGAGCAGATTTAAACAAGCCTGTTCGGAAATTTCATATGTTGCCAATGAGTAATTGACAATTACGAGCATGACGGTGCCGTCCGAAAATCGATATTTTTTGCATCACCCTGCACTTATCCACCTTGTTTTACAACTAGTATTTTTAAGTTTTGTTGAACTTATGTTTCATCAGCTGAGCACTTTTATCTTGAGAAGCAGATGGATGCTAGAGCAAGATATTGACGGTCATTCAATTTTCAAAGTCGAAGAAATAATGGAAAGTTCTATACTGAACAACAGTACTAGAAAATATAGCATGCATAATAGAAAATAGCATGCCACCTAACTTAAAAATCATGATAACTTTTGACAGTTGAATTATGATAGTCTGATCTTTCACACTTGTCATTCTACTGGTATTTTATGACCTATCCGTCCACCAGATGTAAGGATGAATGAATAATAATTTTATTTTTATTACCATCACGTCCAGGTGCCATTTTTGCACCAGTCACGTTAAACAAAGTGATTATTTTTCTAAGATAAAGATATTTTGTAATGCTATTGTACCCGTAATTCAGCACCGCATTCTCTCTTTTGTAAGCCCATGTGCGTCAATTTTTAAGAGATTTATGAGGGGCGTTTATTGGAGCTGAGGATCCTATGCTATTTTTAGCATTGTGGGCTTTAATGGGACTGTAATCAGAGATGGGTATTTATTGGGAAGTCGGCGTATATTATAAAGTATGGTGCATAGATGTGCATGTAGTACGTCGGCCTGTAAGTGGAAAGATGAGTCGTTGCGCGTGGAAAGCCATTTGTTAGTGGAAACTCGAGTTTTTGAAATAGTTATGTAAAATTCTATTTAGAATGACGAAATATTTTTAAAATTTCTAATGGATAAGTATCTCATTCAGAAAATTATGTGTATACCGATGACTGGTAGGCATGTAAATCAGCTTAATATTTCAATATAACATTATTGAGTATCACATCTTGTCATTTTATCAAGGTGGCAAAGAATGGCCAGTCTTGGCAAACAACGTCTGTAAAATATAATGGTAGTACAAGGTTTAAAGCGCATAGAGATGAATGAGAAAGTCTCCAAGTTGTGGTTAGTAAGGGTCAAGCATGCGGCAGGTAGAATTGTATTACATGGCAGACACCAACGTAGGGACACGAGCTGTCCTTCAAAAGATCACAAATGTGAAAAGAAAATGTTCTAAAATACAAAAAGCAACATTGATTAAAGTTAATAATAATCTGTTAGATGTGTGGAGTCTCTTCTCACGACCACGTTTCCTAAGATGAGCTCAGAGGAAGAATGTGCTTACGTAGAACGTAGAGCACCTTAGTACTATTTTACCTGGTGGGGTTGCTCTTGGAGCCCCCACACATTTTTTTGACATTGCTCCAATGCGACTATAGCTATTACTCTCATTTTTTGGGACTTTCAGTTTAATAAAATTTGACCAGTGGGAACTAAAGAAATGAGACCTTTATCTAAAAGTTTTAATTGAAAATCTAGAATTTTTGTCGAATTTGTAAAAAATTAAGCAAATAAAAGTTGAAAAATTATCTGTTACCTCATAATATGCTTTGTCAACAATGTTTTGCTTTGCATATAAAGGAGTTCTTCTGTTCCACTAACCCGTTGGTCTTTCCTGTGTTCATCTTCAGAGGATGACTATACTCATCTTTTGAAGTATACATCAACAAGATTCACCAATGCTGTTTTCCCAACATTGCAAATTTATGCCAATTTCAAGTGTTCTGGACTTAAATTTTGGCGCGTAGCGACTTAGACTTTGACATAAAATATGATGAAATAAACGAATGGAAATCAAAAAATTCTCCTTTCTTCATTTATTTACAATGAGAAGTTATTATTCACATGTTATCAATAGTTTTACCACTTGTAGATGCTTCAAAGAATGCTCCGTTATGCTGCATCCGCACGAACGTCAAAATTGCGCAATTTCTGAAGAAGTCTCTAGATACCAGATAGTCCTATTCATGACGTATATGATTATGAATTGACGAAGTTTACTTAGTTGAGACTGTTCGAAAATTTCAGCGTCTATATTAACTGAATTATTTCCTCTTACTAGTCCTTAATTCACGGAAATGACGTTCACTTAGCATTGCTGTAGATCTACTGTTACTGCAATTCAGCAGGACATTCATTGGCAATAAAAATAGGATCTCTTCGCATTTTTGTTTGCATTTCTCAGTGCGTTGCACATTTTGTCTCATTGCTGTTTTACTGTTGGTGTGATAAATATACGGATATTGTATATCCTCTTGTTTTGCAGCGTTTGCGGAATTCTGAAGGTATCCATAATATCGATCCAACCGAAGAGGGAGTACGCAGGGAATTGCTCTCTGGGAAATTTACTGTCTTGGTAGGAAATTTTGGAATTTGTCTTTTATAAATGCTATTATTGTCTGGAAAATGTACGTCATCATTCATCATGAGTTATCCTTGTTACGCATTGAGCAACACTGTTTCACCGACGTTACTCCATGAAGGGATTTAAGCAATGATTAAGTGATTAATCACTCTATTGCGGATTTTTTGACATATGGATTATATCCCATTGATTATATCAATCAATAGACTTTAAACAAGGCACCTAAACATTGACAAAGGGTCTGGCCCCTAAACATTTGGCGATTTATTCGATGTGTAATTTATATTATTTTACTATTTTTTCCTTGGCGGTACATATATTACTGGAGAGACTTTGAATTTTTGCATTCGTATTGAACTCATACAAAAATTTAACTGTGAAAAGTAACCGTTCCAATAACTTTAAGTAAAGAAAATAAACTCATAATATTAATATAATGTATTATTTTAAGCGCTTTCGATGACTCCTATTTTTACTTACTTAATCTCTTTTCATAGCTATGTAATTTGAATGTCTTATTTTCAGTGCAAGATTATTTTAAATCCCTTTGTATATAACGTTATCGTATGATTAAAGCCATCGAAAGCGCTTAAGATCATATATTATGTTATGAGTTTGATCTTGTTTTCTTTACTTAAAGTCACATGAAAAGTAAATTATCTGTGATACAGGAACAACATCTTAATGAGACGAAAATTCCATGTGGTCTTCGCAGCTGGAAATTTTCAATTGATTACTGCAAAAGGCAACATTTCTCCAAATTTATTATACTTTCCTTAATTTTTGAACAATTCGTCACTGCTGAGAACAATCGCCTTTAAATTGAGAGTCATCACATGATGCATATTGAACAATTTGCTATTGTTTAGAACAGTAGCCTTCAAATGGAGAGTTACTGCATGATAATTATTGAACAAATTGTCACCGTTGAGATTAACAACTTCAAATATAAAGAAGTCAGCAGCTTGTATGACCAAAAGTCCGTTTTCAACTGTGAATTGTTAAATTGAAAATATGCAGCAGCTATGTCAACAATATGACTTGTAGCATGTATGATGCTCTGCCACTATATCACAACTGAATTATCAATTTATAATAAGTGAATGCTTGTCATGCTAGTTAACTGACATTCTTTTGCAAATTTATGAATTAGATGCTGTATAAAGTGTGAAGAGAAAAAAATTCAATATTTCAAATTAAATAATGTAGTATGACAACGGTAAACTAAGAATAATTTCGTCCGTTCATGTGCAAATTTCTGATTGCATTGTTCACACTGATAATTGCTGAATTGTTGAGAAAAAAACGAGTTCCTTGTCATGCTGAGCATGAAAAGCACATCCGACAGACGCTGCTCACATATCATGCGACTTAAATGCTGCTGTCTTCGTGCACCTGTAATAACTCTTCTCCGTCATCTTCAGCAAGTCACAACTATGCTTCCTACAGTCCACAACGATCACGCATGCAATATTTGTACCCTAGCACGCAGTCCAGGACGTGATTGAGCATCTCAGGCACATCCTCACCACAATGGCAACAAAAGCATTCTACCCAAACCAATCCTCTGGTAATACTCTAACTCTTGACGCCAACAGCAGGGATTCAACATTTGCACAGAAAACTCAAAATGGAGCATCGTTGAAACGTTAAACTAGGACTTCAGATGATGTAGACCTTTATTCGTGGCAGCGTTTCAAACATTGACAACCGTAAAGTATAGGGATTCACACGAACCTGAGCTTCTCTCCTTCGTCTCCTACTCCCTTGTCCATCAGAGGTGTCTGCAATGCCTCCACTAGCCTCTTGTGTCTTTACTTCTGCACCCTTAGACCAGCCTGAGTGTCAGAAGCTTCACACAACTTCTGGCTCCATGTGCTTCTCTGGTTTGACCTTCATCAACACAGCCATATATCACACCATCTACTGCAGAAGCATCAGCCTACCGCGCTCTACAGAACCTTTTCGACATGCCTTCCAGTCCCTATTTTCACCATTTCTGCCATGCTTCGCCAGTATTTCATTCGTATTTCATTCAAGGTAGTAAAACTTCTCACTTCGAATTCCGTAGAGACTTAGCTTACATGTCCATACAATCTGAGTATCTCGCATTGAAGGCAGTTTTCACTAATAAGGCTGTAGCACACTGTTTGAAAATATTACCTATTTACCATGCATACAAAGTCTGTTTTGCTATGTCATTGGAAGTTATGGTGAGCACGAACAACCGATTAACCTTTCTATACCACAGCATAAATAGCGATTATTATTATGGTCGATCGAGCTAAATGCTTAGCACTGATTTATTATAATATTCAGGGTGACCCATACCAATTTTGATTTGTCCTGGCAGCATGCCTGAAAGCTTTTTTGTTAACTAACATTAATTTATTAATGTGACTTTCAGTTTTTGTTCTGAAAACGCTTTTACGCTTCGGTTCGATTCGTGGATCAGGCGGGGAATCAAGGATGTTGCTGTATTTTATTGCCTTAAAGTTGCCACTCGCAGTAGATATTCAAAGCTAAAGAAGAATGAAAATGCTCATTTGATCTGATAATTTTCTTTTAGACTGCAATCAGATCAAACTATCATTCGGTCGGGGTTCAACCAGCAGGGCAAAAATGATTGTCTGCTTTAAGAGATCTTTAATACTGAGATTTTTCTCTCCACTCGATGCTGAATAGGGAATGCAATGAGCTGCAATAATTTCGAATCTGTATCAACGCATTTAATTGTTTGCAGACTTGTTTGTGTCAGTTGATAAACAGAGGTTATTCTGATCGCAAATTACTACATGGTCGACCAGCTTGAATAACTAACCGTTGCTTGTTATCAATGACACATCGAAATGATTTATCACTCCATAGGGGCAACTAGTGTCATTGCTGTCCTCAATGACCAATTCGCAGCGGTAAAATTACATCACTTTATAGATGGACGATCAAAGGTTTGGCAGTAATTCCATTCGTCACTGCGAAAAGTTATATTGCAACCATCCAAATAATTATCTAAACTATTGACAGTCCTTTGTATTGACTTTGTTTGCTTGTGTATTGCGTCATTACATCTCCTTCCTTTAGTTAGAGAAGTTTATTCTGTAATCATTCAACCTGATGAAAGAAGCTTAGATTCAAAAGAAAATCGGAAATTTTCTATCAATCAAATTCATTTTTTAAAAAAGGCAATATTTATAGGATATGCTTTCATTGGTAGTAAAAAAGGCAATATTTATAGGATATGCTTTCATTGGTAGTTGCACTTTACTTGGCATCAATTCATGTTTGGAATTCAAAACAATTGCAATTCCTCTGAACTATTGCGTTAACTGCTTCATCTTTTCAATTTCTCTCAATACTAGCTATTTCTCTGACATCGAAATTAAGGCGTCGTCATTCATAGTGAAAACTGAATAGTGGCAATATTTAGTCATTTAAATGGGAAGTTTTTTTCTACTCAGCACTGAGAAGTAGTAGTGATTTATTATCATCGATTGAAAAGCATGCAATACAAATCTGGTTACAATACATATACAATATCTACTAAAATTCAATTTCAAAATACAACACAAAATTTTTCTTTCCAGTTAAGGGAACCTCGTTTTCTATTAGTGTTAAGAGCGTGGGAGAATGAACGGGACCGGGTTTACGTCCGTGTATACAAGGATCGGAACTTTTGTGTGCAAGGTAGTATCTGAGGAGTCAGTGGGTGCAATATGTGGGATTGATCACATCGGATTTACGTTAAAAGTTTATTTGATTATGACATTCGTCTGACTGCTAGACAATTGAGTGAACAAAGACAGATGTTTTTATTATGATTGAACAGCAACAACATGAAAAATATCCAAACGATGCAAATTTAACCAGCTTGTGATACTTGTCCTAGGATTTGTTAATAATTATAATAAGCAGAGATCGGCAATGAGATCGGAAAAATGATGCCATTTAATATCATTTTATTTTTGAAAAATGATATAAAATGATATCATCAAACAATTTTCTTCCAATTGTATTTTCTAATCATAGATTCTTCGCATCTTGTATTGAAGCAAATTTAGTCTCTTTCGTTTGTTCTACCCATGTCCTTCCCCATTGGTTGATTCATGTAGCGAAAAGCGGCAGGCTATTGTCTGGCAGTCTGTCAATCACACAGATTGTCAAACAATGCTAGTTTAAAAACACTTGTTTGAATTTGTTTTTTCTGACTTGTCTTAGTCTCTATAATACGAGTTTATTATAAGTTTATGAATGAATTATTAGTAATATGTAAACGAAGCTTTGAAATTTGGAAATACGAGTACGTTCAATGCTCGACATTTCGGACTTGGATAATAAAGATTCCGGTTACTAAAGACCGCCGTTTTCTGGGATCAGCTCTACATGCACAGTGTATATCATATATATTGATGGTTACTTCAGACTTCCAGTAGGCCTATGATTAAACATTGAACTCATTAACAACTGTCTTGATGTTTTTGAAGTCTTGACTGTAATCTAACTATTTTTAGACTTTTTTCGTACTTCAGATACTGTTGGTCTAACCAACTGCATATTGTAGGCATATTTACAATTCGAGTGTATAAAGCTTAAATCAAAACTTGCGATGTCTAATGTAGGCCATAGGCCGTACCTAAGTTTTGATATGCAAGAAGCTTTGTATGACTAAACTGCTTTCGTCGGCCTTCCATTATCTGGAATATATCGATGCTCCATGCAATCTAATTTTAACTTCATTGCTAAGAGCAGTAAAAGCAGCATGGTGGCAGTGCAAATCGGAAAATTCGTATGACTAGATCTATTTACGATGCAGCCCCACGTATATTTCACTAAAAAATGGAATATTTTCATTTTAAAAAATTCGTAAAATGATATCATTGCCGATCATAGATAACAAGCATCTTATCACAGTTTCTCCGTTGAACTCTGAGATTACATCGCAAAATATCAATAAATCGATGTCAATAAGCTAAATGCAGCAGCAATGAAGAAAAGTGACACGAAAATATTATTTACAAAATCTTATGAAAGAGTTCTTGAACAAATTGCAGAAGACACATAAAGACTAGATGTCAGGCGAGTAGAAGTGTTGACTGTGATAAACAATGATCAAAGAAATCATCGTCGTTTTTGGTTTTGGAAGTTTCCGAGAAGTCTTTCGCCTGACGTAATCAAAACACTCGTAAGGTCATCCATCATCCAGTATATCAGCACCAATTATCCGAAAGACTCATTCATGAATATTTTGACCACAAATTGTCCTCTACAGCTCATGCTGCATCAATCGCATTGATTTTTAAGGGATAATCCGTAGAATTGTCCTCCAGAAGTTCTAACAACCTAGTTTTTGTGATGCCTGGAGGACGATGACTGACATTATGCTGGTTGAAGTACTTGCGAGGATTGCCATCGGTAATGAATACACAAGTGGAAAGAATTATTTATTGAGAGAATTTCATCAATAAACGTGTCGTGCACAGATTTCAAGCGAGCGAAAATGCTCATCTAACATCATCAGACTGCAGTTGTGCACTATGACATGAATGTCCATGCCTTTAATAATCTGAGCTTGATAACTCTAATCTGAAGATGAGATGCCGTTACAAGTAGCATTGACACAAACTGCGGCGATGGAATGAATGAAATCATGTGACTGAACGTATTTCGTTTTCCCTCTGGAATAGATTATAGCTGCCAGTAAATCAGATTTCGAACTTCTTCGGTACTTCCGAACTGGCATTTCCATCCGTTATCGTTGCATGCGTTAGAATTTTGTTACTTCAATATCTTGTTCAAATGACAGATTATATGTAGGTATAGACAATTCGTTGGTCTATCGGAAATGTCACCTATTGATAAAGTTCAAGGAAACAACCACGTTTAAGTGAAGATACATGTAAACTGAATGTATTAATTTACGAAGAGCAGTATGATTAAGATAAGCTTCTTACACCGTGATCTTCCAACCTCACTTGATTTGTGTTCTTTCTATTACCGGTGCATTTCTTTATATTCATTCTTGTCTCCGAAATACTCGACCTAAACGTTATCGAAATATGTACCGGTAAATTTCATTTAATTCAACAAGCTGCTGATATATGAGCTAAGTCGAGTGCATCATTTTGTTCGCTGCATTTTTCATGCAATTTACACAGTATACTTTTCAGGTTTGTTAATAATAATAATAATAATCTTTATTGGTGCACAATGGAAATTCGGTACACGCATTACATGCAATTCAGTTGAAGTCAATGTTGTCGCAAAGTACAAATTATTTCAAACAAAATCTTGTAAATGAATTCTGCAAACGCTTCGTCCGTGTTCGTGGAGGGCGCAAAATACACTGATTCCGGAGTGTGGGTGTTCGGACTAGGAATAATTCCCGCAGGGGATAGTCTGATTCATACAAAACATTTAGGAAAAGCTTCATACATTCCCTCTTAGCAGCAGGAGCGAAGGATGGATCTTCATTGTTTCCGATTATCTTTGAAATGCGTCTCTCAACTCGCACTAAGCGGTCCATCAGATAATCAGGAAGATTACAAAATACAGGAAACCCGTAAGTGAGTACAGATTGGATCAGGGCCTTGTAGACTCGAAGTAAGACATCGGTTCGACAGCCGGATCGTTTCAAATTCCGAAGCACATAAATCCGTTTGTTGGCTTTGGAGACAACGATGTCGATGTGCTTATTCCACGAAAGGTCTTTAGAAAATATCACGCCTAAGATCTTCACGTTCTCTTTGTTTGCAATATCATCGATGGGATGAAGGCTCAAACCTCGTTCGGTGTTAATGTCCATCACTGAGCATTTTTCCACGTTGAGGGGTGGACCAATAAGTGATGTTTCTCTATTCATCGACTAGATGGTCGTCATTCGTATTCCGAACGTAGTGAAGGATGGTGACATCATCAGCAAACTTCAGCATGTTTGAGTTTGGACAAACAGCGCACAGGCTGTCGATCACCAGGCAAAACAGCAAGGGTCCAAGCACGCTCCCCTGCGGTACCCCTCCCCCTCCACTGAACCATTCTGAAGTCGAATGAGCGATGCGCACTCTCTGTCGACGATCAGTCAAAAAGTTACTGATCCATTGAATGGCCTGATATGGAAGTTTGAGAGCGATTGCTGACTCCAGAATGACAGGTTGGGGTAATCGGTCGAACGCCTTAGCATAGTCCAGTGTCATTACTTGAACTGCTCCTGACTCCTTGTCCAAAAATTCGAGGATACTATGATAAAGGAGAGTGAGCGCAGAAGTCGTTCCTTTGCCAGGGCCGGGCAAATATGCAAATTGTGACTTGTCAAGTTTGTAGACAGCGTAAGGCAATATCCACTTATTAGCAACGAGTTTCTCCACCCTTTTTGAAAGAGTCGGCAGAAGTGAGATCGGCCGGAATTCGTTCACATTTTTGGCATTGGAGCACTTCGGGATCGGTGTTATATTGGCAAGTTCAAAACAAGATGGAACGATTCCAAAATTCAGACTGTGATTGAAAATCGCGGTTACAGCAGGAGCAAGATTGGAGGCATAAACACGATAAACCCAGTGAGGAATGCCGTCTGGGCCTGGGCTCTTGCGTTTCATCTTACGCATGAGATCCGCAACATCCGATACTTGAACAGAGAGAGGACAGTCTGGCAAGTCTTCTGGCAGAGAAATGGGATTGTCATCAGAAGAAAATGACGCGTACACCGACGCAAAATAGTTGTTAAACTCGTCTGCCGAAATTTTCAGGATAGTGCTGTCCGACTTCTTGCTTTTGCCAATGGTGTGAATGGCAGACCATAGTTCGGATGCTTTGCTACGAGACAGAGCATTTTTGATGAACAAGCTTTTCAAAGAATTTGTATGGGTGATCACATCTTGACGCAATCGTTCGTACTTCATCATGTCGCCGTTAGCGTAAGCTTTATCTCGATCGTCTATCATTATGGAGGATCAGAACTACGAAGTCGAATAGTTCTCGTAGGGAAAGAGGATTCATACATCTCCTTTAACGTATTTATGAAGAAGGATGCGCAATCGTCTGGTGTTGTTAATGAGTTGATGAGTGACAGCCAGTCCGTATTAACAACCTTTTCCCCAAACCTCGCCAAGTTTGACTTTGAAAATTTGCGCACAACCTTTTTACGAACGAACGCTGATCTTTGGCAAGGGGCCCACAAAATATAACGATGGTTTGAAATGGGACTGAAACCATGTTCTGAGACCCATTTTCACATTTGAGGTACTGGAAAAATACTCAATGTTAGTCCATTTAAGGCAAAGTTATTTTTAATATAGATTTCAAGCCCGATTTGCGGGCGTTCTAGACATCGTGCGAAGTTGGCAGTAGTAGAATTGCGTTGATTTCTTTCATCACAGAGTTTTGAGGTTTTAGGGCCAACAGTGATGCGCTTGCAACAAGCTTGGTCGAAATGGAGTGGAATAGGTACTTTGGCTTTTAATAAGTTAAAACTTATTATTAATGCGATTCTAGACCTATTGGCACACACTTCTAAGGTCCATTCACACCGGAGCGGCGCAGCGCGCGTCCTCACGCGTCTATAGTTTTTGTCCAGAGCCTTAAGCGTGTTTTTTTCCATTTTTATCCATTTTGCGCGTTTTTTAAGTTTTCGACTTCTATTTTTAATTTTTGATAATAGAAAACTTTGGTTCTAAAATATCAAAATCAAGATATCAAAATTTCAAATTACATGCAGTTTCTAGATAAGCCACTTGTATAGCCAACAAAGATCATTTAGGTTCATTAACATCTCACTAAATAAGCCTATGGGACTGTCCCAACCGGACTCGCCGCGCCCGTTGTGAATGGACCTTTAGACTTCATAGAAGCTGACCTAATAGAATCAGTCATTATTCATTTGAATTTACGGAATAGGTTGGATCAATCATGTTCTTTGAAATAGATGCGATTGCAATCCACAAGGAACGACGTCAAAATGCAGGTTTTCTGAGCAAGTGCCTCTCTCAACACGCTCTAATCGCGTGACTAGAAGTCTATGCTGCAAACATTCACAGAGTCTATGACTAAACGACTGCAGTGGATCGCCTTTTGAGCTTGCGTTACCAATATAGGCAATTGTTAATTAACTTCAATCACTGATGTAGTATTTGTCTTGGTAAATGAAGGTGTGAAATCATCTAAATACCATGGCAACATATGTGAGCTGACTAAGGATTAACACAAACATCAGCTTGAGATTTATCATATTAATAGGCTTATACAGAATTCAGAAATTGACCTGCAGTTGACCAAATGACAGGAGATCATCTTTCTGAGAAAGCGATAATAAAAACGACAGCCGAGAGACAAAACCTAAGAACAAATAGAAAAAACCAAAAGTACAGAAAACTGTTGCCCTTTGTAAACGACAGATGCAATCGCACAGTAAATAAATTGACCAAAAAATATGATTTCCCTTTATTAATTACAAACAAACGACGACATGAAATCGGCATCATTATTTGAGCAAAAAAAGAAATAACCAAATTCGTAATTGCGAGATTTACTTTGAATGTAATAGAAATATTTGTCGTGAAAAGTTCATTGTGTACAAATACACCTGTCGAGTGTGGAATGAATTCTACATGGTCAAAACAGCGAGAATGCTGAAGACGAAGCATCAAAAACAAAAGTACATCCTTTATCAGCGCCTAATAGATAAGCAGAATGGCGCTGTCGACATCGGGGCTTTTCACGTCGGTCTCATTAGGAAACTGACCAACGCACGGGACACAACAATAACAGAATCCAAAGCAATCTCACAACTTAAGCCAGCAATCAATAGGAAACATAAATTACCTTTTTACAATCTAACTTCACAGTTCAACAGCCAATCATACGTACACAGTTCATGATATCGCTCATTCTTATGTAAACCTTCACAAAGGCTGTGTCTGTGCCATCCGAACATCGACTGTTGAGGTCGCTGAACATCGACTGTGCTGGACGCCGAAGGACTGTCTCTCAAATGTGCAACTTTTCTTTATTATATGGTCTATAAATTGAATAAGGGAGTTTTAAGTTCAATTAATTTTTCTCGCTTTCTCAGAAAATTTAACCTACTAGACCTGACGTATTATTTCTAGACATTATCTGGACTTTATTGACTTTTCACCCCCCCCTTCAACTTATTTTCCTGTATTTTCGCTTGTCATACACCCACAACCACTTATTCAAAACTCATCCTAGACGTGTTTTTTTGCAGCCTGGTCGAGACCCTGTTGGTGCTGGAGTCGCGTTATTCACTGCGAGACTTCACTGGCCTCCATATACAACTCATCGTGACACTTTAAAGGGTCTCATCTTTCAACTTGATGCTGCACTCACTTGGTAAGATAACTGCGTTGTATTTAAATATATATCCTGTGAATGTCACTCATGACGTCATCATCTAGCAACAAATTTATCACAGAATAACGCTCCTTATCTCTCCTACGTCACCTGACGTCGTGGCAAAACTATGGTGTGTGAACAGCGACCGGAGCATCATTTACATGACATCTAGGGAACATGCACTTTCCACGTTATCAAGATTGTGCAGCGGAAAATGGATTTTCAATGACAACATTCAGATTATCAGACATGAAATACCCTGTGGTGACAAGATGCCACTCGCTAATTTAATATGCTTGCATACATGTTACTGTCTACATGAGATTCAAGCTCATCGTGGATTTCTAGTGGATATCTTACATTTGATTTGCGGTGTTAGTCATAAGTACGTCAGCTGCTTAAACTTGTGTTCGCTAGGCAGCATTAAAGCACATGTATCTATCGGTACGGAAAGAAGTCTTGAGAAAGGTTTTCGCAAATTTCTATCCCTCCTTTTCCCTACTGAAGTTTGTTGACATAGTTTTACACTTTTTTTCTAGATTCCTTATCTACTCCCTTATTTCCGATGTTAATGTGAAATTCGAAATCATGACTTTTGCGTCTATGTTTAATTCCTTCTATCTGATGATGATTGCCGAATATCAACCGAAATTAATTATACCTATACCTTAATTAAATTACAACATCGTTAAAACCTTAGCTTTTCCTCAACCATTAAATAAATGTATATGACTAGCCAAGACATCTTCAATCATCTTGAGAGAGGGTATGTATGTACCCGAAACGTCAACATAATTTTGATTTAATTTGCTTTCACTTATTGGCGTAAACATTTTCAGGATGGAATTTTTGATTTTGGCTTCATAGTTTTTGAATATCGTCCCACTGTCACAACAAAAATACTGATTAAAGAACCTAAAACGTATGATGCATGAGTAAAACATTGATCTGTTGACCATTTCTTCCTCACGTTGGCTGCAAGTAGCGCTATTTTTAGCAATTTTGTATGCACAGCCTAGTCGCGACTTAAGTCCTGACTAGGAAAGCGCTATTTTTAGTAATTTTGTATGCACAGCCTAGTCGCGACTTAAGTCCTGACTAGGAAAGCGCTATTTTTAGCAATTTTGCATGCACAGCCTAGTCGCGACTTAAGTCCTGACTAGGAAAGCGCTATTTTTAGTAATTTTGTGTGCATAGCCTAGTCGCGACTTAAGTCCTGACTAGGAAAGCGCTATTTTTAGCAATTTTGCATGCACAGCCTAGTCGCGACTTAAGTCCTGACTAGGAAAACGCTATTTTTAGTAATTTTGTATGCACAGCCTAGTCGCGACTTAAGTCCTGACCAGGAAAGCGCTATTTTTAGTAATTTTGTATGCACATCCTAGTCGCGACTAGGCTGTGCATATGGGCCGATAACCTTACCGGTAGACTATCAGATATCTGAACTGAAGACTTCAACAGATTCTAGATAATCCACAACGATTTCGTTTCATGAAACGATTGCGAATCAAAAACATGAAAGCATCAAGAATTTTGACGTTCTGAATAGGTTAATATTTGCGTCACTATCTTACACTGCATCAAAACTCCGATCTGGATCGATGGAAACAGAGTATATAGACAAAAGCAGAATGCTTAATCGCGACGTAGTGTCATTGTACAACGACACGCTTGCATTCACATCTAGTCGTTTTTGTGAAGGAAATGCCACCTAAGTTCCTGGAAGTCATAATATTGAAATTTATGAAAATTGTTGAAGTAAATCAACACGGAGACCTTCATTGTGATATGGTTATTTTAACCACCAGACAGTAATATTAGGCTTCCGGCAAGGTAGCCTTGCCGAGTTGGCAAAAATTGTGGAGGCAGTTAAGTTTGCAGAACTGATGGCGTCAGACGGCTCGTGTACGGGAGCATAAACCTGTTTGGTTCACTGTTGGTCGATAGAAAATTGAACTACTTTCTTAAATGATGTTGTTTAAATAATATTATGAATTAATCTCTACTCTAACTTCTTTTCTTCGCTCTTTGAATGAAGATGCAGGTATCCGTCGGTCGTTCCGAAACGAATGCCGGATCATATGAAGCTTGCTGATCAACTAAGCAGACTTACAGTGAACAGTTTTTACTGGGTTTGTGATGATTGACAGAGATATTGCACACATTATATACATTGTGGACGGGAACACTAGACGAGCGAAGGTGTGGAAAATAGGGTGTTAGCGTCCATTTGGACTTAGTTTGTGTCATTTATCTACGTTAATCAAAATAACCGGTGTTATGATATTCTTTTTTGGAAAAAGTGTATGGGGAAATCACTGTAAATTAATTTCCCTTCGTAAAAAGAGACGCAAATAAATTCTGCTGGAAGCCGCAATTTCAATCTTCAAATCAATTTAAATCTTAGCAGAGATGTAAGTGCAAACTTAAAGTCTCCTAGTAACCGCAAGCCTCGATATCTCAGTATTGTATTCAGTTACAATCTTCATAGAAATGTAAGGTGAGATATACTTGAGGGAAAATTAAGAGGTGGTGATATGATATTAATGACACAAGCGTGTTCTGCTATTCCCCGCGGCAATCGCAACCAACCTTAGAATATCCGCCTTGAAAAAGAAATAATGAGAAAACGTAATGTGTAACACCGGGCTTCTGCAATTTGTAGTCTTAGTAAGGGATCGCCTACAAGTGGTCAAACGGCATTTTCACAAAAAATGAAAACAAGTGTAATTTTGTCATTGATATAGAAGATAAGGCATGTTTAGGTTCAATGAATATTTGTCACTCCACAGAAGCTCTGTTTCAGCGTCCACAATAAAACATTTCGTCTTTTCTATATTCAGTGCAATGGGGTTTCACAAATTGTATATTGCTTATTGTCTCAGACTCAAAATAATCGTCGGAAATAAAAATTTCTCGGGAAATGATGCGGATTCCCGAGATTTTCTGAAAATCACATTTCTCATTAAAACCAGTGTAACATGTTTAATACTGTCCCTAACAAAATGCATTTAAACTTTAAAGTGACACGAAAAGTGCAGCGTGTTGATAAAATTATGAAAATGTTTAGCAGAACCAATCACTGACTTTCCTTGATAACAGAAGAATTTTAGCATCGAGCATAAGTGTCTGACTGATCATCAACACTGGCTTCGGAATATTTATCAACTGGAAAGCTAAATGCCTTGATTAATTATTTAAATGAAAAATGGTCTGAACGCAAAATGATTTTGAGTTGCAGATTTAAAAGAAGCAATTGGATATTTGCATTTTTATTGACTTTTGATTGTCATCTGCAAGATACAAGAATGAGACTGAACTTAAGATTTTCAATGAATTTATTAGTCGCTTGTGTTTTCTGTACAAAACCGCTTTAGCATTTATTGCATTATCGATTACAGAGAATTCCATTGCAGCGACTACTTCAGCATGAATTGAGCGAAATCAAATCAAAAATGCCATTCTGAAAACTCTCATCAGCGCAGAATTAGATTATCTGTCAACGCTCACTCTTGTTGACACCCTTACATTTCATACCATCTCTAACAGATGGTTTTACGCAATAGTGCGATCTGACATGCAGATTGGAGCCGCAAATTTTGCTGCCTACTCTCTCCATACAGACGACTTCGTGATCATTTGAGTTGAAATAATAAATTGACATATTCTGCAGTTCTTCTTCGTTTCAGTTGTCAATTACTAGGAATTATGATTCTTCAATGCATGTAGGAATTGCAAACGACATTGACTTTCATGACTCTCCAGTCTAGCTGAATTTGCTTTTTATTCTAAAATGTGTGATGGGGTATTGTAAAGTTAATTTACATGTGCCGGTTACAATGCTGTATTACTTTCAATTACACAGTATAGAAAGGCTTGAGCTGTGGTCAACACTGACCCTTGGAGAGAGTAGAATATTTTCGTCGGTGCTGCTAGTGCTAATATATTTTGCACTCTATAGACAGAAGCAGCAGAATTTGCACTGAGTTTTGTAGAGGCAATGAATTGCATTTATAAAGCAAATCCCGCGAGATAAAGTTGTTTATTATGTATATATTTTTTTTCGAAGTTAATTTTCAACATTTGAAGCGAAAAGATTTTTTTGAAAACAAAGTTAAATCATGACCTCAGTTATATATACAGTACATGTTCAGAAGAATCCAGCGTGACTGAAAGAGAGCCAGTGATACACTGACAAAAATATTGGAAGACTGTATAGTACGGAATACACTGTTTTTTTAAGTTATTTCAACGAGGCTCGTAGTAATTTTTAATAGGTGACAGCTTTTTCTTTCACCAATGCTTTATGACGCACTTACACATGCGTATATGTTCCAAATGTAATATTGGAGGGGTCTCTAGCTTGCATCTATGTTTTCATCATAAGTAGTTTAGCGACTTTTCTGAATATGTAGCGGTAAAAATCATGATTGTTAATCAATTTCATTGTATTTCCATCTTATTTCTTGTATAGTCATTTTTCTAAAATTGTCATTATCATTTGTTCATGCAAAAATCAAGTATGACATTTTAGATAAAGAACAGGTGATGAAAGCATTGATAGATGATAGACAGTATGGAACTCAAGTGAATGAATATGAAGTCTAAATTTATAAATTGAACTTGCGACTAATTTATAGATCAACCGTGCTCGCTGATACACAAAGATTTTGACTATGGATTCTGTATACAAATAATTGTATGAACTTTCGATGATTCAGTTTTGTCAAAATGTAGTGAGATTTGCAAATTTATGATTTTCCAGTCATTCACTGGATCTCACACTACAAACGAATCGATACACGTTTTATTATGCTGAGCATGCATTTTGAACATTCGTTGTAATTTCCATAACATCTACAGAAATGCCTTCGGTCTGTTATGTGGAAACCGGCAATATTTCAAGTGGAAAAAATTACAAACTTCCTCCATAACTTAGAATGTGACATTGACTGCGGCACCTTAGGAAAGAAGCAGAACCTTCTATCATGCACGCATTTGTGTTGAAAATTTAATTTATTCTGAATTCTGCTTTATATTAATCCTTACTAGCTTTTATATCTATATGCTTCTTCGCATTTTCATCACTTCTCTACCGTTGTCATTGTATATTTCAATTACTTTGGTTGTAATAAGCTTTCAGAATCTCATTATTCTTAGCTCTGCATCCAACGTTCTTTTCAAATCATTCCATGCACACTTCGTTTCGCTTGGATTTTGCAGTGAATGGAGATTACTAGGTAATGACGTTGAAAATGTCTCGGTCACATGTCGATAGGCTGTAGATCAATGAATGTTCGTACGGGAGGTGTTCCTATTTACCCTGTGCAATGCAAATAGCCTTGCCATGATGTATGAAGTGGCTATCAATTCAATTAGGTCGATGCGCTATGATGACGTCTCCGCGACAAGATTAGAAAATGTTAGTGCGAATGACGTCTGGTGATACTGATCACATGGATAGATAAGTTTTAAAAGAGCTGATACAATGTTTTTGCAAGAATGTTGACTGTGAATTTTTCCTTTCCTACTACTTCAGTTTTTTTTAGTATAATTAACTTATGTTATAAAGCCCACAACACACTTTTTGGTTCATCTCAAGTGAAATTCGCTGTCAGAAGTGGAAGAGACATCAACATGTAGGCCTACGTGAAATTTGCTAAATTGTCAGCAGTTTTCTGTTTAAACTTGGTAGACATCACAGTCGTCATTTGAACGTGTTCGGATGTTTCGAACTTTGTGATATTTTTGCTTCAATTTGACAACAATTTTGACAGTTTACAAGATGCTATGCAAATTCTAAACTGATGATATTGCCAATTCAAGTGATATAAACGATGCCGCGACCTGGAGAAAACTAGAATTTTGTTATTTGACCGGGAAATCCTGGAAAAACTGGAGTCTTTATACCTTGATCAATTTAGATAAAATTGATTATGGACAAATTTATCGTATTTAGAAAGTATGTTGCAAAGCTAAAACTGGATTTTAAAGAAATGTAATGCAATGTATAAAGATTATGTGTCGGTTATTTGAATGTAAGCATAATACAGTTTCAATATTCAAGTAAACCGTCCGGATAGCGTTTCTCAATGTTTCCTACTGGCGGAAATCTCGAACCTCAAATGATCTTGAGATGTTTTTGCATGTATGCAAATTAAATGAAGGTCAATAGTCTTTCTGCATATTGTGAGCACGGCTTCAGTAACTCATGGACAGAAATATTTCCACTCTTAATAATTGACATGTCACTCAAAATTCGGATCATTGAAAGTTTCCGTCTCTAAGTAGATCCTCGCTTTTAGAAAATATGACTTCATTTATTGTTCCGTGAGCACAAGAAAAGCTAAAGATTGAACCTTACATAGCATATCTCCTGTGGAGTCGGTTCCTCGATGAATAAATACATCTTCCATTGTCCATCGAAGTCTCCAAGTAATGGTAAAGCGAAATGGTATAACTTAAAAAAGTGAAGACATGTAAAAGGATCTGATTTTTGAAATTAAATGGAACTTGATTCCAACATTGTCATTGCATTATGTTTATAACTGTGTGCAGCTTTCGAAGAAGTTTGATGAGGTACAAGAGCTGACAAGAAAGCTTTTTTATATTTTATTTGATGACTCCTGATATTCTCATGTCAAATTTTACATGAAAAAGATTAATTGTCTGTTGCACTGCTTTGCGTACCGGTAGCCTGTATGTAGTAAATGTCGAATAGCATTGCAGGAAATTAGCTGCTTTATTTAACTGCTGCTACATAATTTTGTGAAACGCATGAAGTGAGGGACCAAGTCAGACCAGGCCTGTTATCGGCAAGTAAATATATCACAGCATAGCATAAAAGTATTTTATATAGGTTTTCCCGATCAATATATAACACCCTGTCAACCAAAATGAAACACTAGAACAATCACCTTTTGTTGCATGTCCAGACCCAAATGTTAGATTCAATTGCAGCGCAATCGATTGCAAATTCTAATTGTTTGGTAGATCAAATTATAATACTGTCAGATCAAGTGTTTGAATTCTATTCATTCTCCATCGTTCTATATGATGCACCATAGGTAGAAACAAATATCAAACTAGTCTCTTTATAGCTTTCAGATACAGACCAAATATATGTTGTTATCATTCGGATGCTAATCCAATGATGCGCATATCAAAAGAATTTCCGTCATTGACAAGCAGCGCTTGGTGGACACTCAATAGTCATGTGCCGAGGATTAATGTTTGCACTCGCCCGCCCAACTTGGGATCAAAGAGGTCCACAGCCGTACGCCATCATTCGAAGAGCAAATGACAATTAAAGGCATCGTCCGCCTTACCTCGAAGGTGGAGCTTCGTCCGCAACGGACTCGTGTGACACCTGCTCTGAGTGGAGGCCAGCAGTCAAGTAGCCATTGTGGAGCAGCATCCAGACTTCACATCTGGATCAGATAAAACTCTGACTTACGCCGTAGACTCTTTCGACACACGCGCCGATCGGAAGATCAACGCTTTCGAACATGCAGTATGAGGAGCTACTTCGTAATGTAGAAATTACAGGATGCGCGCTGGTCAACGAAATTCGGAGGTGGCAAAGCAAAGGGACGTAAAGAAATTTGGCAGAAAATGGATCATGCAGCAGATGACACAAAGAGCTCACCTTCATAGATGAAGCCAGGCTCCCATCAATCTGTGGACTAGGAGAACCAGAGGACGCGCCACTTTTAGGCGAGCGAGCTGTACGAGTAGTTGGTGGTACAAGAGGACGGAATTTCACTATGGACAACTGCTGTTAAGTGCGACTCAACGGTCTAATTCACCATGAATCTGATCAGTGGAGGAATTGAATGGCGAACGGTTCATAGAATTTCAGCTGAGAAAGTGGTTAGAGCATTTTCCCGACGAATGGAGTGAGAGATGAAAGTCCTTATTTTCGGACAACGCGCCTGCTCATCGTAATGCTGATGATGTCAGTCTTCCGCAGGACAGTCACACTCGAGATGGCTTCCACGTACTCACCCATGTTGAAATATTGTGGAGGAACTGCTTTCTCTCAGTGGAAGGTCCTCTCGTAAAGCGAGGTTTTTGCGGAAGTAAACAGATCCGCTTCATGATCAAGCTCTCCAGGAGAAAGAAGCCACTTTTATGTCAACTTGCGGAGTAGAGTGTTGGTGTCGGTCATCACCCCAGAGGAATAGTTGGCAGCTACTTTAGACATTTGCCAAGCGGTATTTTGCCAGCGTGTTTATTAAAGCTAGAACATTTTGATGTAAAATTTGGATTTGAATAATGTTTATGCACATGGATTATCAAGTTGTTCTCACACATTCTAATATTTTTCCGGCTTCAGATATTTGACCTAAGAAAAGTTGGGTACTCAAATATTCCTGATCATTCATATTTGTTAATCAATTCTTATTCTATTCTTAGGCATGAGTACATATTAATTCGTTTTCACATCTTGTTTATGTTTGCGGAGCCATTCACCCAGTTATGACATTCACTTAAAATGGTATGATGTTCAAATGTGAAGTTAATTTGCATTCTTCGAAGCATAACAATACAATAAGATCAGTATGACAACTATAAAAATTCTTTTATTATATTTGATCTGTCGGTTGTTTAAATTTGCTTTTGAACTAATCATCATTATTACTTTTTGATAACAGCCTAATGCTACATTTGATTTTAGACAGGTTATTATTTGATAACTGCCCTAATGTTTAACATTTGATTTGACAGGTTATATTTGATAACTGCCCTAATGTTGACGTGTTACATTTGCTTTTATCTATATTACATTTGGTCAAAACAAGTGTTATATTTGATCGGGAAAACCTATATTTCATTTTCGCCATTGTCAACAAATTTTACTTCAACTGACAGTGTAAATGAAACGATTCGAGATTGACATTACAATCTATTTCTTGTGGCCATAGTAAAGTTAAATGAATGATTATTTTGGCATTTGTCTTAAGGACCCTTCTCCCGCACAAAATCAAGCAATGGATGTGATAATATACTGAAAAATAACGTGCTCAAAGGCTTACTAATTGTTTTGCGCTCAGACTTGATCACGGGCAATGCAAGTGATGGAATTACAGTACCTAGTGTTAGTACATACAGTTTAGAGCTTGAATCACAACACGATAAATACTCAGGAAAATTTATGACAGCCCTTACAGACCTCCTATTATTCCTATTTTTGGCAATTTTCCCTATTTTATCAGTAAAGTTTTCATCATACCTTGCAATAGGAACCCCCTTTAACTCCTTTATGCTCAGTGGCTATTAAAGCGAACGCTATAATTTCAATACTTTTACATTTTTTTTCATACTTTTTCATTTACATCGAAAGTACAAAATGCTTCACGATCTTGAATGATTTTCAGAAGCTCGATTGTTTAGAAATGCAGCAACGGAGCGGACTCAGTACTTTTGAAGAATTTCCATGGTGAATTTGAAGCATTTCCATGGACCTTAATCTCATCAAAAAGAGCATATTTCATAAATTAAACAGTAGTGTGACAAATAGCCGAAAAAATGACCGATAGACAAATTTGGTAATGGCAATACTCAAGCCCAAAACATATAACCGAATTTGTAAACTATATTGTTGGCAAAATGCATGAAACAAAGTGCTTATTTTGACTTTTAGATATTTGAACAACAACAATCGCAGCAGCAACCTAAACTTGTCTCAGCAGAATTAGCCTACATTCAAACTACAGAAGGCAATTGATTTTCCAGCTGAAATTGTAGCAAGAAATGCTATTCAAATTTTGCTTCGATGCTTCCGTGAGATAGATTTTGCCTAGTGCGAGAATTTACCATACCTTCCGTTTTCCTCATTAAGGAAAGCTTGTGTTCAAATGATTTCCTAAAATTATTTTTCTGATTCTCATGTACTGGGTAGGACAGTTTCTCCTTTAATAGTGACCGTACGCTCATCCACTCAAAGTTTAGTGTGGCAATTGTTGGTGGGTCAACTTATCCCCATTTAGGGATACTTTGGCCCATTGGCGATTATTTAAAAAGTAGTCATATGTAAAGGAAACTCATATCACGTTTTAGCTGGTTGTCATTGGTCCCCGAGAACAAAATTTAATTGTAGCAAAGTCATATTCTCTTGCAAAAGTGGGTCGATTTATCCTCGGTTTGTGGTAATCCATCTCTCTCACTCATGCGCAATCAATTTCTTGGAAATTATGTTATTCTTCGTTTTCAATTTGGAAATTTGTGTCATTTTTAAATGCAGGATATAGTCAGGAGGAACTCATCAACCGATCACTTTCATTATCATTGCATTGGTGGATGTACCTTACAAGATATTGAACTAAAGGAAGACAGTTGCTAGCATGATTTTTGAGTCAAGTAATGTGAGCAACTTTTCACCATATGTTGATTTCCAATCGACATTATCATTGTATTTTGATTGTCCTGCTAGCTTACTGTTCTGCTTAAGTAATTCAAACTTTTCAAAAAATCACTTCATTGCTTTATGGTAAGTTAAGTCTTCATTTTGTCATGTGATTCGGTTACCTCATTGCATGGAAATATAAGCATGGATTTCATCAAGGTGTGCTGTTAATAATCGTAAAAACTTTCTAACTATCTTGTGTAGCGAGGTATTCTGAAGCAAACTGGCAAAAAGCAGCTGGTTTGCAACAAAACAGTTGTCACAAATTGAAGCAACTTTATAAAAGGTTGCTTAATTTATTATGAAGTCTTATGGGGTGAATGATATTCAATTCATTTCATTGAACATTTCCTTGATTGAATTCATTGAACGTTTACTTGTTTACTTGCTTGCATAGTGGGCTAGTAAGTAAAGTAGAATTCATTGGAGCAGCAGCAATCTCAAGACACCCTGACAGTCTCAACGGCTAAAAAACAGTTAACGAATTCACTGTCGCAATAGGCAACTGACTAGGTCGCAATTTGTCTTAACGGATAGCAATTACATACGGTGCAATGTATCTGGCAATTTAGGGTTACATTTTGCAATTCTTTGGTCTCCCTTACAGTGAAATTTATTGCCACTGGGATGGGCAACTGTGGTAATATTATCACAGAGTTTCAAAATCAGAACTAAGAATCTACTTTGATGGGGGTGTGATGAAGCCTCATTCATTTTTCTTTATCATGATAATGAATGAGTCCTTGACTTAATGATACGAAGTTATTTGTACTGTTGACTACAAGTCACTTGATGAAGGCTCTAAGACTAACCGATTTGTCTCTAAGAGTAAAGCCTTCGGTTGTTGGCATAAAGATAAGGAGAAATATCTCCTCCATCTACTCGGTCGTTGGATCACATGTTTGATACTGTAGGGTGACATGGCAGTTCGTCGGTCATGTTAGTATTGAAACGACTGTCACATCGCTGTCAACTTTCGCATGCAGTTTCCTGTCTATCACTGTGTTACAGTTCAGTTTTATTCATGCGTAACACATAATGTATTCCAGCTTTGTGGATATGGATGTTCCATCGTAGCAGTGATAGCGCGCATCAATGTGATGCAAAGCTGCTTGTTCGAGTTGACTGCGTTTCGTAGATGACTGAGGAGGACACGCTCTCTTGTTGAAATGGTCTGAGAGACAATACATCGTCGGTGTAGTGCTTCTTTTGTCACTGATTGTTGCACTACATTATTGGCATTATAAGACAATTATTAGAATCTTAGATGTATCAAATTGAGGTTGCGTAGCGATGAATTTTCGATATCAAAATACTCCAATCACTGTCTCGGCCTCCGTAGATACATTGAATTCATTAAAACGTGTGAGCCTCTCTCTCTTTTTGTCATGCGTGACTTTGGGGACAGGAGAGATAGACGATAGAGAGTCGGCTTATTCACCACGCATTACAATGCACTATTGAAAGCAACTGCCTTGACTCAATAGATATTGTGTGTTTCACAGTCATGACTCGCTTCTTTCAACTATTTTCTATCCTCAACTGTCGAAGGGTAATTAGGCCCTGTGCCTGCTTGAATATCCAACGGTACAGTTATGTTTGCATTTAGAGAATAGAATAAGTTAAATTTAGCTGAAATACATTACTTTAAAAACAGATGGATATTTTCTGTTATAACCCGTCAAGTGAATGAATCATGAGATCGTTTAATTAATGACTATCATTGTATAAATATCCATTTACAGTAGGAAGTTGATTATTGATATTGGTACATTGTTCAAATCATTGATGCAATTTTAATTCCATTTTATATTCTCAGTGAAGACCACATGATAATTAATTGGTGTCCTTGCTTCCTCCTTGATGACTATGATTTCTGAACGAAAGACTCAACGGTGTGATTTTCTCGTAGAATAGTCAATAGAGTGATATGAAACATTCATCATCGATGCTTGATGATGTAGTGGTCATTTCAGTATTCTGTGTTAATGAATTTCAACTCATGATATATAATGTAATAGTACCTCAAATAATCGGTCTTCGACTAACGAGTGCAAACATAGGTGGAGCGATGCAAAGTGCTGCTAAAATTTTACTTTATAAACTCGTCCTCAGAAGGAATCAAGTGACAGATTGAATTGGCATGTGTTGAAATCTCGAAATTTGTGCGAGTTACGGCATGCTACCCAATTCAAATGGAGCGCGATCGTGGCTATCGTCATATCATAATGTACAGGGTCGGTACAAAGCAATCTGAAATACTCAAGATCTATAGTCACAGGAATCCATTCTGTCAGTTTCGTGATAACAAAAATCTCATTCATTTCGACGAATGTATAAAGTTCAAATACAGAACAACCTCAGAAGAGTATTTGGTGTGATGTTTCTGCAGCTTATCATATGTTGAATTGCAGACTTCATTCCATTCGTTAGATGGGCGAGATAGACAGCTGTTTTCGGTTCACCCTTCTTGTGGATGTATTAGATTATCTCTCACCATGTTGTATGTGTTGCTGTATTGGGCAGAATTCTTCTTTCAGATGTTCCTCAAGCTCAAAATTGATAGCTGCTTGGAAGATGCAAGTCATTAACTGTGTCTATCGCTCATCAGAAAGATGCATGAACTATAGGACAGGGAATGTTGTCGATATTGAAAATTCATGTCATTTTTCACCGCATGTACTTTCAAAATGCAACTGTCTAATGTCATCGGCATGGAAATTTCCTTTTTTACTTATTGAGATGCAGAATAAAGCTATCTCAAATTCAGTGAAGGAAGTTGTCACTTAAAAGCTTCCTTGCCCTATTGAGTAGCGAAAATCTGATACGTTTGCATGTGAAAACATCCTGCTTGTGAAAATCGATTTAGGTCATTCGCTACCGGGCATTATAATTGGTGTGTTCTTGTCCTCCAATGCCAGACAGAAATGTTCTAGAAATATATTTTAATAATTTCAGTGACATACTAGTCTTTATATGTTCCTAGGCAATCGTTGCGTTCATCTGATGATGACCGAATTCTGGAGTCTCGTAATTATCGGACTCGCTTTGGAAGATCATTTTCCTATGCTGCACCCGTATTGTGGAATTCCTTAAAGAAACGCGAGGAACTCTGCATCCCTACATTCCTTTAAAAGATCTTTGAAGACAGACCTTATTTCTTGCAATCGCCTACGTGTTTACGTTTTTTGTTTACATGTAATGTTGCATGATTTTGTTGCTCCATGAGCTAACCACTAATGGCGCTCCATAAATATACAGTTATTATTATTATTGTTAGAGCCATGGAGGTAAATATACAATGATTTTTAGTGATTATTTTATCAGCTACTTGAAGCTGCCAGTAATTGAATCAGATACATATTTTGAATTTCGTGTATTTTTGTTAAAATTCTGTGTTAGTATCTATTAATGTCCATTAACAACAATGAGATTCAATAAACCTTAGATCAAATTGTCATGCAAAAGATGTGCTGCTGGTAGGATTCGAACCTACGACCAAGGTTAACTAGACCTGTGCTCTATCAGCTGAGATACGACTCACTTATGCGACTGTGTCAATTGGCAGAATCAAACCCTCACCACCACTCATCAGTTGTCATAGCAATTATAATCAGTGAATAAATAGCTCGTCACAATTGTGACCGCAGACATTAAGGCAAGTAGCGGGGATTGATTGTCCACCAAAGTATCTTAAACCATGTCGTGAATCATGTTATGTTACGGTTCCAGGTTGTATTCCATAGATAAGTTAGTTTTAATTTTCTTAACGACATTCAGTACAATTTCCTTTTTCTGTATCCCTTGATAAAGGCTCGGCCGAAGTATTAACTACTCGGTCGTAGAAAATTGTCTTTTATTGTTCGTGTGGCATGTTGATTATACCCATGAAGCTTCAAATACACGCGAGATTCATGAGCGGCTTGCAAAGTTGCCTAAATATGTTATTGTACGACATCCTGGTTTAGTCTCAGATGTCGCATATTGAGGACAGTGGAATGATTCATAAGCTTTTTTTATGTTGTTAGATTACTTCAGCTGGCACGACGACAGAATTTCGTAAGAAGTTTGTTTGATTTCGTCAGATGACAAAACCGTGCATTCCTTCATATTCTAACTACGAGTAGTAGAATATCAGACGTCGTTGGCAGTATTTTTGATCATTGAATGTTATGCGATGAGGTTGTAGTTTTTTGCAATGTTTGATCATCCCGTGCTATTTTTCAATTGTTAATGTAACCCAGTAGTCTTTTATCTCGAATCAAATGGGAAATGTTGTGTTATATCACCAGATGAAAAATAATCAAAAGGTTTATAAGTTGCTTTTTTCCAAATTTGGTGGCTAAAAAAGTCTACTTATCGAATTGGGAATTTTTGTAATGTTCCTAAAATTCCATCAGCCTCAATGAAATGGTGATTGCTATAGCACTTAAGACTGCTTAATCACGGTCAAATCTGTGAATAAAATATTTCAGGTCTATGTGTGACGTATCCAGTGATTTCGTCTGTCGATGTCATTTTAATCAAATAATTGATTATAACTGAGTTGTAAATCGAAAAGTGGAAAGCATTCTTAGAAAGTCAAATGACATTTTGAGATTTGTGTTATGTTAAATTCAAGTAGTAAAATTATTCTGCGTTCGCACTTTTCAATCCTTCGTTGTTATTGTTTTGCTTTTTTCATCTTAATTTGATAGAAATTTGGTCTCAGAGTATGTCTGAAAAAGAGTGAAAATACAATGTGAGATAAGACTGAGACGAGAAATAGCCTGACCCACTTTGCTATGTTGCCTGGTATCTTCTTGGTTATCATCATTAAACTTGAATCTTACAGGATGGCGGCTAACAGGAGGTGATTCTTCATCATTTCAGAAAACCGTGTTGTATGCTCCCTGTATATGTATTGCCAGTAAAAGAATCAGTTAAAACTATTTAAAATACCGACCGGGTATATAATTGTATCGACACGACATATGACTGTTCTGTGGCATTAAATTTCTACGGTTCTACACCTTTTCCATGTCTATTTCAGATATTTCCATATCGATTACAGATCTTTCCAAATGAGTTTCAGATATCTTCAATGTTGAATCTCTGATAGATATCTGAAATTCAATTGGAGAGATTTGAAATCCGTCTGGAAATGTCTGAAATTCATTTGGAAATATCTGAAATAGACATGGAAAAGGTGTAGTTCTGATCGCATTTATTGATTATCATTTTTCGCATTATTTCTATCATGTCATATCATGCCAGCTGTGAATGTGAATCTGATAAACAATACTTTGTACAACTTCGGCCATTGACAGTCTCTTCAGATTCGTATAAATTATCATGCAATTTAATATTCTCAAGTTTAAAGAAAATTAATGGTTGTTGCTGTCTTTATTACTAAAAATTTAGAACTTGTTATGTCTTTCCTGTGGTCATTTTATGATACTTCTTCTCGTATTTCAGTGAGGAGACGCAGAGAAATGGTATTGTTTTCATCTATGACATGACTGAATCACGGTATGCCAACTTTGATTATGATCTCAGTATCAAAATTCTCAACATGCTCAAGGTAAGGGATTTTTCTCCTCCAGTGGTGGCTACCCCGTATAATTTTCTATTTTCCCATGGATATTTTTCATTTTACCGCGCAACATAGTAGTTAATAAACCCGATGTTTAACGACTCCGATTTAAGCACTTCAAAGCACTTGTACTCAGCTATCATCCACTTGCTGCATAGTACTCAGTTTCACATCAACTATCCGTTACTCCATACCCGTCTACGTTTAAATGTTGTTATCGATTTTAGGGTTGAAAAGTAGCCCAATATCACAAGACTCTCCTCCCGTTTGGCCATCACGCATTCGATCACTTCGGAACACCGTCGATTATAAAGACCGACATCTTGCGACATTTTTAGCAGCTAATTTATTTATTGAAATGATAAACAGGCCTGTAATCATTCCTCAAATTCCTCTCTTTTTTCTGACTTCAATTCCTCAAATATAGCCAAACTGAGATGAATTTTTCAAACTTGAATTGCTTTAGTATGAATTTGATTCTTTTGCATTTACACTTTTTTGCGATTCTGTAAACTTCCTCTTTAATAAGTTAATGTAATCTTAAATGAATCAGTTCTACTCGCCTCCTTTCGTTCTAATTCGTGATATGATAACTGAATTCAGTGTGTTAGTACCTGCATAGAAACCAATGAATATTCTCATTTTCGCCTATTGTCATTCTTCAATCTTACATAAGTCAATTTTCTTCTCTCAGAGTATTTCCAGGGATTACAGGCATCAGCGGTTGAAAAGACACACAAATAGAAGAGAATATTGACATTTTTGACATAATATGGAGTTCTTGAGGTCAACGTCAGTCTTCTCAACGATTTCTTGATTTGTTTCCAAGCTCAGCAGCCACTGATTCATTTGATATATTCTGCTCTCAACTCTTTATCACTCAAGTTATATGGAATATTTATGAAAGCTGCATTGGTTGATGAATGTGAAGGAAGTTTATCGAAATTGTTTAACGAGTTGGAGACTTCTAACCATTCATCTTCATTGGATTTTGGGGAATCTTACAAAATTTTACTGGAGTGTGTTCTCATTCTAACGCTCAAAAATCTTAAGTTGGCGATGTTTTTCTTTCTACCCGGCAGTGGTCAATTGATTGACCAAAAAGTTTCAACTGGATAATTCATTGCTCTATAGCATCCATATAAGATAATTAGTTTTGGCCAAACTTTCCACATGCAACCCTTCCATGTTCGGCAAAATCCTTGATCCATGCGAAACCGATGCTCTCAAAGATGAATGGGAAATTCATTCGCGCAACCAATGTCGGAAGAGTATCATGAGGTTGCGATGGATGTTGATGTTTTTCGGTTACAGGTTTCAAATTTTAAGTCATCTTCAAGTACACGACGCCCTTCCTTTTACTACAGACTGGCTGAGGTTCTCATGATGATGCTGCTCCTAAAAGAGGTGTCAGCGAGAATAAGCGATTGATCACTGATCTGAGATGTTCATTATCACAATCGACAACAAGGGGATATAGAGCAACTAAAGACGTGTTGAAGTTTAGAAGTGATGATCATTTGTCGGTTCCAATCACAAAGCCATCAACAAATGCTTTCCAAGGAGCATTTAGACGTCATTAAGTTAAGAGCAAAATACATAATATCTACAATCAGGTTTCCATGCCCTGGTGCGCATAGACTATAGAGGATCTTTCGTATCTTTGTCTGCATCTTTTCGGTTTATCTCTTTTTAAGATAATTCGTTACTTTGTCTGCTTTCTTTGGGTTTATCTCTTTTTTTTACCTTTGATGTCTGAAAGTTCCTGGGACAAGATTTATGCTAAAATTGAAAGGTATTCATTGGAATTTTCTTTTTATACTCCGCTTCCATTCCTCAAATTTATTTGTGTGTTAATCACAGGACTGGATAAAGATAAAATATGTTATTCAGCCCTGACCACATATTATATTTTCCAGATTCAAATGCGATGCACGTTGCTGTCCTTTTATACTTTCATTACACATATATCATACATGTTGTTGCACAATTTGCAAATTCAAGATTTTTTGAGAATTACAATTAGGCTTGTAGTTTTGATAGAAGTTCATAGTACTAAAGTACTACCTGCGCTCGCACTATAAGACTGCCGTCACCGTTTTCTGTTCTTCTATAACTATCGGATAAAAGGGTCTCTGTGGTAGTGCCAAAGAACACAATTCTGCCATCATGATGTCTCTGACTGATTTCAAGATTTCATCTGAAGTCAAAGTGTTTACAGATCCTTTTTACAATTCTGTTGATTATCATATGAACCTTGAAATTTATCCACGTAGCTATACAACTCGTGACTAATTTTCGAGAATTTTCCACTTTTGTTGAATGTATTTGAGGAGCAAAGTTTTACAGTGTAATATATTGTCCAACCTGTCGATGTCCTCTGGATCTATGGTTTGGGGGAGGGCTGTGTGAAAAAGTGTTTCACTATGTTGATCAACAATTTGACACAAATTTACAGTGCAAATTGATGAGTGAAAAAATAGAGTAATTTATGAAAGCAATTAAGTTGGTCAATAACATTCTAAAATATGTAGAATTCTTTCGTTAGTCAATTATAGCGGGGTGTAATAAGTTTTATTTCGATTTTAGCACGGGAATCTCTTGATATTAACAAGTTTACGTGATGCAGAGGTGCAGTAAGAGTTACAGCATGTTTAGAAAATAACCCATTGTTGACATTGTTCGGAATTTGTCCTAGAGCACATCATATTATGTTGGCACTTCAAATGTCGTTCTTTAGTCAGATAATCCATGTTGGTTGTTGTTTCACAAACAGTGGTGATATAGATGACGGTATATGGTGATAGAGAGGATTGTACGTATATCAGCTGAATCGATTTTAAGTGGCATAATTAGTGCGTCAACCGATCGGAAGTTGTTGCATTTGAATAGTGCAATTATGTGCCATTTTACTTCTAATGCACCGTATTTAGTTATTCTAAGACAATGATAATCTATATAACAGAATGTTAATAATTATTCTAATTTATACCGTACCAGTAATCCATTCCACAGATTTCCAATCCACAGCCCATTCATAGTTTCTTTCCTTACCACAGTATATTTTCTGCAGTTTCTTAGAGCTTTCAACACTATTGCCGTATAGCCATGGAGATAGAACTAGTACTGAAGTGATTGTCGGGATTATATGATGAGTGCTACTGCTTATATAACAGAGTGAGAAACAGAGCTAAAACGATGCTTTCATTATGGAATTTCTTTTTATAATATCCCTTGATTTCATTTACTGTTTTAGATCATGTGATTTTTTGTTTAACAATTTACATACATCATGTAAACAAATGCACGAGAAACAATTAAATGCATTTAACAGCAACCTAAATCATGAATGTAACTTTCCTTTATTTTTCTTCAGCAAAACCTGTCTTATATTTTCCTAACATCCTCCTGTCCTATAGATAAATAGTTTTAATAATGATAATAAGAAATTATTTGTAGATATTTGTGTTGTATATACACCAATGTAGCCTATATCATCAAGCCCAGTCTTGGTTAGATGACAGTTTGCAAGAATAGCCTCTGTGAGACAGCTTGCAAGATTGACAACATCTGTGCCATAAATATAGTCCATCTTACACAATCTTTAAGTTATGAGTGTAATGACCATCTTATTCTCTCAAATTAATTTTTTCATTGTTGAGCGGAATTTTGAAGTTCATTTTAGGAGTGATTCCAAATGTGAATAGAAAATCTTTGCACATGCATTGTGCTTTAGATAAAATTCCATTTGTTGTCAAACAGCTTATTTCCGTCTGAATGATTTGGATTCACGTATTATGAAGGTGGTGGAAACACTTCTCACCCGACCAATTTCATTCAAGAAGGTGAGAAAGCAAATCGTTGTATTTTCTTGAAATGAGATTTTAAAGAATATAATAAGCTTGCGCATTAAAAACTAAAAAATAAATTAAAATTCTATTTACTATTTCCAAGAAATAGTGAATGACAAGTTATTATCTTTCCTGAGACACATGGCACGGTAGCGTATTTTTAGAAACCATTTCAAAATGCTTCTGCATCGTCCCAGCGAAATAGCTTGACCTGTGTCGAAGCAAATGGTAAATAGGTCTACCGATGATATGGACGAAGCTATCAAAGGTAGCCATTATCTCTCAAATCCCTCAACACTCAATATCAAAGAAAGAACAGGAAAATATTTTGATGTTAGAAAAATATCACTAAGCTACAAGCTGTAGCGATTAAGTAAATAAACATGAAAATCTGCAATCAACGAAACGAACCGTCGCTCTTGTTAGTAGCTTCCCGAGGATAGTAACCACTAAACTACGGATCACGCAATATACAGCTGCTCAGCTAAGGACGCACTGATGCTGCAGCAGGGTGATTGTTTTGATGTTGTTCTTACATAGACAATCCGACAGCCTATAGGTGGGTGTTTCAGCTAGTTGCAAATATAAGTACAAATCGTTAACACCTGAACTTACAACCTCGTTTGAAACTGCTAGTGTTTATTCATAAAGAACAATACAAAAAATTGACTTTTTATGAACACCTTTATTCCGTGCTTGTTGCAGGATTTCAGGTATGTTAAATGAGGCGCCGGTCGATTTTAACACTTAGTTGATTTAGTCTTGTAATACGCTCTCATCTTAGTATTCCATTGAAATGATTTTAGACACAAGAACATTTTTGAGAGGCATAAAGCAAGTAGTTGCATTGTAAAATGAACAGAATAATCGAAACAAGCACAAAATGAAAAATGAACATAATTTCGGGCTTTTCGTTTTTGTATCTCTTCTTCATCACTTCTTTGATTTAAGGAGACAAAATAAATAAGAAATGTGCATATTGTGAATTTCAGTTGATGATAAAACTCAACATATTTGAAATATTAATTATCAGGGCATTACTTTGGTACTAAACGTTTGTCAATAAGCACTGCCTTAACAACTAAAAGTTTCATTATCAATAATTTGATAACTAAACAAAATTATCTTAAGAAACAAAAGTTATGACGGCATGAAAAATATTTCCAGTCAATAGGTATACTAAACCACGCATTTCTATGGGAAAGCTGTATAATATACTATCAAATTATGAACGCATATGGAATAAGAAAGCGAAGAAGAGGGTAATTCAAATTCAGATTAACAGATTATTCAGATCGAGAGATCGTCTGAAATAACTGCTTTTTCTGTGTAAAGCTCCACACCTCATTCATCACTTATCCAGCTTATTTGTCACAAAGTTTTTTGAAGATCCTCAATTTTGAAAGTTGAACGTTAAAATGAAAGATACCCGCGCTATGTATTTTCCTCATCAATTATATTTCTTACCTCTGCACTCATACTGCATGACAACGCCATACATACCACGAACCCGCTTGCACTGAAGAAGGTCACTTCCTTTTGCATTATCTTGCGTTTGAGCGGTGCCATAATTAATACGTACACAATGTCACAGTAATAACCTGTCAGACTATCCGAGTAGTGGCATCCGCACCAGCGCTGCTTATTTATGGTCATTTCCTGTTGATGCAAGAGGTCAAAGCATGGGATAGTATTGTTTTGTGGAACGGTTAGGCAATGTATTCAACAGTATTATGAATGCGATTTAAGTTTTCAGGATCTTCAATGCGATAAGCTTGGGACTTTAATGCTATGCTTTGTGTTGAGATATAGTCTTGACGAGTGAGCTTCGACCAACGTCTGCATGCTGAATTACTGATCGGATTTCTGATTGCAATGTTTACCATGGAACTTTGATCTAGATATTGAAGCATTGTCTTATACAGATGTTGTCGAATTCATTTGATCAATAAAGTTTGTTTATTTCACCGTCATCTCATCTTTTCCATAGAATATTATTTATTCGTTCAACATGTACGCCTGTCGGGAGGAATTTTATATCTAAAGCGTAACAAAAGTGTATTAATTTTCTACATCGAACGATAAGCACCTATTAAAACGATGACCGTGAATGCTTACAGAAATGATTGTTTGATAATTTATGTGTTACCATATCGTTTGTCAGTCTCACACACTGTAGGATCTATTTCACCTTTCATTATGCGATGGCTCATTGGCGCAATATCATAATGTTAAGAAATAAATTATAATCACCAACGTAACGACGTTCCGTTCATGAGGCAGGTATTTAAAGTACACAACAAACTTACAGACGCGATCTTCAGTTTGTTTCTGTTGACGTAATATTTTTTCCTTTAATAGTAATAACTTGGAGATGAAGCCACTAACATTATCATTTGCCGAGGTCGTCAAAACACCTCAACCTTTTTTGTCAAATTTAGAATGTCATGTAGTCATAACGTCATCTTGTCCTGTTTTATTACTGCACCAAGTGATAAAGACGGTGCGGATTGCTTTTTTCTAATATTATCAGTTTAACAAATGCACTTCTTTGACTCCTGTCCTTTGAACATCGGGCTTCTTTCTTGATGCTCTATTTAGAGATTCTCTTTGGCCACCCTATTACGTTTCCAGAATTCCCATTTTTCGGAGATAATCTTCATCACACACCACTTGCTCCCAATGTGTCTCGTATATTATCCAATTCACCCTAGTGATACAATTTCGAAAGATTAGATAAAAATGTCTGACATGCGGCTTCTAGCTTAGGGGCACACCTTCGTTCTTAATTCGTGACCGCTCATATTGATGAAAGCGCATAGGCTAATAAGTATTTATTTCTACTAACGTATCAGTATCTCTTTGTCTGTTTGTTTATTCACAACAGATGAGAGATAATTCAATAATTACATGTACAAGCGGATTTACAAACAAAATCACCAGATGCGTTATCGCTTTACAAGAAGGAGGAAACGATTCACTTTTTTGTTTACTTCGTAGACTTTCTAAGTTCAGTCGAAAGTAAATTTAATTCACGTGTAATGAGTAATGAGCGATCGTTCGAAGGCGCTGGATGCCGAGGACTCGTGTGTGATTTTAGCTTATTTTGCGTGAGTATCATTTAATCTCGATCAATCTTGGGGAGTTTCCCTTTACTTATCTTGCTAAAAATGATCGCCAATGGATGGTCAACTGCGCGTCAGTCTCTTATCTCAACGCTCATTTTCTAGCCAGTCCGTTCTTGTCTACACCCGCACACGTCAACGCAATGGCTTTTGGTACTTAACATGATCTAATTATGTGTGACAGATTACGTGTCATTGAAACTATTTTTGCATACAGGTATTCCCTAAACCCTGATTTTCACTTAACAGCTAATGTTTGTTATCGTTTCACTTAAATGATTGCAATGCCTGCGTTTCAACCTTAAGACATATAAATGTGTGTGAAAACTGTGAGTGATACTTCTCTCATTCAGGTTGTTAGTGATATTGAAGTACTGAAAATTAGACTGTCCTTCACTATACGTCTACAACTAAGTCGCATATCAAAATTGAGATAACTTCACACTATCTGATGAGAAAATCACTTCTTCATAGAAAGATGAATTTTGATATCAACAATTCTTTCGAAGATACATGGTTTCAACAAAAAAGTCGGTGTAAAAACAACAATAGAATTTATTCCATGTAGTGAGCATCTGTTATCATATCATAGAACGAAGGGAATATCATTTTATGAAATCATGAAAGCCGATGCAAGATGCATAATGCTTTTTATTGCTAAATATCGTGAGTGATTATTGTTCTATACAACACGTCAGGCCATCGTCAACTTTCGTGATTATATCAATAATGAATTATGTCAAGTTATTTTTCTCAGAATAGTTTCTTAATCGATTCCATAGCATCCGATGGAGTTATTTTGGGGACACTTTCCTATTAGAATCTAAATCTCAACTACGACTGTGTAAATGTTGAAACTTTGATAGCACAATCCTGCAACTGAGCTTTAAAGAGAAAACTATCTTGATTTTTTGGATCAAGTACAGAACTATTCATTTTCAACAGTCAAAAATACACATCAAACAGTGGTTAATGCCCTTATTCATTAGCAGTATGCATCTTTCATCTTGCTTTAAGATCGAGTTCGATAAATTCAATAAATCATTAGGATTAAAAAAAATTGCTTGTATACAAATTTAGGAAAAAATAAATGTCTAGCTCTTTTTCTATTGTATTGTCATCGATTAAAGAATTTTACTGTCATTTGGCAGAGTCATAGTTCAACATGATGTTGACTTGAGATTTAGCATCCATGCATCAACTTAATCCAATCAATTCTTCAATTAGTGCGTCAATTTTCAGACAAGAAAAGTCATTTTTATACCATGTAAAATCATTCATATATCACAATAAAGAAAAAGATAAGTGGTGTTTATACTAGGAAGCATATTAGGCACAGAGCCCTTCTTTCATGTGGCCGAGTTGTTATGTATCCCTTTCTCATTCTTTTGTGCTGAATGTTCAGCAAGAATGCAGAGGCACTTATTTTAAAAGTCTCCGGTTTTACCCTACCAAGGTATCCCAGACGCACAGCGAGCACTCTACCACAAGACCACTGCGTCGGTAAAGCATCCAAGAATCAAAGTGTTAAGGTCAAGTATCAGTTACCAATGCGTAGTTGGGATGCCAAGACAGCTTTTGCCTTCAAGGTCCTCATAATCAGATGCACGGGAGGTTGCAAGCTTTGGGGCTTTGTTGCAAGCAACAAATTGAAGTTCTGAAGATGGTGGAAACAATGTGAGGCCGAAACATTTTGTATGTTTACCCCATTCTTCAGTTTGGTCGAGAATGCAATGCTTTCAAGCGGCCCATCAAGACAAAAGCTGCCACTGCCCCCAAACACATGACACGCGCCTCACTACCAAGACTCAATTGCTGAGCAGGCTATTCAAGTGATAACTGCGTTTGCAACGGCATCCTGTTACAGAAGCAAACTCGCTTCACGAGCTTTTCTGCAAAGCACTTATATTTTGATGTAAGAGTGCAGTATATTCTTAACACATTTGTTTGGTCAGCAGTTTTTTTAATGTACAATGGAATTCAATAGCTTATGGATGACAGTGACATTCATTTTAGCTTTTTGCATGGCTATTAATGAATCTATGCACGCTCGTCTAGAGCGTGCACCGGGTCCAGTCGCATAGTCTTGAAATCCTTCTTTATGCAGTCCACCCATCGCTTCCTCGGTCGCTCCTTTTGTCTTTTTCCTGCACCACTTGCTCCATGGTCGCCCTCACTTGGTCGGTCTTCTCCACAAGAGGGGTCACTCTAAGCTCCTTTCTTATTCACGATAGAATTCAATAGCTTATGGATGACAATGACCTTCATTTTAACTTTTTGCATGTTTATTAATGAATTCATGTTATGGATAACTTATGAGCCCATCAATGAAAGCATCTTCTAGGACAAACTCCAAAAACTCATATTGCTTCATGTACACTTGTAAAAGGAGAGATAATGCATAATTTCTCAATTAAGTTTACTTAGCAGAGTAGAGATTTATATTCAGTTCACAAGGTGCGGTGAATGTGCTACAGAGTCATCATGAAAAAAATCAGATCAAGTGATGAATGTAAGGATCAGACAAGAGACAATTTCGTGTATCTGCCAAAATGAATAAAGGAGCGACTAAAACGACTAGTTGGCGGTGTTGTGCTGTTAAGGTCGATTGATTTCTGCTATAGCGGGATCCCTCAAGAAATATTGGTCGCAACTCATGGTCTAGATCGTTTTCAATCTGTTTGAAGAGCTTTCTATATACATTTTCTAAAATGATAGGCAAACTTACAAAACATAGTACATACGTGAGGATTAAGCTTATTGCTTCGGAGAATAGTGGGGTAATTACAGAAGCAGGAAATCAAATACAGAACTTGAAAATTAATGCGAGTCATAGAGCTTGTATATGGCGAACAGAAACTGGAGGATGTGAAGGAGGATAAAGAACCTTCAGGAAGGGGGATGTTGAATACCAGAAGAATAATTGGTTGAAGATGTGAGATAGGGAAAACTTTGGAATTTCAGTATTATCAAATTTTTTACAAGCTTAGGACAGAATCCTGTTGTCATTCGATCGAAGCAGGAAGGACTTGAGGTATGGATCTGAGCAAGGTCAGGCTTGGAGTTATGGGATCGAAGCAGGAAGGACAAACTAATTGTTTCAGACAAGAAAAAGGTAAAATACAGGGTTGAATGAAAATACTTAAACAAGGAAACTGTATAAAAGTACAAAAATAAAACAGCTGTTTGTAAAAAAACAACAGAAAAGCAAAAATTCCACGTATAATAATTGAGAAGGTAAAAACAAATAGGTGTAAATAACTTATACAAAATGATATATAAATAGTACGAGTACACACGTCAGCTGCGTACAAGAACTTTCAAAGAGTCTAACTGTCTGGGTCAGCATAACATCGCAGAAATATATTAAAAAATGTATCATATATGTATTTGAAAATTTTATGTCTGATGGAAAAAAGATGAGCATCTTTCAGTGAATGTAAAGATAGACAAAAGCTGACAATAAAAGAAAGTGTACTACTTGTGCCTGCAAGTAAACATGAAAGTATACCAGCCATGAAAAAATTGAGAATTTATAGTCAGTGTCACATTGTGTCACTGTGTTATAGACAGTGTCGCTACGAAGAGACGTTACCATTTAAAAGTCTGGGGAAATCAACAAGGGCGGGCTTGAATATTTCAGTCCCACTTGGATTATTAACTTTGGTCTTCTGACTTCCAATCAATTAACATGGTAATAGGGTGGCCACGTTAAGCGTTTTGCTTTTTTTGGTGCACGTCCCGTAGATTACTCTGCTTTAGACTAAAATGTGCTACTAATTCTCCAGCGCGAAGTTGTGCCATCATCAAGCGCTCCATTCAGACCGTCTGTGAACTAATTGTTATGTCGATAAAAAAATTGCGACCATCCTGTCTAATCTCAAAATTACAGCACAATCGATCTAACAATAGAATAAGTCACTCTTAGCTTGTCTTGCTGTTATATAACCGAAGCTATATAATTGATGAGTTTCTACTTAATCAAGCATTATTTTCAACTATCACAATCACGATATTTCTATCCTCACTCCAGAAATAGTGCCGGTGTGTTATTTATTTACTAAACTTCCTTAGAATATTCATTTAAATGACAATTGCGCATCTCGCTGTTCTCGAAGTGGCCAAAGCTTTTTTGTCAGAAGCATTGGATAGAATGACTCGAATCAGTGTATATGCATGTGCAATCTAGCTATTAAAACTGTCCATTATATAACAATATCCTACTGCTGACAAAGGTTGTTGTAAAATATCTTTGCGAGGTTCTCGAAGTCTTGATTGCTCAACTATCGTAGCTCTCCGTTGTGCATTTTACGGTCATTTATTGAGATGTCTGGAACAATGTCGGAATATCTACTTTCACTAAGTAATGCAACCCTTGAGTTTATTTTAGCTCTGCTTCCTTGGAATGCTGTGCAAAAGGATCCATGCTTCTTCTAACTTAAGCTGCGAGTATTTCTATTCTTCATGAGTTATCAGGTTTAAGCATCAGTTGTCGAATTCCAAAATGAATAGCCTCAAGCTGAAAATCACAAACATGATATTGGGTGATGATATGTGAGCAGTATTGGTCTTTCATTCACTTTGATCATTCTGCTGGATATGATTATTGGAAAATGATAGAAATTATGTAATCAAATGAAATTAAAGATTTATGCATGCGAATGGAATACGCCTAATGCAACCATTAAGTGATAACAATAACTTTATTAAGAGGTTTCAACGTTTGAAAGAAAATGTCATATTCTTGTCGTATGAGTTGAAGTTACAAATTTAGCTCACACAAGATACATCAAGCTATGGAGTAACGTAGCAGATTACTGCAGCTAGAATATGATGATCAATCATTCAGCTTTGAAGTGTAATTTTTGCACTCACATTTTGGAGCACGTGGTTTAAAGATAAGATAACAGACACTTAATGCTACAATACCTTGTAAAGCAAGACACGTCCTCAACATCCTTTCATGTCTCACTTCCACCAATTGCTAACAGAAGCAGGAGATCATCGTGGCCACCTACAAGGCCATCACACGTTCTCTCTTGTAATGCACATACCGTTTGATCACCAATAACATCGACAAACTACAAGCAATACAGTCCACGGGATGCACACGTGACACAAGCGCACATCAGTTACTTGATGAAGCAAAGTTCATTAAACTGTAGATAGTACAGAGGCATTCGGCTTCTGGAGCATGGATTCAAGCTATTTAAAAAGGTTCGACTGTAGAAGGGAGACTTAAGAAGCTCCTGCTAGGGGATCTTGCCCAAGATCGAGACCAATAGAAGCGAGCCATCAAACTCCGTCCAACCTCAAGTGATAGGACTAGAAGGACGCAGAACGGGAAGTGAAGTTAAGTGGATAACTTGCTTGATGAAGCACATGTTCTTCCTATTGCTTAGTACCTCACACCACACGTTAAACAGTTTCCATACTTACTTACTTTTACTATCTCCTTTTAACGTCTGCTTTTCCTCTTTGGTGAGGGTTGGACGTGATGAGACTCCTCCAACGGGCGCGGTCCTGTGTGTCTTCCACTGTCAGCCTCAGCTCCTTCATGTCTTCCTGGATGGTCTGCAGCAATGATCTTCTTGGTCTGCCACGTGGCCTGGGACCTTCGACAGCCACGTTGAGCACACGATGAATCGGCTCCTCCTCTGTCCTCCGTTTCACGTGCCCGAACCACCTCAACCTGCGTTCTCTGAGTACGACCTCCAGCTGTTTGAGGCCGCACCTGCCTGCTACTTCAGCGCTATCAACTCGATCGGAGAGTGAGACACCGGTCATGTACCGCAGGAACCCTACTGTCAAACGAACGCAGTTGTTGGGCCAGTTGTTGTGTGAGGGCCCATGATTCGGCACCATAGAGCAGCACGGGTCTGATGCATGCGCTATACACGTGTCCGCGGCATTCGAGTGGTACGTGTCGGTTCCTGCGCAATGCGGACGCAATTCTCGCTCGCACCGCTCGCTCTGATTCTCCTTTGCAGCTCAACACATCCCTGAGATAACAAAACTCTTTCACTACGTCGATCTCCACACCGTCTATCACAAATCTTTCATCTGCGTCGGTACTCCTTGCGTTGTTTACACACATCGAACACTGGAAGTTTGTGACGCCTGTGAGAGAATTCAGTCCACTGCAGCGTTTGTGACACCACTTATCACAGCTTTGGCAGCGAATAGAGTTGGCACCTACGCCGCGACCGCATATACCACAAGGAAACCTTCTTGATTGAAGAGGAGAAGATTCTTCGCTGCCACTGATTGATCAACATCTTCGTCTTTTGGATATTCACTTTCAAACCTTTGCTTTCCATGTCCTCCTTCCATTTCTTGAACATTTCTTCCACTTCTTCCTTGCTCCCGCCTGTAAGGACCAGGTCATCTGCGTACAACATCTCCATCAATCCTCCCTTTCTGCGATCTTTCGTAGCTTCTTCCATTACGAGAATGAAGAGAAGGGGGCTGAGGGCAGATCCCTGATGAACACCAACACCTATGCCGAAATCTTCTGACATTCCTCCTGCAACACACACTTTCGATGTTGTGTATACGTACAAGGACATGACGAGGTTTATCAGGTGTTCTGGCACTTTCTGTCGTCGGAGTGCCCATCTGATGACGTCTCGTGGGATGCGATCAAAAGCTTTTTGGAGGTCGACGAAGATATGAAACAATTTCTTTTTCTTTTTCATGTATCTCTCCTGAAGTCTTCTGATGATGAAGATTGCATCCGTACACGATTTTCCTCGGCTGTATGCAAACTGCTGTTCTCCAATGCTGACCAAACTTCTCAATCTCTTTTCTAGGACTTTCTCAAAGATCTTCATTCCATACTCCAGTAGTCGGATATATAAAGCAAAAATTAAGATCATCCCACTCCATCTCTTCACACAAGAACCGCCATCCCACAGACAACATTAATCGATTTCAACAACAAAAAATCAATAGTCTTCACTTCTGGTGCGCCACACCTCCAATCACACAATCATTCAATGTGACAACAAGGCAACTGCTCAAACAAACGCACACTCACCACGTCGGCACATGCAACACAGATAAAACAAGTGTCACTAATGCAATCCCCACAACAACTCACAAATAAAAACAAACACTCGACATGCGCACACGCAGAATACTCGCACAGCACCGCACCAACAAATAGACCTCTTGAAAAATTGTTTTCACAATGTAGACCCCTCTGTCCATTCTTCTCTTCATCGCCGCGGCAAATCTCAATACATAGCACCTCTTCTCTTGCACACACATACACAACCCCTGCCATGGGTCCTATGGTTTGCCCCGTCAAGTGTGCGAATCCCACCTGCCGTTGGGAGCGGGCGATTGACCCGCCTGATACATGACGGTAACTTGGACCCCCTCCCAATAGAAGGGTGGGTCTACATCACCCCCACACGCCATGTTATTGACGTCCATATCTGATCGTGTGGTCAACATCACAGAGAGTGGGCATGTTTGTGGAGCTGACAGTGCCGTGGGAGGATCGACTAGAAGAGGCTCATGAGAGAAAGATGGATCGATATGAAGAGTTAGTGGAAGATTGTAGGAGGAAAGGATGGACGGTCAGCATGTGGCCGGTAGAAGTCGGTTGCCGCGCCTTTGTCGGACACTCGATGGTGCGGTTTTTGAAGAGCTTATGATTAGGGAGAGAGGTCACGAAAGTAGAGAAAGAGCTGAATGAAACAGCGATGAGAGGATCTGCGTGGATATGGAGCCGTGCAAAGCTTTCACTGAACAGCGGCTAAGGACTGATCATCCTTAGTGGACCCCGCCACCCAGGCGAGCGAGTTCCGAGGAAGGGGTCGAAACTCACGGGTGGTCCTCGGCTAATGACGTTGTTGGGATGCATTCTGTAGAATGCTCTAGTGTTTGTTTTTGAGTGGCTCTTTTCGATGCGGTTAGGGTTCCCTCTGAACTGATGTGTCCCATTTCATTTGTTTGATAAAAAAGCCTATCTAAAAAGCTTCTTGAGGTGGTCCCCTCCTATGCGTTAGCGCGCTAGCATTCGTGGTAATTCATAGTCATTGTCATCTGGAATGTCAGTTCACGAAGACTTTCATGTCCAGTCATAGAAATTTTGCTTGCATGTTGTAACAGTGATGACGTCAACGTCAACATCCGAACTAGAAGTAGAGTGGCTAATAAAGTGCTTTTACTAGGACAGACGATGCAGTTACAACATTTGAATTAGTTGCTAACGACAATCAGCTAGTGAAATGTTTTTTCCTAACATGTATTCTACTATGTATACACATGCACATGATAATAAAACATAATTATAGATTGTATTTAGAATGTGCGTACTTTCATGCAGGGAGTATTGTGCGTCCCTTGCACATTCGCATTAAAGAACATAAAACTCGACCGCATTCCACTGCGTACAAACACAACTTGTCGCCCTAATGTCAATTTTTCTTCGTTTTGATATCTCTTTCATAGGCTCCTACTCATCCTCAATTAATCTGCTCCTCAGAGAGGCTAGATTGACGAAAATCTTGAATCCAGAAATATTTAGCAAGGATGATAGTCGAAATCATTGATGTTTTGAGCTCAAGTGTTAAAATTTCTGTAGTTCTTACAAGGCAGAAGCCATGATCAAAAAGATTCGAATGCCATGATTGGCGAAAAATTGGTAGATTTAGTTGATGATGTCAATTGCAGTAGCCTAGCTTATTTATAACTTTGATAATCATTATATGTACATGTATAACTGCTTTTTTTCTTTCGCAACAAAGACGTTGTATTGGGATAGCTCGGTTGGTAAAGGGCCGCACTCAGGTGCGATGACGTAGAAGGTCCAGGCCTTTAATCTGTCCACGTGGGGAGGTACCGTCGCTCTTCCTATAGGCCCTGTCTACTATCCCTACGTAGTGAGAGTCGCCAGTATAAGAGTGATGTCTAGTTTGTTAGTATGACTTTGTACTCTTGGTAGGACTGGGAAAGTAAATGAAAACACTGATAGTGTCATATGTTTGATCAGATGGGATGAAACTGGGCTCTTTCAATTAGACATTGCTGCAGTTGAAAAGTTCCCCTTCGTTTATCCTCCCTTATTCATTTTTCGAAGAGTTAGACATTTATTTTTATTGTTTAAAAACATTTTTCTTGTTGCATCTTTCCCTCTGTTGTCGATTGTAGATAATTCCGTAAGGTCGAGTTCCTCGCTATATCTACAAGCACTCCCTCATGTCACATCTTAATTGGTCTTCTTAAATCTTTCCATACAAAGTATATTTAGCCCGTTGCATTTTCACTTTTCACAATTGACCTTAAATGACAATGCCGTGTGACTTCCACTTGTGTCATATTATCAATGTTTGTCCAAAAATTGTCAGATTTGGCCCTCTGAAAAGGCACAATTTTACGGCCAATTTGAAATGTTCTATTTCTTTAGTTTGAAGTCTGCCACATTTACTCAACTTTTTGTTTGATAACTTTGAAGGGAATACATCAATTTAGATTTAGATTTTCTTCTTGATGCCATTTTACAAATATCAACATCTCTTATAACATAGACATTGAATACAGGATGGGAAGTTTGAATATGATCGAGATTAGTACTTTCGAAGATTTTAGTAGTAAACGATTTAGTATTTTAGCCATTTTTTGGCTCTTTTTTCAATCACATGAAAACTCAAGTGATCTTTTAGTCGTACCTTTCCTCCATCTCACTTGAGACAGACGTAGAGAATATCACTTCACATACATGTTGTAGTGTCTTCTGCTTCAAAATCTTCATCAAAATTTCAACATGTCTAATTTGTAATCCAACCACTATCTTGTCCCTTTCTCATGCTTGACTTTTAGTACATCGAATTTTCCTTACATCACGAGTGGGAATCATTGAAGAGGGTTTGTAGCAAAGATTCTGCTAAATTTCAGCGATTTCTTTAATCTATAGAACTTCAGTATTCAAGATTATGGATTACTAGTGCGAAGATCAGGGAGTTAGAGCAATTGAATCTCACTGTTGGAACAAGAACGCACAAAATGAATCGGATCGCAATTTTCATGTAATTCTGATTCATCGTTTATGAATACAAATCGGAAGGCTGGAGCTCGGTATTAATGGGAAAGAGTTGGCCTCAGGATAGCTTTCCTGCAACTGTCGGCTTACGATGAAACTGTTCTGACCATCAATAACTACTCTTCCGAGACAATATGTGGCAAATAGAAGCATTGTGAGATAATTGGAGCTATGATGTTTGAAAGATCCCCTCGTCCCCAATAATGGCATTTTTGAGGTCAGACAGAAGCCCTTTAACTCCAGATCGTGTCATTAACAGCATTTGGTCGGAAAATTATCAACAGTTCCGTCGTTTACTGAAATTACTTTTGGTTTGCTAATATTAGAAACCTATATCTATAAACTAACTCACAGTAAAGTCAGGAACTTGCATACGCACACAGTGCATTGACTTACTTGGATATTTGAACATAATTGAATCAATAGATTGACATACTGGAACCCTGGTTTGATTCTAACTTCTTGGTCAAATGGGAATACATTGTGTGGATAGGCTGGGGTTGGCTCGTGTCTGTTCTCTTGTCCACAATTACAATGGATAAGTCTGTCGAATTAGTCAAATAACGTTAGCTGAATAATATGTACTCAAAAACGGCATCCCACCTACATCAGCTCATTAGGGATCATCATTCATATGAAATTCCATACATTGTAAGTAGTGCTTTAAAGCTATGGCCTAACATTTATCATTCAGTCACAGTATAAGAATAAAAGAATCTTATGTGCAAAAATGATTTTAGAATCACATTAGCTTTGGAAATTATTTTCTTTTCTGAGCTTTGGTCGATGATAAGGAGGAGCGTACATGTATGTTATCGGATCCGTAAAATACTCAAAAAATCTAACATCAACGAGTGAATAATAAAAGGCCCACGCGTTTCAACAGCTTTTGAAATATGCGAACAATTATTAAGTTGGAAAGAAGTGTTATGAAATGATAAATTAGGCTAATGACAAACCTATCATGATTTATTCACCTTCGTCACAGGTAGGTCTACATAAAAAATGTAGCTATGTGTAGTCTAGAATACATTAATCATTAATGCCAGTGGCGGGTCCCTCACAAGTGGATAGATGCAGAACATCGATTGCAGATACCAAAATAATTATCTTGGTGCTTTGCGTATTGTAGAATCGATTAACTGCTAATCTTAAGTTACAGTTTATGTTAATGTCTCTTGTAAAAGTCGCTCGATTTAGTCGATATTCAATAGGAGCCTTTTCTACTTTTGCAATCTGATCCGATGACATGAATTTAGCACATCGAATATTCCTAATTTGTGCACTCAGCCTATGAGTGGTGTGATCTTATAATGGCCCACTCAATATACGTGCGGCTGGAATAACTTTCGTTCTCTTGTTCTCATGTGCTATGTCCTATATGTTACTCCTGTAATTGAGCTGCTAGTAGAGTGACTTTTTTTATATAAAGAATATCTTAAACTTGCAAAATTGTTAAAATTGCTGTTTTATAAACATAAATCTACATCACACAAGTGTACTGCTAGCGCCACTAGATTTTTAATTACAGACTATTCATGCACGTAGCATAAGTAGCCTACGGGTAAACAGATTCCATTACACGGATACAGCTCTGGTAGGTAGAATTATTCAGGAGCGGATACAGAAATCAGCAGTTACTCTCCATGCTTAGTAATAAGCTTGTATACGTACATACGTTTGGCCATTAATACATCTTACCTACTGCTTAACTTAACAAAGTGTGCAATATTTCGATCTCAATGTGAATAATCGATCTCTTATTCTCTAACTTCATGAGGATAGGGAAATGTTTCTACTCCTTAAAGCGTGTCCTTTTCGAGGAAGTGTTTGTTCGCTTATTCCTTTATCGATATATTTCATGTACACATTCACTCTTTAGTGACACGATGATGTACCGATAATCAGCAGGAAATAATGACAGCTGAATTTTTCTTTATTACGTTGGAGTAGGAGTTTCTCAAGCACGTTGCGACTTGATCATGATCACAGCCTCAAATATCGGTGCAATACTATTACTGTCTCATCTGCATCATCACTAGACTCGATCAACATTTACTCAATTGCTATAGAGGGAGAAGAGTTGACTATCACGATTACGAAACGTCAGAAATCATAAATTCTACATCACTCCAACTTTTGGTGGGGATCTGCACAGCTTCTAAACCTCCATTACAAATTCACATGAATTTATTGTATCAATAATTGCATTTCTTCGTTTGAAAAATTGAAGCCTGTGAGGGTGGTGCAAATCTGAATGCTCTTCCTGTCCTAAACTTCTCATGAAAATATCGATAAGAATTTGCCAGACAACCACACAACCAGAAGATCAGAATACCAAGCCCCTAGTCATTGTGCTATGGAAACCACACTTATGATTATAACCTTTAATGGAATTTCAGTAGAATAATTATTCGTAACTTTTAGTAGATTTTTGTAGATTAATCATTGTATTTTACCCTAACTTTCATGTTTTAATCACCAGTAACAGGTTTCAAACTTGTGTTGTAATTGCAATAATTGTACTTTTAGTTATGTAATTGAGAAGCAATTACAATTGCTTAACAGTCAGCACTGTGAAATATTCATTTTTGCACGCAGTTTGAATTACTTTTTACTGTCGCTCTCCTCATCGATTAGGCGGTACCACACTAAGATGTGTACCGGTGTACAACTGCTGATAACATTTTATTCAAAGAATCTTACGACGTAGCTTACTGATCGGAAAATAACTATTTCTTAATTTCCCCTCGGAATACGAGAGGTCAACAAGTTCCTCTACAGCAGAGGCTACGGTTTAAATCCTTAAATTAATTGAAATCTTAGCAGAGATGTGTCAACTTAATAAAGTTTCCTTGGATCCACAGGTCTCGATATATCAGCACTGTATCTGGATGTTTATGGAACTCATGTCTGAGATTAAATAAGTTAATTTTGAACAGTTATTTGGCAGTGATGAGCTAAGAAGACTTTGCGGAGCAAGCTGAACAGTTAAGAGATCGATGGGAGCTGATAGAACGTCAGTGAAGGCAGCGATTAGGAGCAGATAAGTTAACGATATTGATAATGATCAAATACGCATTTTCCTGTTTCACAAACCTGTGACATGTTAAGAAAATTAGTATTGCCAGAATTCCAGGAAGCAGACAGCCGCAGAAAGTAATCTTAATTTCTTCAAGTTTTTGGATTTTTCAGATTCCATTCACGCATTAAGGCAGAGCATGAGTGCATAGCTCCTCGTAGATGTGATGTTTACGAGATCGATGCCCAATACATTTCTCTCCAATGACTCCGATGACTTCAAATATTATCCCCGCAGTTGACCGCTTTCCCATTTATCAGTGAGCCACGGCACCACTAATAATTGATACTAACAAATTCCTTAGTATTCGATATGGAATACAATAATATAGTCCCTTAATTACTAAGTGACAAGTTTTCTTAATTACTACGCCTCACAAGCCAGCAATGGACATAATACCTATCAATGTTTCATTCTCTATGGACAACAACTTTCTGTTTTATTGCAGGGCCATTATCCGGCTCGTCTACGGAAAGTATTGATCGTTACTGCACCATTGTGGTTCCTTGCCCCCTTCCAAGTATTAAGATTGTTTGTTCGGGAGAAGCTCAGGGATAGAGTAAGTATCAACATTGTTCTTAGTTAATCACACATTTTGTCATAGTATTTCAATTTGTTATCCATCATAACTTAAGTTGTTATTAATCGTCGCATGCTTGTTACTTTGAAAGCAAAAACGTTGTCAGTTGTGATATTTCACACGGACTGCATTTGACCTGTTGCGATAAAGTAATTGTAACAAGTCAAATGTAGTCCGTGTAAAATATCTCCATTAACGAAACTTTGTAGCTATCCATAAAGGTAGGACAAATTCACTTCTGGTTCGAAGGTTCATCAATTCTTTATTGATGCGGCCAGCTTGAAAAGTTTTTGTTTTAGGAGTTCAAATAGAATTCAGTGTCGTTCTGTCGTGGTCATCAAAGATCGGCAATGATGAAATGATATCATTTTATTCTGAGGAAAAATTATATCACTTAATATCATTTTATTTTTGAAAAATGATACAAAATGATATCATCAAAATTTTGTTCCATTATATTTCTAATCATAGATTCTTCGCATTTTGTATTGAAGCAAATTTAGTCTCTTTCGTTTGTTCTACCTGTGTCCTTCCGCACTGGTTGATTCATGTAGCGAAAAGCGGCAGGCTATTGTCTGTCAGTCTGTCTATCACACAGATTGTCAAACAATGCTAGTTTAAAAACACTTGTTTGAATTTGCTTTTTCTGACTTGTCTTAGTTTCTATAATACGAGTTTATTATAAGTTTATGAATAAATTATTAGTAATATGTAAACGAAGCTTTGAAATTTGGAAATACGAGTACGGTCAATGCTCGACATTTCGGACTTGGATAATTAAGATTCTGGTTACTAGAGACCGCCGTTTTCTGGGATTAGCTCCACATGTACAGTGTATATCATACATATTGCTGGTTACTTCAGACTTCCAGTAGGCGTATGATTGAACATTGAACTCATTAACAACTGTCTTGAGGTTTTTGAAGTCTTGACTGTAATCTAACTATTTTTAGACTTTTTTCGTACCTTAGATACTGTTGGCCTAAACAATTGCATATTGCAGACATATTTGTGATTCGAGTGTACAAAGCTTAAATCAAAGCTCGCGATGTCTAATGTATAGGCCATAGGTCCTCCCTAACGTTTGGTATACAAGAAGCTTTGTATGACTAAACTGCTTTCGTCGGCCTTCCATTATCTGGAATATATCGATGCTGCATGCAATCTAATTTTAACTTCATTGCTAAGAGCAGTAAAAGTAGCATGGTAGCAGTGCAAATCGAAGAATTCATATGACTCGATCTATTTACGATGCAGGCCCACGTATATTTCACTAAAAAATGGAATATTTTCATTATAAAAAATAAAATGATATCATTGCCGATCACAGGTGATTATCATCACTTTTTTGAAAGTGAAGAACTTCAAAAAGAGTGAAAAAGAGAACTTCAACATTCTGCGCAGATTGTTGTATTTCAATTTCACAGCAAGTTTGCAACTTATTTAAGAACCAAAACCAGTGCATTTTTAAGGATTTAGCTACACGCACGGTGGAGAATTAAAGCCGAAACCCACTAAATGCGCCTATGCTCTGAATTGAATTCGACGCGCACGGTGAATGATTCCACACGCACGTGCTGGTGAAATGCGTTAAAAAGCACTGGGTAGAGCGACAAGTTAATATTAAAGGTGCGCGCTTTACACCTGTGCAACATTATTAAATTATCTATGGAGCATGCTTAAAGTGAAACTAATCCTTATGATGCATATAAGGCAAACGCCCCGGGGTTTAACTAATAGTTGTTGTTACATAGTCAAGACATATCAAAAGTTTAACTAAGCTGAGAATGTTACCGGTGCTCATAGATAGAATATAAGTCTGAGAACGAAGCCAAACGTCAGTGGGAGCTTGTTTGGTGGGTTGGATCAACCAGGCAACTGCTTGTCAAGTCTTCAAGCAACAATATTCATCGAAGAATAAATTCATTGTGGATGCGTGAGACCATGTACGACGATATGCACTTGTAGTGGTCACCGCTGATATTTTACAATACAATTAAACAAAAAAACAAATCGCCATGAACATGATGATTTAGACAGCATTATGTTGTGTCGTGCATACATTATAAGTTAACTCCTCGGTGGCGGTTGCCATTCAATGCCAGTTGTTGGTCGCTTTGAGTTGTCTGGGCATAACCACCAAATCTCCATTAGACGCTTGACTCCTTTCTCAGACATTTAAGTTCTATCCGACAGCTTGCATTAAAATTGGTAACTTTTACAACAAAGGTAAATACCTGAGTATCTGGTCTGGTCAAATATGTTGTGTGGGATTGAAATTCAGTCGCTACCGATGACTTTTTTCCAATATTGAGAAAAGGCATCAAGTGTATCAATTTTTTTCAGAATCTTGTTAATGTAATGTAATTTTGATCATTGATGATGAATACAATCAAGGTGCGTGATCTTGACGGGTTGAGTTCAATATTTTTTTTCAAAAGTCAATGGGAGACGCTCAGGAGTTCCTGCTTTCAAGATAACTCGTTGTATCGAGTCGAGATTAGCTTCGCTAAACCCAGAGCCGGATGCCATCGGAGTTTTCAGGATATTAAGACTTGCATAATCACATTTTGTGATTGTGTTATGAAGGCATAATTCGATAAGGCTCTTCAATCAAGGAAAAATCAAGCTACGGTAGAAGTAAGCTGATTAAGAACAGAGCAACAAATCAACGTGGCCGCTATACTTTCGTACTTGTTTTCGAAATTGTCATACTTTTATCATGCATTTTGGCGATTTGATGAATTTTGCGACGTTTTCAAAATGGAGGTTAATTATGATTATTTTCATCTATTCGTTATTTCTTATTGGAAATTCGAAGTGACAATGCTGCAAAAATGATGCAGTATACCAAAGCGTGAACGAAGCAAATTATTTATCAACACACCATTCTCCAATTGATTGTAAGTCGTAACCTAGTATGCTCGTATTCTGTTTGTTTCGGTTATGTCAATGATGGCACAACTGCATTTCAGTCAGTGGAGCAATTATTATTCAATATGCTGAATATACTTGTTTATCGATGTACTTCGATTGGTAATCTTTTCATTATACAATAGACATCAGATAACTATAATCGGTTAGGGGATCGCTATAATGTACGTTATCGAAATTATAATTTTCTGACCATCTCCCCTTTATGGAGAAGTCCCATACTAAGGTGAATTTACAATAATAAAAACTGTTGATTTCACAAAACCAAGCATTTTAAAAAATAAGTTTCATAATGCAATCGATATTTGTCTAAAGTAAAAAATACATGAAGACCTTTGTCACAAAAAATATCAATCAGCTGCCGCGAAGTATTATAGCAGTAATTCAGAATAGAGTTATTTCAAGATGCAAGTCTGTGCAACATTTTTAGCATGAGTCTATATCTGTTGTCCTTGTTGGCTCCCTTCATTCACAGCCCCATTTCCTCACATGAACAAAGAGTATACAGCAGACAGCTCTTCAGACCCGCTTCTGGTGTCTACGTAGATAATAAATTATGGCTGATATGTGATGCACGAAGGATATAGAAGGTTGGGCAAAACCACTGTAATACCAGAATTGACATTTTTTATATTTTACATGCCAATATTTCTGTATTTGCAGTCTTATTTGGGAAATGTAGACCGAAACAATGACATGCCCCATTATGCACAAAAATTTTTCCCTACCATACCTGGTTTTACTCAATATTTTCCCGATAATATGTTAAGAACAACTAAAGCTCGTTTTCATCTTATAGTTAGCTGTTTTTTTCAGTAATGTTATGAAATGTTAAGCAGAGAAACCTCATTGCTTTTTCCATGCCTAGGCGAACTGGGATTTGTGCAATCAATCGTTCATTGTTACCATCCGCGCGGCATCCAGGTTAAGGAAGCGCAGAATAGCATGTTGTGCAGTCGTTCAGTTTGCACAATAATTGAGGATGTCATAAGCTGGTTTGGTTCATTCGCTACTGCACTAGAACTCAACGATTACTCATTGCTTTAATTTAAATTTGCTTTTCATTTAAAGCATGAATCAAGGATTTCAAAAATATACCTAGTTGCCCGATGCAACATTGTTTTCCCCCCGATGTACGTTGGTTCGCTTAATGTAAGATTTTCCTGCAACTTATTGCTGTATACAGCAATGTTCTTGTATATGTATTCATTCTTTCACACTGGAAACTGTTCTATCAAAATTTTATCAGTAGGTCTGTGAGTTGGAAAAATTCAGTTGAATTACTGTCGATCAATTTGTTCAACGATACCAAAGATCTAGATGCAACTAGAGAATTTCTGGCATTCTCCAAGTTACTGCAAAAACATGTACTAATTCCGTTTGATCTTAGAGGTGTGTTGAAAGCACCTGCTTGGGACACTGAAGCATGATATTGGAAGACTTGATGGGATTTCTACGGCTCCTTGTTTTCTGTTAAAGTTACTTTGCGCATCATCAGGTAAAGAAAATTGCAATGGCCGTTGAAATGATTTTAATCTTGCACTTTTGCATGTATTTCGACATCACAGTGTTTTTATCATAATAGTAGATCTACGTGTACTTTCTGTTCCATACTTTATCATCATAGCTGTCACACGCTGTCTAGTGCGCATCTACCATTTGTCTATTCTTAGATTCACAATAGATTAAATTCTTCCATTTCGGCTAATTTGCCGTGTAGGCGGATAACGTCAAGTCTTTAAACGTATCTTCTGCTCGAGATTTCACTGACTGATAACAAAATGAGAGTGTGCCTCCAATCATACTTAAGGCAGAGATATACCGTGATATATCTCCATGATACACTATATTTAACAGAATACATATAAGTGAGCATTTTCCATTTTAAGCAATACCTGCATCTAAGTATGTCGTATTATTAGCTATTACGTGTACCATGTTATGAAAATCAGACACAAGCTATGTTTGGAATTGACATTCGTATTCATTTTGGATGTAGGAAACATCTGCTTGAAGGTTTAGCTGCTGTTTAAACACTTTTTCTAAGTAATTGTATGTCAACCAGCTCATTGAAGCTGAATAATCCGATTGAGAAATAATCTAATTTGCACTATATTGTGATCCCTCCGTATTAGGTCTACGATTTCACTAGAAATTGAGACTGTCGTCTTTGTAAAAAGAAATTCAAAGCCTGCTGTGAAATGCGATTACTTTTCTGAAATTTAGTAAGATTTAATACATCATAACAATATAGAAATAAAAGTTAATCATACTTTGTTTTTACTTGAATTGGTCGATCAACCTTAACCCATGGACATTATACATTCAATAACCGGCCGATGAAAACATTGAATAGCTTGCAATAGCAAGAATCGATGCTGATTTTCCCGTGATGCGAATGTGTAACAAATAAACAATAGAAAATTCCCCGTTCTGCGTTACAGAATACGTTATCAATGTAAACAATATACAACTTCGGAATTTTGATTGAAGAACACAGATGATACCACAGAGAAATGACACTAAAGATGGACATCAATCTTCCAGAGGAAATTTGGAGATTGTGCTAGATCCCTTTTCTACTTTGAAATAAATATTGATACAAACTTGATATTTAAATGTATGTTTGATGAATCTTGCCATGATATTAACTTGTCAGTGTGTGTATAACATTTAAGAATTTTTTTTATTCCATCTGCTATTAATATAGCAGCTATTGTCAAATTGTTGAGACAATTTGTATCATTACTCGTGGCTTTCAGCTAGTACTGTGACATCTAAATATTATTACCAGCAAATCGCTAATCATTATCAAAGTCGCGTGCTAATTTCAAATCCAAATGCCTCGGGATTGTAGTGGATGATTTTCATAAAGCAAACGGCGTTTGGAGGAACATGACATCCCATTTTGTTTTTATGATTGCAAGTTTGTTCGAATTGAGTAGTGCACATGATACTTCTGATGTTTCAGCAAATAATATCTTGAACACTAGAAGGCGACTTTGAAAGTATCAATTCATCAGTTGACTGCTCGTTCTTGAATGGTCCGACGATTTCTGGTCGACTAATGACCAAGCGATGAATTGGTTTTCAAAGTCGCCTTCTGTTGTAAAGGCATTATTTACTGAATCATCAGTGACCAGGGCGCTATTCAGTTTGAACAAACCTACAAACAAGAAGCAAAATGGGGCTCTTTTCCAAAACTCCTCCAATCCAATCACTTGGTACTTGGATTAGAAATTAGCAAGTGACATCTAAGCAGCCCTGTGTTTAAATGCACTTTCAGTATGATGACCTCGTGGAGATCTCCTACTTTCCTACTACTTCATAGGCAAGGTCATACCATCGACACCATATTGGTTCATTTTAGCGACAGGTATTTTCGTCGACAGGTGTATGATTTTCGCTCAAGAGCATCATGCATCCATAGATAGTTGAAGACATAAAGTAACTCAATTATTCATAGACATCAAGCTATGATGTTTTTGAGCTTTATGAGGGACTTCAGTGTCCTCTGACTGTGGACATAGACATTGATGAAATGACTCAAATCCATGATATCTACGTGTCTGCGCATTCTGTCTAAATAAGCGGAGATATTGTAAGCGTAAGAGTTCATGAATGCGTCCATTTTTATGGGTTCATGTGTCTGTCTCCATCAAATTGTTTCCCTATTGACACATCCCGGCAATTAAACTCTAATTGCATCAAGTGTGCCTATTTGCGATCAACAGCTTGATCGCATTATCGAGAAAATAATTTGATGAACGTGACAAATAAGATCTCAAGAAAATTTTCATATTTTATTAGCCTATTGAGTTACGGAATTTATTCCAATGATTTGCATATTCAATCAATGTTTGAGTAGTGAAGAACTTATCAAAATATTTCGTAATATGTTATTCTCTGGAAGGATTCGGTTTCGTCAAACGATTTGTTTTGGATAATTAACGGCTGGAAATCCATTCATGAGTTGTTAAAGGACAGGACCTTCCGTACAAGAGTCATGAAAAGTCAGCAGTAATACAAATGCCAATTGTCTACTGCAATGTTGAAGTCTCTAATTTAGGGAACAGTGTCATTATGGCATCACAATGTAAGCAGTGTTGTGTACAACTTTCATGTTGCAATTTAACTGGATTTGGATGCGATTTGGCAACACGATTATTATGTTATCATATTTGATTTTTTCCTTTCATTCGTGTGGAAATCCAACACAACTTTAGTTGTTGATTACGAAATGTAGAATGCTTTTATGCGTAGAAAAGTTCATTCTCTGTGCTGTAATGATCATAAAATGTAACATTCACAGATTCATTTAATTCTGTAGCGTTGTTTTCAGCCGATTTTCATTCTTCAAAAACATGCTTTAATAAAACAGGCAACTACTTGGAAGATGCCCTGACTAGTCATTTTATACTAGTTTTTTAGTTGGAAGGAGTCAGGTTTTTAGAGATTTATTTTCAAAATGTACAAAATTTTTCGATTACCATACAGCAGTCATCTACAGGTACAAAAATGCTGAATGGCAATCGAAAAATTTTGTACATATTGAAAAGAAAAATAATGATATCACTTAAAACCTGACTCTTTCCAACTCAAAAACTAGTATAAAACAGGTAAGGTTGAAGCAGCGAATTGTCATCTGGAACGCAGCATTTTCAGAAGTTGTGTAATCTCGATCTGTTTGTATAACATGTTCATTGATATCATGGTACATGTCATGCTGATTATCTGATAGTGAACTCGAAGAAAAGGACAATTCACGAGATGATGAAGTATATGGTGAATATATCTTTCGATGAACTACTTGATCGCAATATGATATTGAAGTCTGAAATACCGACTAAAAACAACGTTGCAGTATTACACTAATTGGGTAATGAAAATGTAATAGTTTATTATTTAGAAAGTGCAGAAATCATCTTTTCTATAGCTTTAAAATCATACAGATCCCAAACGCAGCTTGTGGGTTGTGGACTATAGGCCAGTGAGAAATGTGCATGTTTTTAGAATTTCGCTCACAGAATTTACAATTTTTAATAGAATCGTTGAATAACATGTAGCTAGATGTCATTGTCTAGCACGTCAAAATTTGGTGACAGGATTCGAGTGGAAATTTCAATTTAATTTCGAAGTTTATTTTCGAATTTAAATATAAAGTTAGTCCAAAAGATGATGATTTTTTGGCAGTGTTCTTATGGTTGACGCATTCAGGTTTGGTGATAAACAATTTTAATAGTCGTCATATCCAGATTATCGCCATTTAATCAACTTCTTTGAAATGCGAAACATGAGTCCGACTATATTTTGATACTTACATTTTACTGCTGATGTTTTTGCACTACGATATATTATTTTGTTGTAATTTTGGCATATGAGGAATTTGTGGTTAATCACGAAAAAATGTTTTGTGATCTATATCTATCAACAATGAACATTTTGGACCAAATTAGGCAGATCAAAAAGTTTTCTTGAATTGGCAGAACCAGTGCCTGATCCCACCCAAATCGTCCACCACATTTCAAAATCCTTTGAAGTCAGTACGTAAATTTATGCATAATTATAATTTAATAAGTTGCCTTCCAAAGATGAACAGGACGTAAATATAACAGAGCTTCGGAGATTCACTCATCGAATGGAATCAATAGCAACAAGTTGAAACCATAAATTCCTCTTCATAGTTAAAAAATGTAAAAAAAGAAGATACTCGTAAATTGTGGACCAGAGCTGTGAATATAGGTGATTTTTTATTTTGTTGGCATATGATTTTGACGTTTCGATAGGTCATACATATTTCACCCGTTTGAAAATCCAATACAACTTCAGGTGCTGATTGCGAAATGTATTGATGTAATCATCCAAATTTAGGATCATCACGACAATGAAGCTGTCGATATCATTCATATTCTGCATGAATAGATTGCTAACATCTATTGAGATTAATTAGTTTGACTGCCTCGGAGAAGAGAAAGTCGATTTGTTGTGTACAATTAACGTCATGTGGGAATTTTATCTACAATTGCTCTCCAGTTCGTTATAATTGGATTTCCCTTCTTCAAGGATAGTGGAAAGGTGATCTGACAGCCTATAGCTGATAGCTGATGATTTACTTTAGCGAGGAAGGAGGAATAGGAAGCCGTAAGCCGAAATAAGAAATGGCGTCAGTGAGTATAACGGGGAATTCATAGAATCGACGTAAGAAAGCTTATCGAGCATTTCAGTGTGGATTTAGTGCTCGCTGCATGGAAACGCGCTCAAGTACTCAATTATAGCGTCGTCTGTGGTGGTAGCATTAATCAGGATTCGTCAGTAGCAAGTGTCGTTGATCGGAATGAGAGAGAGAAAGTAGCTGATTGTCTCTGATCTCCCTTACTCATCACTCGTAAGTTGTTACTAGAACAGGTAAGCAGCGATATTTAGACGAATATCGCTCTGACGTCAGGTCAGTAGCTCACTCGCATCGCCGGAGACTATACTCGGATCACATGAGCTGTTTGCATTTCATTGTCGCTTCGTCGACATCTCGCCTATAGATAATTGCGTCGATTCTTGCAATCTCTGTTATTATTCAATCTCATACCTCTCCGTCTCAGATATCTTTTTGAAGATATCGAGTACTTATGCCTTTTGCGCCGGAGTATATGATCAGTAGTGTTCGACGGCATTTGGATCGTTTGAAATTCAAGGTTGAACGTCATCGGCATAGAAGTTTGTATCATCTGAATTGTCCCGTGGACGTTGTTATCACAAGTTCACAGAGTAGTGATCAAATTAGCAGTACAAATAACCATTCTTCGTCGCCGGATTCCGTGCCATTAACCGAATCTGAATATTTTCTTACCAATGACCTCTTGAGAAAGTCATGCTACATTTCACCTACTGATGATGATATTTTTTCATCTGCGCAGGTGCACACAGTTGATAAACGACATCTGAAAGCACATCTCGAATCAAGTGTTATTCCGGAGAATTTAGGCGGCTCTCACGCTGTCGATCATCGTCTGTGGTTAGAGAAAGTGTTCAAGACGTTAGGAGTCCGGAAGCGAATTCGTGAAGATTACTACGAGGCTCCAACCATTCCTACTGTGCCAGGTTGTCCACCGCCGCGAGAAGGCGGCGTGACTATGCCAGCGAGTGGTACACCCTCCAGTTCAAGTTCTCCAAGTCGTCGAGGCACGCCAAGCGGTAGCAGCACTGAAGTTTTGGTGAATGGAGAAATGGCTTCAAGGACTGCCAATGGAGGTGCAGGAGAAGAAAGAATTGCCACAATGGCGACCATCGATAGTACCTCAGTAGACTCTGTAACTGATGAAGAAGAAGAGGATGAATCAGGCGATGATGACGTCATGATGAGCGAATCTGACTCTCGACGTTGCAATACCGATAAAAATGACAACAACAAGAAGGCAGGAAGTGAGTACTTTGAATTTGTTACTTTTTAACTTACTTAATCTCCAGCTTTCATTCTTAAATGTACAGGTTAGCACATGAAGTAGCTATAATTCAGCACATTTATGTTTCATGAGAATTAATATAATATTTCTATAACGTAAACAGAAAGCTGCCATATGTGCAGGTATATGTTTGCTGAAATGTTGCAGTATACGTAGTATTTCTTCTCAGTCATTGTTTCGATCTGTGAGAAATTATTCATAATTTGTTGCTTTTCCAAGTATGCGGGAAATGTTCTACTTTTCAAAATGATATGCGATCAAAGCCACAAGTAACCGAGAAGAATTTATAAAAACTTAACTTCTTCAAAACTTAATTTTGGTCAACTTTGAAAAATGAATATTCGAATAATTGCGGCTTTGATCCCACATCGAAGTTTGTTGTTTCTTAAGGTTATTTCAAGCATTTATTGATAGCCTATCATTCTTTCGAGATCTAAACCCAGAAGCTATTGTAAATCTGGTTTTGTTAATTAATTGCATTGAAAATGGTGCTCGCTTAATGGTACTTTTGAGCTGAAGAAAGTGACTTGGCTCTGTCTAACGATAAATAATTTGCATATATTTCAGATCTAGATTTTTAGGGAACTGCAATTCTAAGTTCAGGTGTATACTCCAACCTTGAGTATCATCTTTCGTTGCCTAATTTTTCGTGACAGGTCGAAACAAGCGCCATTGTTTTATGTGCTGTAATGATAATCTGCGATTGAAAGTATGTGTACTGTATGTCATTTAATTGCATGTCCCTCTGCATTTATAAAGTATTTTCTCAAATAGAACCCACATCCCTAAACTATGAAAAGCAGACATATAACCCGTCCTCAACTAGACTCCGCAGCTGAATGATTAACAAGTTGGATATGAAATCACTGCCAATTTCACGCAACACTGAGCCACGATCATTTTTATCAGCATTTCGATGAAATATTTTTATTCATCGATTATCAGTTAATCATTAATGCCTTTATTCATAAATGATATTTTGATTCGCCCTTTTGGATGTGGTTAAAAAATGTATGGCGTTTTAAAAATTAGTTACCGTAAATTCTCAAATAATGACGTATATATATGCAAGCTAATGTTGTTTTCCCGGCTTTAGTACGTTTTCGATGTCAACCCATTTGTACATAAACACATTTTCAAAGTTGTTTTTTTTAAAAAATATTTTTTCAAACGCAATTTGCGGACGTTCTAGGCATCGCACGAAGTTGGGAATGGTTTCATTAGAATCGCATTGATCTCTTCTTTCGATTGGTTACAAATATCTGCCGTTTAGGAATCAACATCACTGCGATATGTTATAAAATATGGGAATAATACCCATCTGATGAGGGATGTAATGACAATAATCTCAGGGCACGTTTGTGCGAAAGGCATTTAGTGACATTCCTTGTTTTTAAATATGGCGGAGTAAAGGCCATCTCTTTATTTACGAGTATTGATGAATTGCTTTCGCAAGGGAACATTTTTCCTAATTCTGACTCATGATTTCAATTGTAATTCATGGGTTAATATATTCATAGCCGTATTTCTTCTTTTTGTCTTTCATAACATTCTCTAAGGATGATTATTTAGTGATGTCAGTTATGTGGATTGATGCTGGATCTGAAACACCTGTTTTTGCATTATCTTAGTGCAATTGTATTGGCATGATGCCAGTTGCTTAAAGCAAAATATTTCACACACTAAAAAGGACTGCTCTGCACTTAGAGGAAGTGAATATTGGCTTATATAAAACGACTACTTTTTGATAGCTTTTAAACGTCGTCAACATATCTTCAATCTCGTACTTCCTTCGTTTACCAATCAGCATTATTTGTCTAGAGTTGCCTGAAATTTCGCGGCTTGATTCATGTGACTTGTCCGTATTTCATGGGTCATTCTGAAAATAATAAGCTAAATTTTCTGAAATCGAAAGCGTTTCCCTTTCTTTTTTTGCCGGTTACATAAGATTTTTTGTCCTTAATAAAGAGCAGGGTATCGAGGTTTCTAGTATATGTATAATCTTTAGTTTTATGAAAATATCTACGCTTTCGCGAGCTTGTCTGTGGTAGTTAGGTACATTTTCTTAATGATGCTCTGTGAATTCACACTGAGAATACATTGTATGAACGGAAATTGCAGTGATAAAATCAATCTATGTCAGTCAAATAGTGTTGATGCAATCGCTAACAATCGAGAACCTGGATCAGGGAGCCGGTTGAAGGCTGCCCCCACACCTAGCTTGCTAGTATGGCCTTAAATGGAGGAGGTATGAGTCAAAATATATATTTATTAGTCATGTGTTAGAGATATACTCAGATTGCTATTAATCGTAAATTATCTACCGAGTGTCCTAAAGGTTGCGAATTTCTTCAGAGTTATCATTAGCTTCAGTTTAATCATCAATGCATGCGATTTCCAGTAGTGTAACTCACTTTGTGGAATTTCATATGGCGTACACGTGCATTTGATTTCATCACAGACGGAACTTAATTTTCGGTTTTAACCTCGAGATTTAATCTCTAAACTATATGATAGCAGAAAAGTCAACTGCTGGTGACCAGGTTGTTTAATCAGTAAAATAGCTTCTAATGAGACACAAAGCAAAGTCTACAACACGCTACGAGAGAAATCAATGAAGTCAGTGCTGAATTCAGGATGGACCAATATGAAATACTTTTCCTCAACAGAAAATAACCGACTCCGAACTCAAGCAAAATCGGAGACTTCAATTAATAGTTCAGGATCAATGGTTTCAATAGAAGGGGGACGCTTGGACGCATGGCCTTCACACTGCAGTACTTCAGAGTTCCAATCTGAACGTTTTAGATGTGGTCCCGAGTTGGCCAAAGTTCAGGACAAGTGATCAGATAACGCGCGATACAGGAATGATCTTGCGACAGTAGAAAAGTGCTTTGAGGCACTTAGCTTCTTGAAGGATCGTGGTATCCATTCGACTTCTGCTTTCTCGTGACCTGTAATTATGAAGCTTGATTGCTCAATTTTCTCGTAAAGCCGTCGTTGGAAAAGAAAGGAGACCACAGCACTGAATAACCAAACCATGTGCGCTGAGCCATGGCCATTTTCAAGGATAGATATATGTCTCCCTGATTATCCGGAGTTCCGCTGAGTTAGGTGTAGGTTGACAGAAGAGCTGAAAGACTTCAAAGACTATCATGTACAGTTTCTTAGGCATATAGCACTCCTGAGATGGACTTGCTATGTGAAAATGAGAGCAAAACTCAATTAATTTAATAAGTATCTCCAGATCAGCGACTTGAAGAATACTTTTGCGCGTCTTTTGGGACATCTTTGATGCGCCGTGTTGGCGAAACCCTAAAAAATGCTGGGTCAGAGTAATTCAGTCTGAATGTACATAAAGCCAAGGAACTGATAACTAATGCAAAAAGTCAATCTGCTGTCAACTTAGATAATTGTACGGCTATTTTTCGATTTCCCAAAATCAGTGTGATTGACATTGATTCGATAATGTTCTTCTCTCATAACGTGCATGCACGGTGATGTAAAAAGTTCAGCGATGTGGTATCGCTTTCACATTGTCTACATTGACTCAACAAAGTCAATAAGTTTCTCCATAATCCAGATGAACGCATTCAAGTAGACGACGACGAAACATACAAATCGTTAGGTGCAAGTGGATAGTTTCATGCCTAAATCAATCGACGCGCAATCAGCGCTACCATAAGGCGCTGATGACAGTTCATTGACAACCATGTTAGCAACGGCATGAACATGAAATGCACTCAAAGTCATATAAAATCATATCTTTTTTGGAACATATTGAAACGAAAAAGCGGAAATCATGAAACCGTACCTGATGTGGTAATGCTTGCCTAGTTATATTTCAATCAACACAGTGGTAGTCAGAAGGAAGGATTCTTAGGAACTAGGGAATCGCAAAACTTTACAAAATGACGTGTTTTTCCTAGCTTTCTTTTTTTATATAAAATTTAATTTTCCGACTGAAAGACACATGAAAAAAATTTCTGCAAAAGTATAGTCATCACCTGTCGATGAAATAAGTTATGTTAAGAAAATACATCCCGAAACATAATTTCCTCTAAGCAGCATATATTACAAGAAAATAAAGACGCAAGCCAAACTGCTATATTGAATTTACAAAGTTTATAAATTTCCTCCGATATGACGGACTGTTCACGTAGAAAAGGATTTTTCAAAATACAGTGCATGTATCTTCATTACATCAGAGTTAAAATATCATTGTCTTATGCTGTGAACTCATCTTTGTTGCTGAGGCTTGGTTTCATAGATTTTATTATTATAGCCCCTCTGAACGTTAAATTAATGCTTTTGGTACCAAATTATATGATTTTTATATCAAAGGGAAACACTAGGTTGGGGAGCAACTTCGTTGATGCTTAAATATGATGGAGTCTCTATTTCTGGCACAAAGATGAGTTCACAGTATATCAGACATTTATATTCAAAAAGAATGAATACCAAAATAAAGATAGTTTGAAAGTTATCAATAATATATACAGATAATACTGATAATGGCAACTAAGACGGAATCAAATTGAATGGAATTTGAGAAAGCGAAAGTTCATTTACTTTCGCCCCCTATCCCCGAAGATCCACCAAGCAGCTTTTCATTATTGTGAATGAAAGTTTTGTCCTCAGATGACCTAGGACACCGGCATACCTCATTAAATTTAATTGCAATAAGAGAAGCAATGCGTTTCATGAAAATGTTTGAGTGGGAGCCTGATCCTGATTCTGTGATAAATATTAATTGATATTAATCTTTATTTTGGTATTCATTTCAGCTGTACATAAACAACAAGCATTCGATCTTCGTTGAACTTGTTATCGTTGTTTTGTTATACATTTTGTAGTATGTGATATGTATATATTTCTGAATGTAGAGATTTCTTTTTTGTTCATAGCATGTCAGACATTTATATTTTTAACTCTGATGCAATGTAATATTGCAGTTTTGATATCTGAACCGCAATATGCTATAAGGATGAGGCCCGAAGCTGTAGCATATTGCGGTTCTGAGATCTGAATTGCAATATCATTGTGCTAAGGCTATCTATGATTGAACCACAATATGCTAAACAGGTATATTGTGGTTCAATATTTTAACATTGGAAGATATACGAACCTAAACACAATGAAGATACAGTAGAATTCGCATATATCGGCGCCTCAAGGAACAGACGAAAACCGCCGATATATGCGAACTCCCTGAATTTTGAAGTTTTCTGAAATCTATACGAGCTCTGAGATCATGCCATGCATCATACAATGTATATACGTGTATTGACTCATGAATTATTGCGTTGCTATACTTAAATACATGTACATATTGACTTATTGTCCAACATGTACAGTACATGTACATGTAGTTGTGTCTATGTATTTAGTAGATATCTAAAAATTGTGCCTTTCTGAACTGATGCTTGCAACGTAAGTATCGCAAACCGGATATCACTATGTTTGTCAAAAACTGAGTATGCTTTTTGAATCAAGAAGATTGAAGCTTCATGCCTACATGCTTACCTGCTATATGAAGTACAAAACAAAGAAGAGTATGCATAAATCAAGACGCTGCTAAGAGTCACGTGCAGGCGAAGCCATAGAGATGGATGGGGTGGCGAGCCGTTTTCTGTCTAGAGAGAGGACATGCATCGAACTCAACAATGTTTTCGATGGTAGCTTGTGCTCCTTTGATGACGCAACAGTCACTAAGTCAGGTCTGACAATAGCATCGTAGGTGAAGGCGTTAACAATGCAATCATCACGTCCAGTGAAAGACTAATTATGTGAGAATTATCAGTGAGATACAGTGGCAAGCCTACTTATCTTTCCTCGACTGCTAGATTCTACAATTTTGATCAAACCCCCAAACATGATCGAGATGAATTGTAGAAGATCTAAATTTTCACATGCCACTAGAAGTTAGAATCGGATAGTCCTAACAGAATCTACAGCCATCCGCGTCCACATATACTGTCATTCTAGTGACTTTTCTAGGCAAAACACATCGCTTGAGGATTTCCAGGAAATCCGCCGTTATAAACGAATTTTTTCTGTCAGGGACAGCGAAAATGCGCCGATATAGGCGAATCGCCGATATAGCCGAAGCCGATATATGCGAATTCTACTGTATAAGCACACTGCACAGCATTTTGAAAAATCCTTTTCAATGTTAACAGGTCGTCACTTCAGCGAGATTTTGTAAATTCAATGTAGCAGCTTGGCGTCTTTATTTATTTTCATCACCGTTCACTTTGTTCAGTCGTAGCAACAATGGGCGGAGGAGGAGAATTTATACACGCTCTGCTCTGACTTCTCGCACCATCACTGTGCGACATGTATCTTCAGTGTCATAGTCCTCATTTTCAAAATACTGGAGCGATTAGCAAGATGTCTCGAATGATAGATTTGCTTCCTCAATTTAATTTCTCGCTGCTAAGTGTCATACATAAAAAGTTGTTAAGTGTGCATTTTATTCCTACCTACATGCATAATGCAGATGCCTAGAAGCAAATGTCCTAAAACGAAAAAGCCAATCACAACCATGTTTTGTGAGCAGTTATCGATTGCGCTGGAATCCTCGCACTTTAAGGAATCAAATTTATAATTGCATCTATAATTATTAGCTTTCACAATAGCTAGATGATATCGATATTTCCTTCAACTTTCTCCAATTTCAGTTGTCAACTGGAAATACGTAGCACTGAACGACTGCTTGAATAATTAATACAATGTGAAGTTTATCTTTGTTGTAGCAAATTATTGTAACTTGGTGGTTGAATTGAAGCAAAGGATAGGATAACAGCGACATCGTAGCGCTACAGATGCTCAATGTGATGTTCATCTAATCTCATGTTAAAACACCCACACTGTTTGATATTCTTCCCTGAGATTTCCTTTGGGAGAACATTGACGGTTTAATTACAAGAGTATTAAATCATTGACGAATAATGGGAACAAACACTCTTCCGTGCAACAATTTCTATAAACCAATTGATTTTTGTTCACTGAGGACAACATCGATATTCTTCATGAGCATAATGACGTATGATAATGACAAGTGATGTAGCTATTTTGAGACCAATTCCATGAGATAGTCAAGCAGCATTACACGAGTATGCTTGAATGTGCGTGTAGTCTGTTGAGCGATAAAGTACATCTCCTTGTGCGAAAGGACTTTGATCAGGGATCCATGCACTTGTTCTTCGGTATCAAATCTAATTTATAATACAGAGGCAACCTATCTGTTGAATATATTTTATATTTTTTAACCATATCATTCCAATTTACAAGATGTTTTGTATATCATGAACATAAACAATTTTGAGATAAATACACATAATGAGCTAGATACCTTAACATACAATTAATTCAATTTACAATTTATTACTTCTTGTAAGATAAAATAAAAGAATAAATCACTCTTTAGAAATAATTCAATGATGTTAAATGATATTTTTATATACATCCTTTTCAATGTGTTATCTGACGAGGTCTGTAGGGCAAAAGTACAGATAGTATTATTGTGGCATAGAATTATTTCTAAGGCGCGTCGAAAGAGTGATTAATTCTCATATTTTATTCTGCCTAAAGTAATTGTCACCCCTCCTCTTTCCTTAGTTCGATTTATTATAGTCTGATTTATCATAAAAAATATGCAATTTGTCTATCTCATTTAGTTTGAATTCACGAAGTTCATCATTTTATCCGAATCTGCCTTGAAATACGGGCCAGCGATATTATAAATGATATTTGTAGGGTTCGCAGTAGCTGCAAGACGTACAATCAAATAGCCTGTAGAATTCCCTTCACTAGAAATCCTATTAATTTTCGTTGTTTTTGGGCTTTGCTAACTGCTTCATCGTGATGTTTGAACAGGTTCATGTCATGTGTTTTCAGGTGATTGTGCACCGTGCAGTCCCTTGGGGAGCATACGTTCACTGTTGAAATCTGGTTGCAGGCCTTGTATTAGGCTATGTTATTGTCTGACGGATAGTAGTGCTTGTGATTTTGCGTGTTTCTTCTTGATTCTACCCTTAATTCATTGTTTCAACTGTCAAGATGACATTGTTTTGAGATCGCACGATTTTACATGTTTTTCACGTACCGCGATTGCATTTTAAGTTTGAAGTCACATAAAATGCAATACTGAAGGAATGACTGCTCCCAATTTTATCCGCTGCTTCAGTCATTTATGTAGAATGCTTTCAGAAAGCGTGATCAGTTGTTTGACATCGATTACAGCTTTAGGTTGCCGGTTCATCATTTTAATCTGTAGGCTTGAGCCAGCAGTCTAACATGTATCTTCTCCTGCCAACCAGCGTCGTTAAATCTAACCGGGACAATAATTCCCTAGGTATGATTTCATCCTTGCAATGCGACTGACAGCGCATCCAATGCAAACATATTTGATGAACATTCCCTACTAGTGTGCGAATGAAAAATTGCTAATTCAGCGATTTTCCACTGCGCATATTTGATAAACCGTTGATATTTTACTATGTGGGCTAATTCCTACTGCTCGGGCTAAGCTCGAAAATCGAGAATTAAGCCCGGGTTCGAGTCCGGGCCCGGACTGCGAATCCCTAGATGTTTGGCATACGGGCAAATAGGTGAAGCTTAACAATTTTCGTTTCTCCTGTAAAATGAAGATGAATGAGAGGCATTTTCGTTATGACGGTGCTGATATGTATTGTACAATGTGCATGTATATTTTTTCAGATTATTTTCTTTTTTCATGACTGATAAATTGTTTCAAAGAAAATGATTCCCTCAAATTCAATGATTCAAAGATTCTACCTTCTGATCAGTTTTTATCTGAGACTCCTTGGCGAACGCTCTCAACGAAAATTGAGTTTTCCGCTGCGTTTAGTCTCGAATTTGATGTTCACTGAATTCTAGCATCAAATATTAGATAACTTTTATTTGTATATACAAAGTGGTCAAAAAGTTTGTATATACCTAATGTTAAACGAAATATCTACATTTCTCATGATCCGTGTCAACTTGAACAGTTAGATATCTAGTCGAGTCATCGAGCAGTTCATGGACTATCTATGCTCAGTTAGACACATATAATTAGATGTCAATGTTAAGAATCATTGATTTTATCCGAAGATATAATCTAAGCGTATCAATTTATGACCAAAATCAGTTCAAACTTTTTATTGTCACGGAATGTCTCGGAATGTCATCAGACGAAAAAAAAATTATTTTTATTTATTATTGTAAACTTGAAAGCGCAAGTAAAGTGATCGAAGAATGGAAGAAGACCTTTCCAACACCACCTCAACTAGTGTTGCCATATAGGCCTACAGAATTCGAGATAAGTTTGCAATGATGTTTTTCATGTCGTTTACTTCATATCTCATTCAGACTGAAGTGTTGTACACTAATTCTGCCTTATACAAGGATCATTATGAAATAATATGAATTCCATATCTAAATTTGAGCTAAAAATAGCCTCTGACGTCTTCAGATGACCTTAAATGACCTTTTTGACATCATGGCATGATAGATGGCGGTCATATTTGTATTCGTTGGTAATACATTATATGGCTCTAAAAATCTACACTCATTTCTATCACCCCTTACATGTATCTATGCAATGCATGTATCAGTACTACTTCATTTTTATTATCATTTTATATGTTGTCTTTTGCTTTAGATTTGAAACCTATATAATTCTAATATTATTTGCAGTCGCTGGTAAATTGTCCGCTGGCTTTCTTCATGGTAAACGTGGGAAAGATGAACTGGGTGGCTCCTCTCCTGAGACTCGGCGTTCGACTAAAAAGCGATCCCTTGGGAAATCATCCTCGTCTGCCATGGCAGATGATATGGACAGCGTTGTTGGTCGTTCAATACATCAAGCTGAGCCGGACCGAGGTGTCACGCTAGCTGAATTTGCTGCGCGTGTGGAAAGCGTTGGAATAAATGGTCTTGTTTCAGAATATATGTCTAAAGTCGTCGCATGGAGCAAAGAGTTTGAAGAGAAAGCAGATATTAGTGCTTTCAAGTAAGCTAAATTGGAATGCATAAATTAATTTTTCCGCAAAACGACGGAAATTTGTTTTCGCTACTTGATGGTCGCTTGCACATAATTTTTGAAGCAGTACTTTTTTCGAAAGATTAACGTTCGCGAAAGTCTGGAAAATTTGCTGTTTTGCATTATGTTTACACCGTTAATGAAGATGAAGTTTTGAATTCACTTTCAAATACATTACTTCATCAATGCTTATACCAACAGGATTTTTTAATCAATCCACTGAGCCTCTCCGCGAAGATATTGTAAAAGTTATTCTATGTAGCTAGTCATTTGACTGTTAGATATGGATTGAAATTCCGCTATTCTATCAATATATTCGCCACATTAACCAATTCCAATAACTACGCTGCCGTCCACACTAAGGAAAGCGCAGGTCCACCTTTCACAATTTTGGGTAAATCGAAAAGTAATAAATGGCGATATCTCTAGCTATAATCAGTACTAGTCAATGAAACTTCACAACAAATTCTTTGACATGATTTTTCATTTTCTCACCGTGATTTCGAAACCGTTCCAGGGAATTCAATGATTTTCATGAGACACGCTTTCTTTTACTTGTTTTCTCGCATTATTGAATCCAGAGTGCTTGCGTCGATTACGCTATGTTTATCTCACAAGGCGTAGACTTTTGTCGACATATGCGGTATTGAAAAGTCAAGATCATCAAAAATCCACTTACATCAGCCTTTGTGACAGCGGCAGTGCGCTGGAAATTACATCTTTCTTGACTGATATTTTGGATTATCAAAAAGTCGGCCACGTTGTTTGATCTATGCAAGTCACATGCCAGCTGTGCTATGTATGAATTAACAAAAATATTCTCCGCACCCCCACTTTGCTCAAGTAGTAAAGAAGAAGAGATCTCAAGATTTTCTTCACTGCTGCATTAAATGGACACATGACTGAGCGAAGAGAAAATATCAAAACTAAAATTCAAAGTTAATATACTTAACTGGTTCTACGAACTCGCAATCCTTCATTTCACTCCATTCGTAGGAGAAGGTCCTCCAAACACCTTGCGCCATTTTGCTGCTCCACCAGGCCACTGGGTGTCCATTTGTCAATTAGGTGTTCATTGGCGTTGGAAGCGCTCCACTCTGAGTTCGATATATCTCCCAGACGGTGACTGTCTGTAATTGCTACTGAAAATGGCTGCCGTGTACGCATTAACTTATGTAATCGCCGCATCTTTCGCGTTTATGATTGAAGTGATAATGAAGTTGCCATTTTAAAACCTTATTTTGAATGTCACACAATACTAGTATAAAATATCCTCACATTCCCAAAAGCATACTTTTGACCAACTTTATGATGAATCGCACATTTAATGGAAAACTTTTCATAGGCCTAACTAGAGCATTTCATAGATGTTGAGATTATATTTTGTAAGATCATTCAGAACTATCAAGCAAATATGACAGACATGAAAGGTCACACTTAAATCGACATCGCATTCCTTTCCTATGTCAGTTTCAAAAATAATTCTGATTTCATCTAAGATGCCTGTTAGTCTGGCCAAGTTATCTATTTGTCTACGACTCTATTCCCCATATTAAGGAAGTTTTGGAAAGGAAAGGGGAATCGATTCCTCTGTTTAGTGTTACCATAGTGGCCAAAATAGGGCGGGTGGGGTGGGGGGGGCGTAGGGGGCTGGGGTTGTCCGTGTCTGTGTGTTGTGTAGAAGCGCGTGGTTTGTGTGTGTGGTGGAGTTAGAGGGGATTATGATATGATCTTGTTTTGGTTTAGTTTGTTTCAAAGTTAGGTGGTTCTGGTGGTGGAGTTGAGTTAGTTCGGTAGTGTATAGGGGGTGATAGCTTTATCGGGGGTACGGGGGGGGGGTGATGTTGAGTTTGTTGTAGGAGGGCAGGCGACTGTGAGTTGGATGGGCTGGTTTAAAATTATCCAAGGTGTTGTGTATGTTTTGTGCTGTGATGATTTGTGTGTAAGCGACTGCGTGTATGTGCCCGTGGATGGGGGGGCCGCTGGTAGAAAATTTTTAATTTTTGTAGGCGATTAGTAGTCTCAGGTCTCAATACGAGTTTATTTTAGTGGTTTAAGACTTTTGTTGTAGATAGATAGAAGAAGTGCTAAGCCAGCCCGTAGCGTCCTTTAGCCGGAAAAATAGCAGAAGAACTCACATGATGATGGGTGATCGTGCTTTACCGTTGTTTTGATCGTATTTGTTTGGTTCTTACCTGATATTGCGTAGCCTTCGCACGTAGGAGATGTAATTCCGCAACTGCGAGTTTTGTGAAATGTATGACTTTTTCTTCCCAAGTAGAACCACAACGTCTCTCCCACCAGCCAGAGGATTATCTTATGAAGTTTGAGAATTTAACACGATGCTATCCGTCTGTTTTCTCTCTTATAAGAGGTGGGCTTTCTTGAAAGTGTCTGGCAGGCAATTTAAAGTCAACAGTAAGTCGTCGACGAACTGTACGGGGGCTAATTGTGAGTATTCGATGCTGCAGCAAGGAGTTTGAGCAAATGAACACGCATGAACGATATATAGAACAGAAGGTTTGTCTTCAACTTCTGACACATCGGGTCTTCATGAAATCTGTCGTTATTTCAGATGTGGGCACCTTCTTCCTTTGCCGGAATTGTAAACGTGTGGTTCTCCGGAGCCATAGAATCAAATGTCTCCTCACAGAACCTCTCCGTGAAATATTCGTTGTCGAGCAATTTCTGCTACGGGGACCAGTCAACTAAGTATACAGCTATTTGTCCTTGTCAGTAATCGTTGATGTACTGCTTGTTGGCGAGACCACTAACACAGACAATTATAGTGAATGGGACAGCAGCTAATTATTTATCTCAAATTTATTTGACTTTCACATTGAAATCTCGATTGATCTGGTTGTATCAATTAATTATCAACTGTCATAGTATCAACATGAGCACCACGTCTAAGAGAAACATTGAATGGTGAGAAAATAAGAGCGAAATGCACACACTTGAACGATATCATGTGACACTAGGGGAGAAAGTCATAATTTTTTTTTAAGAAAGAAAACGCAGGGTGGCTATACTTTTGGCCCACATAAGGTATGTTGTTTTGTATGTCTCTAGAAAATTGAGAAAAATGAAATCACTCGGACAAATTCGATGCTCTGAACTTTCGCTACATACTATCTGGCTGTCAGGTAATTTTGACATCCGCATAGCAACGTCGACCTGTGTAACTATGGAAATCATGGTTCTGGCATTACCTAAACTTGAATATAAAAAATAAAGAATACTTTAACGCATGAAGTAAGGGAAATTGAGGTAGAAACGTTTCGCTTCTGAGTTGTCTGACCCATAAAAATCCAAATGGACATTCATATTAAAAGCAGTTTTACGTCGTAGACATGCATTGTCATGTAAACGGCACCTAAGCGATAACGGCTTCCAGTGATTGACATTGGTTAGGTACCAATACCTTGTCCGTGCACTATGTAAAGATTCACGTTATTACAATTTCACTTCAAGAATAGAAGCATTTTGATTTAAATGAATGAAACGTCAACGTCACTTCTCGCCGATAGTGGGCGTTGCTGACTTAGTCAGACTTTTCTGGAGAGTTGTGGACTTACGTTCGGTACCGCCTTAAGTCACAAGCCTAAAATCTATTTCACAAATTAGCTTTCTCTGGAATCTATTGACATTTTTCACAGATCGACGTCTAGCTAAGCTGCTGAAATTACCATCAACAAACAGATGTTATTCGTTCTACTCATTTTCCATTTGTTCACACTGAAGGATTTATACATCTGATTTCGATTTCAGAAGACACGTTTCTAATTCAAAATTGAAAATTTGTATATACAGTACATGTATTTTATGTTTCTATTTCAAAAGATGGAATTAAGTTAATTGAATTTAATTTATTCACCAATTTTGACAAGGAATATTTTCCAGTGAAATAAATCAAAATAACGAAGTGTGTGTTTATGAGGTTAACAATGAAGATATATTACCTTTCAAATGACAGCCTAAATCGTCGGCACGTAGCGCTAGACAATTTAGGCTGATCATTTGAAAGGTAGTATATGCATTGTTGCTGAACCTAGAATCTATGACATCAAAAATCCAATATTTTGATCTGTAAAACACTCAAATCTATGATTATTTTCTACATAACCGATGGAGCTCAGAGCACTTAAGTATGTCAAGCTTGAGATATCTACGAGTCCAAATTACAGGTCATAGGAATCACCTTAATGCCACTTTCACTGGGAATGTGGAGATGGACGGTAAAATCCTCCCACCTCAGTGGTATTACATAGCAAATTAGACTGTCTTAATCATACAATTAAGGCCGTCTAATTTGGAATTGGAGATATATAAACGACTTTCATAGAAAAATGACAAGTGAAATATCGGCGGACAACCCTACTTACTCAGTAACAATAGTCGACCAGTATGTTGATATCGCATGCACCATGTATAAAAATCTCAGTTATCATAGAACTAACGAGGGAAATATTGTTCTAGATTTCTAGGATGTCTGCCAACTGTTTTATTAATATTTTGAACTTCAATTAATGCAATATCTATGAATGATGGCAGATTTCTGATGAAGCATGATAAAAGAAGAACGGTGAATGATTCCATAACATGTGCTGTGACGATGTGTTTATCTTTTCACGGAAATGCTCGTTGGGAGGTCATGCAGCGGCAATTCAACGTGTTGCATGTTTATATTACCGTTGTTATATCAGTGTTTGTACATTCACCTGCCGATCCCAGACAACCCAGATTAGCGTTATGCAAATGAAAAAAACAGACTTCGACCGTGTCAGAGAGATCTCGAAAACTACCTTGAATTATCCTTTCAGGCATCCTCCAAACCGAACTCGGAACCGGTATACTGATGTATTGTGTTTAGAAGCGTCGCGTGTTCGACTGAATGATGGAGGTTACATTCACGCAAATTGGGTCGATAGCTACAAGCAGAAGCGGGCCTACATTTGTACCCAGGGTCCCTTAGCTAACACCGCCGGCGATTTGTGGAGTATGGTGTGGCAGTACGAGGTGCCGGTCATGGTCATGGTCACAAGGTAAGAATTTTGCAAACTGGTGAAGTTTGTTTATTGTGAAATCAATCAAGCAATTTCACTGTGCATTGAATGTCGTCATCAAAATATACAGCGTCTGTTAGTGCTAACGGACTACTCATTAGACCAAGAGAAATTGTCTGATTATAGAGAAGATTCAGAAAAAATTGCTTATCCATGAGATGTTTTCATGCGAAAATAAAAGCGTGATATATAGGCAATATAAATGACGGGTAGTTTACAACAATTACATTTAGGTTTGTGATATAATGTATCATGTCATCTTGCCATAAAAAGTGAGACTCGATGCTTTCAGAACATTGGAGGGTAGAAGAATGAAGTGTTATCAGTATTGGCCTGCAGCTGAAGGTGACGAGGAAGAATATGGAGAAATAACAATAAAGAATATTGGTGTAGATATGAGAGAAAACTACTGCAAGACGTCCCTTCGACTAACCCACAAAGATGTAAGTACAAATTTTCAGAAAAATGGTGATTTTAGCACGTTTAGTCTTGTGTGTTCCGTTAGTGTTATAGAGTGAGCTTCATGAGTGGAATTTTCTGATCACAGATAATTCAGGAAATATCAACTTGGAAGATGCCCTGGCTAGTCATGATATGATATTTTTGAGTTGGAAAGAGCCAGGAATTTTTGAGATGCTAATTATTATTTTAAGTTATGATGTACAAAATTTTTCGATTTCCATTCAGTAATCATCTTCAGGTACAAAAGACTAGGATATATCAAATTGATCGTTAATCAAAGTGACCTCCTTTTGTATGAACAATGACAGTTTCTTTTTACCTAATGGAGTATCCATGTTTCTGTAGCTGCACTTCGTGGAATTATGAAAAATTCGCAGTTTCATAAGCAAGAGTGTTTTATTTGAAATTCTATATCTTGGAAAAAGTGAGGTAACTTAGAGAGAGATAGACGGGTTTATTCTACAACGTTAAAAAATTTGTTAAATTTTCTTCCACGAGAAAAATAAGAAAATGAGAAGAGTAGACTTTTTGAAATATGCCATTGTAATACTGATATGTTGAGTTACTAAGTTTTCCGCAATTTCGAAAATGTGACTTCATGATAGACGTCAATTATTTTGTTGTAGGGTACATCACGTGAAATTCTGCATTTTTACTACACTGCGTGGCCAGACTACGGTGTCCCTGACACAGCTCAAGCCTTCCTGGACTTCCTTTTCGCTGTTCGACAAGCGTACCGATCTCGACTGCCGGCTCTCGGATTCGATACTGAAATGATCGATGACATGTGTCCTCCACCGCCACGATTGCCTCCTCCAGTGGTAGTTCACTGCAGCGCTGGAATTGGAAGAACAGGTAAAAGTGCATACAATTCTTTTGAAAATTAAAATATTGAAACATACTATTGAAGAAATTTATTGAGTAGATTGAGTTACAATTCAAATGATAAGTATTCGATAAAATGCCGAGTTACATATCGACTAAATTTTTTTGGCTATTTCATTTCTTTCATTTTTTCCTATTGCGTTTCAGGCACGTACATAACGATGGACATTTGTCTTAAGCGCTTAGCCGATGTGGGCCGCGTAGATTTGTGTGAAACAGTGAAAAAACTTCGGACACAACGCGCTGGTAGCATTCAGATGCCTCAGCAGTACTATTTTTGTCATGTGGCGCTTCAAGAACACGCCACTCTACAAGGTCAGCGGTGCAGCGAAGGAACAGATGATGAAGATCATGTCATGGTAGAGGACAATACCAATAATGATGAAGAGACCGAAGACATCCCGCGTTCATACAATGGACAAGAGTGAAGAACAGTTTATGAATCGAGCAAAATTTTCATGGTTAGGATATTATTTGAAGGAAGAGACGGAGGAAGATGAAATAATTTGTATTAATTACACTGAAAGTGTACTACGCTCTTGATGTGTAGTTTAATGAAGTGATCGGAGATTGCAGAAAAAGTAATTATCACACTATGCGTCGGCTTCTCTACCTCATTATGGAATAGTTCACAAGCAGATAATAGCGTTTGCTTGATGCGTTCTGATTCTCGCTGGCACGGTAATCGGACGACTTTTCTGAACTGATGAGAAGTTCAAACCAGGAATTGGCGAAATGATTGACGAAGTGACCACCAATTTCCAAAGTTGCTGATTTCAATCAAACATTCAGATAAGGAGAATGTTAGTTACTGCTGATTTGGTACATCTTCGCTGCGATCAAGCAAATTGTTGGAACTCAGGAACATCTTGAAAACACAGTTGGATAATGGTGTCGTCTGTGTACACGTGCGCATCATTTGATTAACTGTTCTTGTTCTCTTCGTTCTTCGATTACTTCTCCGCATTTGAACGTTGGTGATCCATCTGTGTGTTTGCTTGTGCATAATCCTCGTCTCGTAATTTAAGTGAATACTTTCCAAGTGACTGCTCATCAATCATAGATTCTTGAAATCCCCAAGCTTCTCTTTCTGTGTATATATACATAGGTTTGACATTTTGATTATCCAGAAACTATTAAAGGCTTTATTTCATCGCGCCATTCTTGAGTTTGGGAATTTAATGCTCTCTCATACCCTTTACCCAGCTGTTCATAAATCTGTTCTAAGCAGACAGCCGACCAGCTATCCGTTTTGGCTGCATCATGCTCAAATCTGAAAGACATGACATCTGTCTTATGCTAACTTCTGTCTGCCGTTGAACACAAAGTTGCTGAATGTTCATTTTTACAATGTGTTAGTTGATAAACAGGTGTATACTACATTTTACTGTCAAGAAATCAGGTCAAATGTTTTTCCGCATATTGATAAATATTTCTGCGGATGACTGTTGAAAATATAAAATGAAACGACCATGTCGAAATACAAGTTCCCGCTTGACACATTGGTTTTCACTTAACTGACTTTGTGACCATTCTGACCAAGAATTTGTACAGTTTTTCATCATTTTGCATCAAGTATGAACTGTTGACAATTTGTGTGCTGTATAACGGCATTTTTTTCATTCTTTGCTTTATAGGATTTGATGACAATGATACGAAAACTTTGTATCAAATGTAATTAATGCTTGAAAAATGAAAGTATTGATTTTTACATTTGGTTTGCCGTAGATGATTGTGTGGCTGCGGTATAGAATCTAATTAGAAATGTTGGATGCAATCATAATTAATCGATGAATAGAAAAGTGTTATAGTTGTGTTTTTCAATAATTATAACACAGGACATTTTTGACATCAACACATAAATTTTTATTCAAGAAACAAATGAATTATTGTCGCATTTTGAATCTTGAAGTGTCACATAAAATGTCAAGTCTTACCTAAAGTAATACTATGAAGATATTTTGAATTCTGTAGTTATCCGACATTTCTAAGTAGATTAATTGTGATTTATTATAGAGTAAAATTCATAACTCAAATGTAAAAACATAATATACTGAAAATCAATCAAATATAGTTTTATTGAAGATTTTAATTCATTCAGGAAAAAGAAATTTCATCAATTACAAACGCTGTCTCCTTTCATGATGAGACTATATTCGATGCATAATCCGAGTGTGAAAGCCGAAGTGCGGTTCGATTTCCGCCGGTTGAGAAGTTGGCACGATTTTTTTGGAAATCGATGTGATACCTTTTATAAGAGAAATTATGATAAAACAACGTTTATTTCTATGCTCACGGTTGAATTCAGCCAGTTTTTTTTTAATTGATATTTTCATCAATTTATAGACTTACCATGTTTGCAAGTCGACATGCCAAGTTGGGAACCGAACCATCGTAGATTTGCAACGCAAATAATAGTTCTGATTATTTATGATGTCGTTCGGCATCATTCTACCTCTACATGAATTACATATTTGCAATTTGTATGCTAATGGTGGAGATATTTTTACCATAATTACCAATTAATATTCAAGTGATTGTGCAATACATTGATGACTTTCACTTGAAACGTAGCCAATTTGCACTGCAATGGGCACTGCAAAGGTTTATATAATTCAAAGTTCTGGGACGCCAGAACAACTCAGGGGCAAGAGAAGCGTACCAGTTACAGCTGGCATAGAGTAAGAAAATGGTTTTTGTATATTTTTGACCTACAAATTATGTTTTCTCATTGGTTAATCAAAAGAAATGCACTTTAACAATAACCAGCGAAGGTTGCACTGAGGCGACATTTCATTCATGCCACATCATCAGGCGCCCATTTCTTATCTGTCAATCTAATCTTATTGCCACTGATAACATACAAGCAATTACAAACAGCCAATGGTGCGGTCTACACTCATTCTTGAACATGAATAATGTTAGCAGATAGGAAGTGATACTTTATAGCTAACTTCGAGTGCTGTAAAGCCGAACTATCTCAGATCTATGTTCATAATACTAACCTATAACGAACACTAAATTTGATGACATTAGGCCCATCTATTTCATCTGTAATCCATCAGCTCACATTCCGTACCCATTAATTATTTAGTAGACGAGTTGCAGTCGTCTCAACTGGTCCTATTTGTGCTTTCACTAGCGACCGAGATACCAAACCAAAAACAGGAACCCTTTCTTCATAATGCGAAATAAACCTGAAGCTTCATAATTTTCATGTATAGAAAATTACATTTTACGAAATTTTAAACAGTGTTGTCATTATCAATTTGATCACATCAAAAATACGACTTTAGCCGACGGTTGTGTGCACGATCAGAACCCATATCCATCCTCAAGATAAAATAACATTTTCGAATGATTTTTTTACTTCAACTAAGCATCCAAAAAATGACATGTCGATTACAAAATATTTACTGATTCGTTCACTGATCAATGTTGCACCCAACCATAGTTGACGGAGTCGTTAGGTTCCTTCTCTGCAGTGACTGACAGTCCATTTTGTTTCAAAAACAAAAAGTTATTCGAATGTTTCACCAGTCTTTCAATTTCATCTATCGTAACGTCGTTGACGTACTACAATGTCAAGAAATATCTCCTAAGGCTGAGATGGAACTTTTCACATCATGCCACCCATGCCTCCCATTCCACCCATTCCTCCCATTCCGCCCATACCACCCATTCCTCCGGCAGCATCCTTCTCTTCCTTGGGTATTTCGGTGATAACAGCCTCAGCTGTGGTAAGCAGAGACGCTACACCAGCTGCATCAACCAGTGCAGTGCGCACAACCTGCAAAAATTAAAGGATAAAATATTACGTCTGATAAGTCTGAACAATGACGCAAGTTAGATGCTTTTCCACTAAAGTAGCGCACAGCGAGACTATTAGCGATGTGCAAAATGCATCTTCAATTTATTCAAAATACTTCGAGCGTGGTAATAATGGAGTAGGTATGTATAGCAAGTAGCGTCAACTCAAAAAATGTCATCATGGTATGAAATATATTATAGCAAAAAATTTTATGTTTTACGGAGATAATGTTCCTGAGGTCTAAGAAACATTTGAGCAATTTGAGCATTTTCTCTGATATTGCAACTTCTATTACAAGGCGAATATTATTGCCAAAACATTCCAACCTATGAAGATCCAAGATTCATTTATTTTTCACCACATCTGAGATGCATGTGACAAGAACTAAAAAAAATCAAAAAATGAAGGATTTCAGAAGGTTTTTATCTTAGGAGGAAACAATGCTTATCACCAAAGAAATCTCATGAACCGAAGATTGTGATTTAAGTCTTCAACCCCTTCAAACCTATTCCGTTTCTTGTCTCAATTGCAGAGTTTGTTAACTTGGAAATTTAGTTGACATCGTATTTTTCCAAATGGGCAACATGGATTGCACTCACTTGTCTAAATTATTAACTGACAAAATGTATTCTAGGGTCAATGAAAATATCATTGTGCAAAGCAAATTGAGTTATAAATGGTCAGAATCACTAATTCAATGCATGTAGATTAGTTCAACTGTCGAAGAATTATCTGATTTCCTTTTTTATCTGTATAATATTGTGAACCCATTTGTTATTACCATTATGTCAGTATCAGGTAAATTGTGACATGACAAGCTGAAGAAAATGCTCCTATTGACAAGGCTGAGCTGTAGTCAATACCACAGTAGACTACAATTTTAAAAAAACTACCTCCCCAGACTGGTCAATTGATGGCTGCATGCGGGAGGCAGTTTTTGATTTTTGGATGTCAGAAGACAGGTTCTTCACTCCCATTTTTATTGCTGGTAAAATTAAGAAATACTGACGAGCTTCGTTTCGAGCTTCAAGCTCATCGACTGGGGCTATAAGCTTAACTTTACAACCTCCGCAGACGAGGTGTTGAAAGTACCTCAGTATTTTTAGATTCGGTATTTGTTAATTTTACCGGCAATATAAACGGGAGTGAAGAGCTGGTCTTCTGATAACCAAAAAATCAAAAAACTGATCAGTGCCTCTAAGCAATTGTAAAATATTATTCTTTTTGTACAGCTATCAAGACAGTTAATTTCTCCAAAACTATAAAAAATGCCCATCTCACATGTGGTGCTAGATATCACTAAGAGGTCGTTCAATGAAACGAAAAACTGCCATCACATTAGAGATGTAATTAATACTGACTTGCTACTCTGCCTAAATAGTACTCTGTGCACAGAGTGGCGGTAATGATCGGTTAGTAGAAATCGGTTGATTATGTATTAAATGAAAATGAAATTGACTTGTATTGAGGTAATAATGCCGAATATCATAGAACTACAAATTCGCGGCATGTCCTAAAAATCACAGATATCCTTTTATTACTTGATCACGAGTGGTTTCATGGTTTTCATGGATACTGCACAAATCAACGAAGGGATTGTATGTCACAAATTTCATCAGAAAACAAGCGATTCTATTTACTTTTACTAACTGCCGTAGGGAAATTGGTAACAATATAATACATTTCCAACTATACATGTAGAGAATCCATGTAACTATCTGCCCAAAAAATATCTACGTAAATATCTGTCACGAACTTTCATAAAACTATAAAAAATACGCATATAATATTTTCGAATATTGGTGAAGAAAATGCAAGTATTTGCACTTCGTTCTCCAAAAAGATAGCAATAGTAATCGATACATTGCCTACCTGGAGAAAGCCAAGCTTTGAAAGTTGAGACATATGGGCGATTTAAATAAATCCATAACATCCGACTTTTCAGCTTCGGGTCTCCAATTGAAGTTTGTATTAATTATAAATAATACAATTAAAATACTAATTTTTTATTAAAGTTTGAATGAAATGTATGATTATTTTTGCACGCTAAACACGAAGATCATAGTAGCGACATCAAATAAAGATTTCTAAGAGCTCGCTAAGTAGTGGTAATGCCTCCCAAAGTATGGTGATGCATTCGAACACTGGGCCTCCTGCAGGTCTATGCTGAAGCAGTGGTCGGATTTCGAAATTTCGCGTATCGGCTCTGATTTCGCGTATAGGTCTGATTTCGCGTATTAGCGCTGATTTCGCGTATCAGCACTGATTTCGCGTATCAGCACTGATTTCGTTTACTTTTGTTTTATGTACCGGTACCCTACGAGCAAGTATATATTTATGTGGTAACACAAGTTTACGTACTATAAGTTTACAGGAACAAGTCCACTTACAGCGAACAAAAATAGATGATAGAGAGAATTTCGTCTTCTATCAGATGACATACATCTTATGGAGGACGCAGATAGGCATTTCAGTGATTTTCATGCTTTGTCAATACATCACACACAGAACAATTTTATATAAATTTTGTAATCTCACTTAGCTAATTTGTATGCGCAGTCTTTTTATCGTGTAAACAAACTTATTTCATTCTAACAGGAAAATCAAGAAAGTTAATTCCTTTTGTTCATTTCAAAGGACATGCCGCATGTTACAGGTGTGTAGATCTGAAGATTGATATCAACAATAATATTAACGATAAAGAAAAATTAACGTAGTCTCAAAATGCATCAGTTTATTGACAAATTTTCGTCACAGACTTCATCAGGTGCACGATGCAAATGAACATTTGCATCGTACACCTGATGAAGTCTGTGACGAAAATTTGTCAATAAACTGATGCATTTTGAGATTACGTTAATTTTTCTTTATCATTTCCTAAGTCTCATGGCGATTACTTTTGAATAATAGTAACATGTATAAATGGACAGTGACAGTGAAATACAGGATTTGATATGTAGTTACGTATCTGTAAAATTACTGATTGCGTTTTAACTGGAGACTTTATTAGCTTAATTTGTATTCGCAATATTCACGTGTCATTTGTTTGGCGTGTTCTGTTCATTCTTATGGAAAGGAAAATTTTCAGGAAAATAGAAACACCCAACTTTACTTGATAAAATAAAATAGCATACAAAACCATATAATAAGAACATATAAGATATTGTAGAATATAGAACATGTTTTTCCCACCATACTTGATTGTGATCATGGATCTTCCATAATCAGTATTTTATTGTTTACATGCACGATCTAGGTAAGAAAACTTACGACATCAACTTATGCGCCATCTACTTTATAATTTTATACAAATAGCAACACACACACAAGTTTGCTTTATGTAACTCATAATGGCAAGCAATCCATTGAATTACACAGATTAGTCTTTTTTGTCGAAGCGCGAATATTTGTTACTCGGCATAGAAGAATCTGAGAATTGGTGTACATGTCTTTTTAGAATCACATCGAGTGCTCTACTGCGCGCGACTTCTTTTTTCATTTCTAATGCACTCTTTTCTTGTCGAAGATCCATCAGGTCTTTCTCGGCTTTTCTGGCCTGCTGCAGTGCATTCTCTGCAAGAGATGTTAGTCGCCGTTGCTCATCTTCCTTTTTCTTAAGAGAAGTTGCGATGTCTTCCACCTCAGTCGCGTGCTTTCGAATACTTTCGTTTCTGTTCATTTCCTCGTTCAATTCTTTTCGTAGACGTTCTTCTAATTTCTGTTTTCTTTTTCTTCCCGTTCTTATCGTTGCTCCTGCTTCCATGCTTCATATTTCGAGTGCGATGCCGTGTATGAATCTCTGAGTTGACGATCTATTTTCAATGTAGAGCTGTCCAATTTTTTGCTGTTGAGAACAGACTTACTGACGGACAACGCCTTTATGGTTTCAGAACCCAGCGATCGACGTTTCTTAGTTATTACATCGGATAGACCCGAAAAAATACGTTCGAATTCCGCGTTTCCATGTGGTAAAACAAAAATCGCTTTGGCGACTTTTACGAGGGTTGGTGTCTTTCCCACCTTGTCGACTTTCGACCAAAATTCTCCTACATCGTTTTCATAGGCGTTTTTTACCAGACTTTGATGAAGCCTAATCTCGACTTGCAATGTCGATCGGGATTGATCAATTGATATATTTCTGAAAATCATATTCTCAGAATGAAGTACTAACATAATTCTTATGTTAACCACAGCATATTCACAAGCAACATACATTCGTGTGTAAAATGGATCTGGAAAAGGTAAAAATATTAATAAATCCATCGCATATCACATGGAACATCGCAGTTCAAACTTAATTCAGATGGAGTTACAAACTTAATGATAAGATGTTAAATAATGTCTAGTTAGTCACAAGTATAAAACACATAAAGCAGTTCATAAACTCTATCGAAGATTGATATTATGAATGAGAATTAGAAAATCAATATCAAGTTATCTAGTGACAGGAGCATTAGCTCGCGGTATATATTATACCGTCGTTCGGGGTTATTCGGACCACCTATGCCTACTTGGGCCACTTTGAAAATATTTGTTGTTTTCCTTTGTATCTTAATCAATAGAAATTATTTATGCACCCAACTCATATTTTTTCTTCAAACAGCATGTAATGGTTGGGTTTGTATGCATGCTTATCATATTATCAAGGAAATAGTCTATCTAATGGGTGGTTCATTATTGGTACTTCATTCGAGCAAAAAATCAACAATTCAAAATGGGGTACCTAGTGAAAAAAATATTTAGGTTAGAAACACAAGAATTGCAGGAGATGGCATTCATGATACATATTTTCATAATTTGAAGTCATTTATTAATATGTCGTGCATCATAAGTAGGTAATATATGCATTTATTCAGACTTTGAAATTTTTCACAAAAATGGGGTTACTTGGACCACCCAATTTTCATGGGGCAACTTGGGCCACATCTTTTTTGCAAATAATTTACCGTTAAAGCCTAAATATATCACGTTTGTGATATGTGTTTTATACCAATGGCTATAAATTATTACGGGTATCTCATTATCAATACATGTAGGTCTATAACCACTGCTAGGCAATTCCATAAATTATGGTCATTTTTTGGGATTTCCTAAAATCAGGATTTTCGAATGCTTATGTCAACCAGATCCTTGCGTTACAAGTCCATTTATGTTGTTACTTTCCACTCACGATGACTCTCTCGATTCTGATTGACTCCTGATCTGAGCAATCAAATGAGCAGGAGGGGTCAACTTTTCTAAGAATTTGCAATCGATGCTTTTCAAAGAATTAGACCTATCCTTATAACACTTCAGTTTTCCCTAATCATGCCTCGGTGCCATAAAAGAAAGTGGGAGCACGGAGATACATGGAATTTAGTGGAGAACGCCTTGAGCCTAGCTTTGGAAGCTATTGAGAATGGAGCATCATTGAGAAATGCTGCCAAAGCATACAACATTCCAAGAACTACACTGACGCGTCGAATTGTATCTGATAGAAGTGGTACCGGCGCCGGTAAGCCTGGAAAGCCACCCGTATTGAATCCTACGGAAGAAGAAATGATAACTGATAGAATCCAATTGATGTGTGATTGGGGATTTCCCCTAAGTGGAACTGATCTCCGTTACCTTGTCAAGATGTATCTTGACAGGAAAGGCGTACAGGAACCAAGGTTTCGGAATAACCTACCATCCACTGAGTTCGTGTTCCACTTCAAAAGGAGAAACCCAACTTTGAGTGAGCGCTTCGCAGGAAACATAAAACGAAGTCGTGCAGCAGTGACGGAAGAGATTGTGAATGACTATTTCGATCATCTGGAGAGGGAACTCGAAGGCATTCCACCCAGTTGCATTTACAATTAGATGAAACCAATCTATCTGACGACCGGGTCGGAAGAAGTGCCTAATGAAGAGAGGAACGAAGTATCCGGAAAGAGTTATGAATAATAGCAAGGCTTGCACCAGCATAATGTTTTGTGGTTCTGCTTCGGCGAGTTGCTGCCTGTCTACGTTGTCTATAAAGCTCAGAACTTATATCGGAATTGGGTCAGAGGAGGGCCTACAAATGCTCGCTATGCCTGCACGAAGTCAGGCTGGTTCGACGGTGAAGCATTTGAGGATTGGTTTCGAAACGTCTTTATTCCTGTAGCAAAACACAATGAATCTACCGGTACGGCCTTGATAGGAGATAATCTCTCCTCTCATTTCTCGCCTGAAGTCCTGAGAATGTGCAGCAAGCACAATGTGAAGTTCATTTGTTTACCCAGCAATTCCACTGACAAAACTCAACCACTCGTTGTTGCGTTTTTCCATCCGCGCTTTTAAAGTTCAGGGCGAAAAGTTCTGAATTGAATGGAAGACTGCAAATCCGAAAGAGGCAACCGTGCCCAAATCGGTATTTCCCATTCTGCTGCGACGACTCATTGACAAACACCAAGTTTGAAAATCTAGTGAGCGGCTTCTCCAAGACTGGCATATGTCCACTGACAGAACGCAGGTGCGAACAGATTACCCAACAAGACCGGTACCGGTAGCGACGTTGCTCAACAATTGGATGCCAGCCTTGTTGATATGTTGAAGTCAGTCAGTGGGCATGATGCTATTCGGAGAAAGCGGGGCAATCGGTTGCAATTCAAACCTGGACAAGCAATATCCGCTGCTGATGAATCAGATGAAGAATCTGATAATAGTGCCGGTCCACATGATGACGGCGGTACAGAACATTTATCATCCGATGAATCTTCACAATCATGTGATGAATCTGAGCCAATCGAACCGTCACCGGTTGACCAACTTGGTGTGGTGCCCCAACAAGGGCTACTCAAAGTCTCAGATTGGGTCATAGTGAGATATACCGTTGCTGGTTCTTCAAAATCAAAGATGACTCGCGAACATTACTTCGTTGGTCAAATCATCGACGTCATTTCAAGCAAAGATTTCAAAGTTTCGTTCATGCGGCCCAAGGACTTCTATAAATAATACTATGGCCAGGACGTTCGGTAGCGATTCAGTAGGGAAATTAATGTAGGCTGGTTATCTGAAGTTCCGATACTCCGTGTTGATTAAGAATTGCACCGATTAAGTACATTGGTTAAGTTACACGACAGGAATGGTGACAAATTTCTATCATAAGACGTTGCCTGTTGCGTTGTTATTGTTCTCTACACGAGGATTGAGGAAGGTTATTGTTATCGATTTCCTCACCGACGCCTCGCAGTGCACGTATCACCGAGTTGATGCTGCGCCGTAACTTGACCCCGTCTTACTCTCAGCAGTCATTCGATGGAGTTAATCGTGTTGTGTCGACTATAGCTTGTCCATCTAGCTGACTGTGTCTTCGTCATATTCCATTGCATTTTTCTACTCCATTTCGACCGATGTAATGCCACGTAAATGTACAGTTGGATATTGTAAGTCCAATTATGACTCCACTAGCGAAAAAGTGACTGTCTTCGGTTTTCCCCACCCGATGAAGCTGAGCGACAGAGATGGCTTGACGCTCTACCGAATCGAGTCACGAAAGTAACCAGAAATATTGGTGTGGTGTGCCAAGCACTGGTCATCAAATGCGGAATGGTGCAGAACAACTCGCTTTTTCAACGTCCCGAGATCCACCGCGATTTTTCTCAATTGCCCGCCATCAGTTTTACGGACTGCTCCTTCCTCCCGGAATATTGAGTCACGAAAGGTTAGTCTGACCACCAGAGGAACAATTTCCTGACGAATGGGAAGGAGTTTCAAAAGCGGGATAAGTTACCCGGCATGGAATTGATTTCACATTATCCATTCAGACATCTGACTTCGTGAAAGTGAACAAATATGTGTGTGACAGTAAGTCATGATGGACTCTTTCATCATTCTATCTCGTCTAATTGGGTGATCTAGCAGATTTGTCGATCCGTATTTCTTCTGATTTCATACTAGAGCCTTTCATTTCCGCAATCAAATTGACATCCGTGATCTTTTAGGATTTCAATGTAAGGTGTAAATAGCTAATTCACAAATTGAAAAGCCATAGTTGCTCGAGCACAAAATGTTTCTCTTGATGTTGATTCTTTGTTAAAACATACAGTTCGAGATGCAGAATCTATTATAGAACTATGGGGGGGGTGATAATGCAGGAGTGTAGTGATAAGCAACGGTTTTTATTGAGACAGTTATTGTATACTGTTGTGAAACCGCATGAATACTCTTCATCTACTTTAAAACTTTCAACTGAAACTAATGCTAAATGGAAGAAAGACGTACGAATCATTTGCGTAATATATTAACATTACCGAGTAGAAATACTGTTAAAGGTCATATCCATTGCTCCCAACCACCAAGATTGGAACTATTGAGGCTGCGAAAGAAACTTTGCAACTGTTTATCAGGCTTCACAGGTGTTACACAACAACGCAAACTATGTTTGTTATATGACGATGTTTACATAAAACCTTCTGTAAGATGCAGAAATAAACATGTCATCGGTTGGGCCGAAGATGATAATACAAAAGTCGCGACGCGACAGTGCTACAGTCATGGCAAAACCACTGATGACCAAAGAAAGTTTCCGTTATCAGATTGGTGCCTATTCATTGCTTGACATCTGAATTTTTGCTCAAAATATTATTGGACATATTCAAGATAATCTCAGAATGTGACAGCGAAGTCTTCGCATTGATTATGTGATTGTCATTCGGGCGCGGGCTAATCGAAAAGTTTTTCAGTCTCTTAGAAAATCTGACGATGAACCTTGGCTTGGTCACCATTCGTCCTTGACAAAGACTTCTTTTTGTTATTCGATAGCGTTCATTTACTCAAGGACCATACGAAATAAACTGGGATATCCGAAAAAATGAAGGAAATTCGCATCCAATTCACCAGATTCTGAAGATATTAAAGCCAAGTGGTCCAGATGTCGTTGGCATCTACAAAAAAGAGTCATGCAATATTGTACGCCCGCACAAAGTTGAGTCGTGATTCTTGTTTCCCTTTCATTCCATTTGATCTACAGAAAGTTTCACTAGCGTGTTATCGTTTTTCATGATAAAACCGTTGCGGCATTAGTCGAAGACGGGAAACAGGACACAGAAAAATTCGTGTCCTTGGTGTTGCGTTTTCATTTTTCTTCTGGAAAATAGTTAACGTCAAGAACCCAGAGACGCATACATTTCTCAACGATCTGATCGTAAACCTTTCAGTGAACCTTCTGATCCAAGGTTAGAATTCTTGGAGAACTTTGCCAATTCTTCAATTTCCAAAATGCCAGGGAAATAGCGCTGTGTGGCCGTATTAAATCACTTACCCACCATTACGCGTGATGCTCTTTGTCAGACAACTCATGCTCTTGTAGACAATGACCAAAAAATTAATGAAATGACAATGCATGTTAGATTCGTATTGATGGAATGTTCCAAACAGATCCCTTAGAAAGCGAATTTGGGATATACCGTCAGGCCAGCGGCGGCAACTTTCTTATTTGGGATTGAGCAGATTCTCAACACTGCTGAACTTCGCAGATTGGCACTCTTCTCAGAGTACGCCATTACGAGGACTGTGCAAACGGAACATATCTATTCTGACTGCTGTCAGTCCGATGTAAGCGACGAAGAGCTTGAGACTATAGATGAAAAAGTTTTTTCATTCATGCAGTAAGCACTGACGGTAGATGAAAAGACGTCTTTATTCTACATTTGCGGATACGTGGAATTTAAAGAAGGTGAGCAAAGAAAAAACAATCGTCATCGGATACATTTCCTACAGTAAGCGCAGACTACAGTAACCAGCTCATGCTTTACTCATTTAGTTTAGTAGAGGGAAGCATAAATTTCCGTCGGAGAATTTATTTGAATTTTCTTTGTTGTTTTTCATTTTATAAGAAAAAAAAACAAACAAACTTGCGCCGATTAGGACAACAAAAAAATATTTCAGGTGTTACATGATCTCTTTCATTACAGCAACCCCATTTCTTCTTCATATTCTGTCTGTAAGAGATTAGCAAATATATTTTTCAAAGGTTTTGTCACTATGAAAAACTGATATCTTGAATTCGGCAAAAAACATCGCAATCGGAAACGGAAATTCACAGAATAATGACTGTCATCACAATTTTTATTTGTATTTCTATGTGTTATGACACTGCTGTTTGAAATTTTATGCCAATAGTGCATTTTTGAAAAAATAACAACCTCATTGACCACTTTTCTTTTATTCGAAAAATAGGGCTGTATGTAGGTACTATAAACTGACAGTATGTCGATTGGATTTTGGGTTTTGTGTAAACTTATTTTATATAGGGCTTATAGCCCTAATTAACCGATAATTTATACTAAAGGAGAAACAACGGTACTTCTATTCTCCTCCCCCACAAATTCAAAGAGCTCTAGAAAACGCTAAATTTAACTAATGACTTTGAAATTGTACGATAAAATAGATATGGGTATGGACTGTATTCAGTTTAAATTTTCTTTTCAAAATCTAATCAATACTTCAGGGGTAAGAGAAAATCTCATACCAGTTACCTTAGGAGACTATGGCAGATATCCGGCCATTCGACTAGTGAAAGCCGCAACATCGATACCGGTATTAGCAGATGACTAAGTGCAAAACAAATAAAGTCTCCTAGAAATCATCGACCTCGACAGCTTCAGTTTAATCTTAGGGAAGAATAACTTCTGAATAAGGCACAAAAGGATAAAGCACAGCTCGAATTTTAAGAATCTTGAAACTGGAAAGTTTCAACATGTTGGGGGGGGGGGGAATTAACAATAACAATCAAAGACAATCAATTCATAGTCTTTGATAACAATGTAATAGGCAACGTCTTTTGATAGAAATTTGTCACCATTCCTGTCGTGTAACTTAATCAATGTACTTAATAGGAGCAATTCTTAATCAACACGGAGTACCGGAACTTCCGATAACCAGCCTACATTAATTTCCCTACTGAATCGCTACCGAACGTCCTGGCCATAGTATTATTTATAGAAGTCCTTGTGCGGCCGGAATATTATGCGAAATGCCGTCAATATACATGGCCCACAAATGATGACATTGACACTTGCAACTTCAAAGATGTTGTTTCCATCCTTCCAAACCCTGCGATCAATCGTCGTGGTCTACATCTTTTCTGATTGTGCTTCGCAATTCGCGTCCTTCCGATAAACTAAATGAACCCTTGCACCGTACGGTGCGAGGCGGTGATTGCCGGTACCTCATCCCTGTCTTCCACTAGTTCCATGACTGCACGATTGTTGCATACGATTTAATTGACCCATGAGATTTTTTCTATCGTTTATCAAGCTGATATGTTCATATACATAAGTCTGCAATATCAAACATTTTTATAGTTTCATTTTTTGTATTTTTTCCTGTGTTTCGAGTAATTCGGATTTTGGAGTTCAAATTGAAACAATTAAAATTGATATCTACAAAACGGCGTCTTCACTTAATAGTACCGTATCGCTACCGTATACATACGATGCGGTCCATCTACATGTATCTAGTTCGGGTATTCATGTAGACCTTTGTATATACCGGTACCTAGCTAATTAGGCCTATTGCTTAGTAAAAAATAATGTTTCTGAAATAAAAAATATATCTTATATAGGTGCACAGATCATTAACGATACATAGAATAGGCTCAGATGAACAGAATTCATTTACTGCATAAAATATGTGATTTAGTATCTTTTCCATGATATATGGCCCAAGTTACCACAACGTCCATCTAATTCGGACCACCCCACTTTTTTTTAAAAAAAAATAATGTTTGAAACTCAAATTCTTAAGAAAAGCTGCTTTACGATAAAGTCTGAATGTCCTTGGACCTCTTGAGACGACGGGGGAAATTTTTCAATAATTAGTCTAGGAGTGACAATCTTTCAAAAATGAAAAATGGCCCAAGTAACCCCGAATGACGGTAATATATCTAAGTGCATAATTTCGTTTGCGTATAAATCCTCAATTTCGCGTATTCGCGTATTTCCAGTCAAATTCGCGTAATACGCGAAATTCGCGTCAGAATCCGACCACTGTGCTGAAGTGCGGTCCTTTACCCACTGAGTTATCTTGTCACCTTCAATGAATCTTGCATGGATAAGTTCTGATTATTTTAAGATAAATTGAAGCAAAAATTATCTTTACATCGAGGAAATACAAGTGTTTTCTTGACAAAATATAACCGCAGATGGCCGAAGGAATATGACAATAAGTTTGAAGATGCGTTATATACTCGTACAAATAGTTCGAATGGTTTACCTTGGTCGGATCAATAATTCCGCGCTCGATCATATTGACATATTCGTTGTTCATGGCATCATAGCCATTATCTCCCTCTAAATCCATTACTTTTTCAACCACAACGGCCGCATTCACGCCCGCATTGTGGGCAATGGTGTGAGTAGGCATCAGGAGAGCTTTGCGTACAATTTCAACACCAGTTTCTTGATCATTGTTATTTGTTTTCAGTGATTTCAGGCTGTTGAGACATCGAAGAAGAGCGGTGCCACCACCAGGTACAATTCCTTCTTCAACTGCTGCACGAGTAGCGTTCAAGGCATCAGTGTAACGATCTTTCTTCTCATTCACTTCCACCTGTAGAAGAGTGGGAATCGGATTTAATACGCTTGGATTAGGAAACGTGAGGAACAAACTTGAGATGCTATCCAATTACATGTACATTTAGAATAACAATTCTGCCCACCCAATCAATTAACGAGTGAAAACTAACAGTTGATCAGACAATTCCAGACATTTGCTTCGCAAGAATTGGGTGGAACTACAGATTTGACTTAATGGTGAATGTCAATCGAAATCAAGTCGGTTCACAACCGAAACCAACGCTTACACATATTTCTAGTATATCAATTCCGTATATTCGTTTCAGTTAAACGATTGCGTCCCCTGATAATACAAAACAAATTCTTTAACAGATCCACAGTGAGCCGCCAAGCTAGGCCCATCTTAAAATTGTCCTTGGATGATTTCTGTGATTTCCATCTCGTTCAAATGAGGCATTTCTGCAATTTTGTGCGGACGTATTTAATACCCGTTGAAAACTGATGAAATCTGACTTTATTACCACCACTGTCGAAATTTTTTACCTTATAAGTCTCAAACTTGGCACATTCGACCGTTCCCCATCAGTGAGCTAAGTATAATGTGCATGAATTTCGTAGCATTCAATGTCTATCTTGGATCAGCAAAGTCTATTGCTTAGCTAAATGTGTCTAACTTGTACTTCAACGGAAATAAAAAACTAACTGTAGTCTGGAATTGCAGCTTTCATGGCTACTTATGGCTAGAGTCTAGGTTCCGAGACGTAAATTTGACAACATTTCAACTGAAAAAACAGTTTTCTTGAAAATGGTTACATGGCACTTGAATAGCCGAAATACATCGATAGAATAAATCCAAAAAAAGTTACCAACCTCTACTCGGCTTTTCCGAATCTTTTAAACCACTTCAGAGTGACCAATTCACCAAATTGTTCAGGTTTCCACCAGGCTATTTTCTGGCATTATTAAGACTTCGATAAGCACGTTGTTGAACACCCATGTTTCAGAAACCAATTAGTTTTTCTATAGGCATTCTCTACGTGAGCTGATACCAATTCATACAAAGGCCTGGCTTCGTACACATGCATCAAGATAATATACACACAGGGTGTTTGCGATCTTCCCGTGGATTTTCTTGTCGTCACTTAATAGAATTCAGAATGTTGTATACACCAATAATGTTTGTATACAATCAGTGTGAAATAACTGACCTTAGTAGAACAAAATGTTGTGATAAGTCATCAGTGGCTTTATAGCACACATATCAACATGTCCAACATGTCAAATGCTGTTGGAATGGTAGCAAATCCAGCGCACTGATAATATCGAGTGACGTTGGACTTTCATGCCCTGTATCGGACATCGCGTCACTCAGACCGTCACCAAATGTCATTAATACTAATCAATGAGAGATGTACTATGTAGTATACCTGAAGTTGAAAGCATTAGCGATTGCGTGTCGCATAACATTTTGCCGATCAGTCAATTTGTCGATGTGTTCCAAATTATCAGCACTAGCGAATTGTCATGTGTCAATACAATGTCCAGCATGTGTTTGTATATTTCTTTCATATTTGCCCTTTTACAGATCCACAAATACCAAAAAACACGTATGTATAAGATTGTGCAGATCAATAATTCAATTTGAGCATGACATTAACCGTGAAATTTTATTCATCAAACGGCGTTTTGAGGAGTATCATGCCTTAATTACGATATTTGGTTCAATTCTGCCTAAACTGATCAAGTTAGTTGCTTTGTCACTGAATACTTATGCAAATGACGCTTTTTAACGTACGACGTGCTTTGTACGATTTCACAAGATCAGTTAAGTCACACTCACTACTCAGAGGGCTAGGAATCGAAGGCAAATCGCAGTCATGACCTCAATTTAAAAAAAGAAACCCTCGAAAAGACGTAAAGGACTTTTTGAATTAATTTGTTTCGCATCATGAGCTTGCAATTTTTTCAATTGAGTTATAAATATTGATATCTCTAATTTCAAGTCTGAATGCAGAGCATGTGCTTCATGTGTTATTCATCGGAATTTAGTTCAGTAGGATTTTCACTTTCAAATTAAGTCATTGCAAAAGTTTACCCAATATTCCTATCCTCGCTCTGACTAATAATCAACTGCAAAAATTTTTATCGATAAGCTTCTGAAAGAAATAAATGATTATGATATAACTTTGCTCCGAAGACGACAGTCATTCTGACAACTCACCTCAGAGCTGCCTCCAACTTTAATTACAGCAACACCAGCAGACAACTTGGCAAGACGCTCTTGCATCTTTTCCTTTTCGTACTCAGAATTGGACATCTCGATATCACTTCGAATCTGGTCAACTCGTTTTTCGATCTCGGCTTTGTCACCCAATCCCTTCATCATTAGGCAATCGTCTTTGGTAATTGAAGCTTCGCCAACCTGAAAGACACTCGCTCTTGGGAGACACTTGTGAACACTTCAATTCTCAATGCTTTTATAAAAATGATACACCCATCACATGCATATAACAGAAAACAAAAATCAAATTCTTACCCTGCCTAAATCATGCATTTGTACGTCTTCCAGCTTGTACATTTCTGCCTCGTCCCCAAAGACAACGCCACCAGTGGAGATAGCCATATCTTTCATTGTGTTCTTACGATTATCGCCAAATCCTGGAGCTTTCACAGCACATACCTGTACAAAATGGTTTAATCAATCAAGTTCTCTTACTAATAATTATACCTCAAATCTGCTTACTTGAAGTCCAACCTTGAGTCGATTCAATACTAGTGTAGTTAAAGCCTCACCATCAACATCTTCGGCGATAATTAAAAGCGGCTTTCTTGCAGAATTGGCCATTTCCAAAGCCGGGATTAAAGCTTGGGCATTCGATATTTTCTTCTCGGAGAACAACACTAAGCAATCTTGGAATTCGCATTTGGCACCTGAAAAAATTGTATTATCCAATGCAATTCAGTTTTAATGTACCCATTGATCTAGCATTAAGTCATCCGAGCGAAAAGTCGCTCTTTTTTCATTAATCACCCTACAGCAAATAAATACGTAAAAACTCGCACATAATGAGGCCATGCGCATCAGCACGATGTAGTCAATTTCCAGTAACCGTATTTGACTTGGGCTTCTACAGGATCAGATCAGGGTCATGATCCGGATCTAATCCTGTACCAAATGTGGCATGATCCGATGATTTATGAATAGTATAGCAAAAATAACCAGTAAGTGTTATTGGAGTGCATTTCATGAGTTCACCACCCTCATCACAGAATTAATCAAGAATGTGCATGCAGTGATGTGACCGGTAATGACTAGCTAGAATAGATTTATGCTGGTTTCTTGCTTGACGGTAGAATGTGTGCTCAAGGTATTGATCATACATCAACGGCTCATGATAAGTGCCGCTTCATTACAGCATAAGAGATGCTACTGTACCCATCTAGGAAACAGGAGTGAACGAACGCACTTTGTCTAATTCTCACACCAAAAAATAGCGATATGGAGTTTGATTTCAATCAGCATTCGCAGCAGAAATTCATTCATTTACTGTTAATATCATCATGATTGTGTATGTGGATTGTTTTAGAAGACCGCGAATGCGAACCTGCTGCTTCTACGAGTGATCGCGCGTGAATGGATGGTCTACATGAAGAACTCGACATGGACTCACAACTGTTTCGAGAGATAGTTATTGTGAGTTTGAAGCCTCTGACGAATCATTCATTACTGACATTGAATTTCCAGATTGTAAAGGGATTTCGTATACTAGGCCTATATCACTTAATGTTCCGTACCAGTAAACGAGCACCAAAAGATTAAATCATTATCTCAAAATATCGTTGTCAGAAAAATGTATGCTGGAAGTATGAGAGTTGTTCAAAAACAGGCAAGCATGTCAACGATGACGAATAATGTGATACATTCATAATAGAATTTAAGATATACAATTGTTAAAACGCTTGGAGGTCGTTCAAGAATTAAGCAATTGCTTTCTTTGAACTTTCGACCCCTCCACAACCGGCTGTGATCGCCATTGAACCCCCTCCGCTAAACGACACCGATTACTTAATCGCCGATCCACTCCCTCCATAGAAGATCGAATTTCTTCGCTCTTTTAGTTGCGATTGTAATCTTGAGTCGTATGCTTAGGCCTCTTATTCGCTTGAAAGGTCGGTTTTGCGTACATGCGTGCTCACAAACCAGCTCGTGTTTCTTGTTCAGATCTGGATTCTCAGTCCTACACAGGAAAGAAGAGCTGGTTTGTTGGCGGATGCCAGCGAATAAGTGATCGATTCGAACAGTATCGAGTAAGTAACAGTATTAGAGGCACTCCACATTTGCATTATCGTCACTTCTGTTTCACGAAACGTCTACTTGTGTACACAGTTTTACAGTTATTTTCATTTTTAAAAACAAATGGATGAAAATACAAACTTATCATCAACCCGGAATGAATCATTGTTTCTTTCAACGGTTACGTAATCGCGGCCCCAAACTCCTCCCTTGTAATCGCCCGTAATCATTTCGACAAGCCTTCCCTGAGGTGATTACGTAATTCTGGAACGACCATTTTCAGGCAGCAACCTCATTCAGTAGTCCAGTTTCCAGACCACCCCATTTCACAGGACCAATCAATCTTTCGATATTTGCACTATATTCCTGCTTACGCAATGAGATGATTTGCATGCAATATAAAAAGAGACTTTGTAACAACAGAAATGCCTATGATGCATATTTGCGTTAAGAACGCGTTTTCAGTTTGATAAAATACCGCAGAAATCAAAGACAATCAGCATTTGATTCACGCCCCATATTTATGCTTGCATAGCTGTAGCGATTGTACTTTAATCAATCAGTAATGCCTGTATCGGTACATCAATTTAAACTACAGTCTAAAAACATGTAACATTACCTTTGTTGGTGTTAATGAAATATGGAGAAATGTATCCTCGATCGAACTTCATGCCTTCTATCGTTTCTAATTCATCACTTAGAGTTTTTCCATCCTTCACTGTGATTGTTCCGTCTTTACCAACTTTTCTCATTGCATCGGAGATCAAAGTGCCAATTGCTTCATCACCGTTTGCTGAAATGGTGGCAACTTGCTTAACTTCTTCGGGAGTAGTCACTTGCTTGGACATGCGTTTCAGTGATTCGACGGAACTGTCTACAGCCATCATCACACCACGTCGTATCTCGATCGGATTAGCGCCCTAAAAATGGATAGACAAACTAACCAATACTAATTGCTTAATGCATTTTTGATGGAATGAGATCAACGTGAATAAAAACAGAAAGGTCGCTAATGAATAATAGGAATATTGTTATGCTACCGTGAAATTCTGGCATGCAACACACCTTTTCCGGAAAGTCCCGGATACCCCATTCTTAATGCTACGCACTCTAGAAGCGATGCTGCACTACAGACCTAATTAGCAAGTCTGATAACCAAGATACATGCCCAGAAGATATACAAACACGATTTTTGAAGAAAACTTTTGAAATTTGATGCAAATGAAGCCATCAAAAACCATGTGTGCATACTGAATATACATGAACCAATTAAACGATGTTGGTGTAACGAATACGTGCGTAGAGAAAACTAAAATTACAAAATATAGGAGAAAAACCGACGTAAATTCTATCAAACACGAAATTTTCTGCAGAAAAGGTTAACTCAATTTCAACATTCATTTGCGTTTTTTTTTCAGTTTCTTTGTTTTGTCTGATGCGATAAATCTGATCAGGTTAATGAAAAGCAAGACCTAGTGGAAGCTAAATTGAAAGTATCTTGCATAGCGATCAGTACTATTGCTTGTAGAAGTTGTGCAAATCATCTTATCTTAAGAAGGAGACATATCTGGGAGATAGTGACGAAAAATAGCAGACGTCTTTTTATAAATTCCAGAATTGGAAAAGTGCATATAAAAGTACATACAGTAGAACCTCCATATTACGGACACCGTCGGGACTGCGCCTTATTGTCCGCATTTTAGAGGTGTCCGCAATATGGAATTGCCGGTGATGATACGAACATTATTCGGGACTGAGCTTAACTGTCCGTAATATGGAGGTGTCCGCTGCATAGAATGTCCGCAATAGGAGGTTCCACTGTATATACATTATGTATAGGTACATGCACAACAGGTACATATGCTGCTATGTCGATCACTTAAGCTACGATGATTATTATGGAGGAAATAATTTTAGATATCTCAATTTTTCACATTTATAAAAATTATGAATAACCGCTTCAATTTTCCATATTTTGGACTAATCTCGACGTGACCCAATAAAATCCATCGCGAATTTCCCGAAAGAATCTCACCTCCGTTGTACAGAGCACATGTAACCATAAAAAGAATTGTTTACCTATTAAGTTAACACGACAGTTAACCCACTTTGAATTCAAGTTTTCTCACCTTTGAAATCTTCTCAAAACCTTCCTTGGCAATAGCTCTAGCGAGAACAGTCGCTGTTGTTGTGCCGTCACCAGCTTCTTCATTTGTATTATTTGCAACATCCTGAACTAATTTGGCACCAATATTCTGATATTTGTCCTTCAATTCAACATCTTTTGCGACAGTGACACCGTCTTTTGTGATTTTAGGAGAGCCCCAAGACTTCTCAAGAATAACATTTCGTCCCTGAAAACAGTTAATCACGCAATGTTTTCAAGCAAATAAATTTAGCAATAAGTCCTTAAAAAATTGTTTACAGTAAATTATGAATAAAGCATTTTTAAGTTTAAAGTAATAATAAAGTTTAAAGTAAACTATGAATAATGAGTTAAAATATTGAGTTGAAATTATGAGTTATGATTAAATAGAACCAAAATAGCAAGTCGTGTAGATATATGAATACGATATTAAGAATTGCGATATCTGTAATGTGATGTCTAATTGTGAAGTAAGATTGCAGCATGAAAGTTCGAATTTTCTATTTATTGTGTGCTTTAAGTGTGTGATGGCTTTTGCTGTGTCTCAGTTTCGTGCATTGAACAGGAAACCAGTCCGGAAACTCCCGATGCTGCCCTGTCCATGGCGTTTACCTTTCACATACTGATTAAGGCATTGGTACTATTTTTTGTCTCAATGGCGCTGCTATGTACTTGATATTCCGTTTTTTAATATCGTTACCATTCTTTCAATGTAAAACTCTCCACACTGAGCGCGCATACACTGGTACACAAAAAGGAAATTTACCGCTTACCAGGTCTTTACAAATACCACAGTCAGAGCATTTATAATTTATACTATTTTTTAGAAAAGACGCTGAATTATGAAATTTCTAAAATTCAATTTTTTCAATCAAATATATGTTTGATCAATTTATCTACTTTTATCAATTTACGGCTGCATGGATGAGTAACATACGATAGCTTGATTGAATATTCTTCAAGATGGTGTTCACGCGTGTGTGTATCTTTCCCACAATTCCTTTCCTTTTCTTTTTTACAATTCCCACATTCCTTTTACTTTTCCTGAAAGTCCTCTGCCTTCCCGCATGTCCATGGGTTACATGATTTATGCGGGACGTGTTGCCCTATTTACGAACTTGCTCACATTTACATTACGCAGTTATCTAAGTTCAATGTATTTTTAACGTTTCTACAAAGAGGCTGTACCATGTGTGATCTGAGAGTCTGCAACTGCATGGAAAGTCTGCATTTCAACCTTTTTGTTGAAGTTCGGACTGTTCTCTAGCAGACTATTATCTGCAAACGCAATTTGAGGAGTTTTATATAGAAGCTTCTGTTCGTGTTCCAAAGCTAGTTCGTACTTTTTCAGGTATTTAATTTTTGTGGGGCACGCCTTTAGGCATGGGTCCGCCAGCTGCTATCCGTCCAAAATGCTAAAGGACCCGAGACGAGGTGGATAGTCGATCATCATGCTGATGAGCCCGTGTCCTTTTCAACACCTATATATTTCTTTCATCAAGTACAAGTATTATTATATTGTCAAGAGTGAACTTTTGAAGTTTTATATTTCATATTGCATGCTTTCTTTTGCAATTGACGCAATTGGATGTGAGTTACATTTTAACTTGAAATCTATACTACCACCTTGACGGGTTCTTGCTTCCACTTATTCAACTTTCTGATATTCGAATCCTTTTTAATAAACCCCCCCTCTTTACGAACATAAATATTTTCAAATTTGGAAAGGATATCCTTTCGTAGTTCAGGGTCACTGGACCACTTGCTTATGGTATTAATAGTATTGTTTGTATACTTAGATTTTACATTGCGCGGTTACAGCGAATCCTTTCTATCTACACTATAAGCAAAAAATTACGCTACGATGATAGTAATGAAAGTGCGTTGCTGCAAGATTCACTTAATCTGTAGGTTTTCCTGACTAGCGTTGGTCATGTCTCATTTTCTCACCTTAGGTCCCATTGTGACAGCGACTGCATCAGCTAATATGTCGACACCTTGCAGCATTGCAACACGGGCTTCTGATCCGAATCGCACTTCTTTAGCATAATGTCGTTTAGTTAAAAGCGACAATTGTGATTTGGCATTCAATCTTGAGGCTTGTTTAAGAAAGCGATGCATTTCTGGAAAGTGAAAAGTAACATTTGGCTGAACCAGTTTTGTGATTGACACATAAATTTCTTAGAAAAATTTTAGGAATGAAAACGGAGTGTAATGAGAAGATTCCAATGAATACTTTTAATACTGGATTTGAATTTTTCCATTACCTTTCAGACATGCAAGGCAAAAAAGAGATAGAACCAGATTAAGCAAACAAAGCAGCGAAATATCCTTTAAATGTCTATGCGCACCAGTGAATGGAAACTTGATTGAAATATTATTTCTTTGACTCTTGAAGTAATGAGATTAATGAGATTGATCAGTTGTCCACATGATGTTGCAATCAATTACAGATTGTTGAGTAGGACTGGCTATACACAAGTCTGAATCAACTTGCTTACTCCCAGTTCAACACAGTAGATTAGCGACATTCGCCATAATGAGAATGATGAGCAAACCTACAACATGAGTTTAAAAATATGTTCACTTGATTTCAATGTGTGGGACAAGAATCATCGCATGCAGGTAGAATAAGTAGCACATTATTCAATTAGTTTAGGCAAATTTAGACTTCATCCAATTAATATAGAAAATTCTAGCGTGTAAGTGGTGTTTGTCCTTGGTGAATCTTAAACTGTTGCTTCATGACAGGTTACTATGACACAGTTCACTTGGAAGCTTAGCTGAAGCGCATGCATAAATGTCGTCCAGACGCCACTTATAATGATGAACTTATGGAGCTCTTGCAAATGTTCCAGATTAACTAAGTCAACAATTTTTCAAGTTGAAAAATGTCAAAAAAATCTAGCTGAAGCTACCATCTACCTGTATTTGGAGGAATTAGTAGACTTCATTCGTGCGTACCAATGACTGGAATGAGGAGGTTGTTGTTCAATATTATTCTTTTCGATAAATCCTTTTTCTCCCTAATATTTACAAGCAACTTCGGCAGAAAAATGTCCTCAAAAATAGCAACTGAAATTTTTCTGAAATTGGTCATCTATCCGCTTCACAACGAAAGGCAGGCACGAAGGTGTTGACAATTTCTCAATCGCAATGCTCTAAGAACATGCTTTCCAGATAAAATAAATTCAACCAAACAAATTGAAAAAGCAACACAGTAAATTGTACTTAGAGCAAGATTTCATGATGCCTCAGAAAAGTGGACACCTGGGAGTCAAGCCATCCAAAACAAGACCAAGCATGGAGCATCCTGCAGAAAACTGTGCACGAGCACTACTTCTAAATGGAACCATTTTCATGTTTGTGTGCATTGGAATGAGATTGAGACACTACTGAAAAAGGCCTCACCTACTCAGACCGGAGTAACATTCCTACCGATATCGTCCTGATGGAATGCAAAATGCGACCTATCTTTAACAGCAAATAGAAGATGGAAAACTGCAATTTGAAAAATAACAGTAAGGAAGAAGTCATTTTTGAGTGCTTTCGTATCCGCTTATAACATTCTACTTGAAATAAGAGTAATCATGCATAAACTATAAAATCTTGTTTTCTGTGACTTTAATGTTCATATTCTTCATATACAATGTTCACTAAATGTAGATCATAATTACAATGAGATAGACACATCCATCGCGAATCGTTCTCTAATCGCTTTTCAAAATAAGTGCAAGTATTGAGCAATGTATTCGATCGGCGCAAAATTCGACAGTTCGTTCGTTCAATCGTTCATTCATACAATTTAAGGTGCTCCTTCATCGTTCATCAAATTTCCCATCTCGCTCGTTCACTGTTCATACTTTTGTGAAAATCCCATTCGTTCAATAGCACAAGAATCGTAAGGACATTGACGTAGAAAAATTGGCTAAGTACAAAGGTAGGGGTGGAGCCTAGACAGTTTGCCGTTAGCTAGCCCATCCGAGCAAAACATCATAGCATAAACCATGAAGCTACAATCAATTTAGATAATTCATGAAGCAGAGTGTGGCAAATTATGACTACTTCTGGAGACATAAATTGCAAAATGCATTAAATGAATCTTCATTATATTTTATGAAAAATGAAGTTTTCATACAGCATGATGAAGTTGTAACTATTACTTATTTGTTATTTTGTCTTTCAGTAGACTTTGAACAGATAACAAGATAGTAGACGGAGGTATGTCAGCAAAGTTGCAGGAACTCGGTAAAAATGCTAAGATGTGGGTTTTTGGGAATCAGGATGCAAATTCCAAGTTTCTATTGTAAGAGCACAGCGGTTACAATAGAAACTTGGAATTTGCATCCTGATTCCCAAAAACCCACATCTTAGCATTTTTGACATTCCGTCCTTCGAAGTCATGGTAAATGAAATGTAATAGTCTGTTTTCAAGTTCGCAAAACCAGCTCTTGAAAATTAAATAAGCATCAATAATTCCTGTTTCACAACATTTGGGAGTGGCTCAGTTGAAACGGCTCTATTGAAAGAAACACGTTCATTAGGTGTTACTACACCAAACTCAGTCCGCTCTTGATCCATTAACAGGTCAGAAGGATTGCAGAATACCAGTTCGCCTGGGCATATAATAGAAGGATTTCCTCGGACTTGAATAAATTAAGCATGAAAATTCCTTGGCAGCCGTAGAAGCTGTGTTTCGCTCTACAATAACTCGTCAGTATGGCTCGGAATGGTCCAACTCCAAACTAGCTTAAAATATCTGGAATGGCTGAGCAAGTGGAAGGACTGCACAACAGCCTGCTCTGCGTTTGTTTACCCTGGCTTTGCCGTGCGACTGATAATAAATAAATGAGCCTTAATTATACTCGGAAGCACATTAAATGTGCACATGATGTTAGGCATGAGCGCGTCAACAAGCGATTACACATCAGTTCAACTATCTGATTAACATGAAAGTTTATGAATCTTTCTATTTCAACGTTCGTTCGATCCTCCACCCACATTTTTCGTCCGTTCGATTTTATAATTTGCTCGGCCTCGTTCGTTCGGTCTCAGAGAAAAGTCCCCCTGGTTCATTGGAATACTACACTAGCATTGAATCACTCAACAGTTCAGCTAAAAGATCGGTATTCAGCACTTCTTCGGGGGGGGGGTCACTTCTTGAACATGGCCATCTCGTCTTCCTTGATTTGAGACAGCATCTCGAAATCCATGCATCACCGCTGAAGGTTAGGTTGTAGTCAAGTTCAGCTACAAATTACAGTTGCAAGCTCAGTATGATTATCGTCTACTGCAACAAGAATGATTTTCCGATCAGTTTAACTAAGGCATGGTAATTGAAACGATGCGCTGTGCACGAAATTCTATAACTTGCCAGAGTTGATTTCAAGGATCGTTGTATGGAGGTGGCGGTCGAAAGGAAATGTGGATAAGAAAAAAATGAAAAGGAAGACCAAGGATTTCTTCTAAACGAACAGATGCACGCTTGGCTTTGGGCATGTCTGCCCCAAGGATAATTGTACGCTGGAAGGTTGCTGTGAACATGGACTGTCGAATTCGAAGTGCGTATCGGAGTGAAACTGGTACACAATCTCGACGACCATCTACCGGCGAGAATTCCGCTGAGCATTCAGCACTGATGGAGACGGGTTTCGTAGTGTGAAGGTCATCGCTAGTGGAATGATTGACTTGGAAGAAAGTCTTGCAGACATATGACTCAAGGTTCATTCTTAATTTCAGTGACGGATTCATTCCAGACCATCGAGCAGGTGAACGCTTTACTCCATGCTGCATGAAAGAGCACGATAGATACGATGGTGGAAGCAAGAATGTTATGGGGAAGCCTTTGGCACGGTGGAAGAACAAATGTCATCAAAGCTACAATGACAGGTGAAATGCGTTGTGTTGCAAGTTGTAGTGTCATTGACAATGGCTAAATACATCATCTTCCAGTGTAATGTCACGAGATAGCTAGGAGGACCTAGCATTATCATCCTGTTGTAAGTGTTCATAAATTTATTTTCACTTTAAAACACGTGTACAAAATATATGAATACTACACAAGGATGATAATGCTAGGGCCACGTAGCTATTCAAAGTTGACAATGAGTACATAGGCCTAGTCATTCAAAGAAAACATAATAATAATAATAATATCTTTATTTGAGGTCAACAAAACACAAGGTTAATCGGTTGACGCACTCACAAATCACAGTTAGCACATTTGATTCGCAACATTGAAAAAAGCGACACTGCGAAACTTTTCAAACAAATCTCAATTACAGTCTGCACATTCGCACTCATAGTCATAACATACGCGAGAAAAAGGAAAGTTCACTACTTGGAGGAGGGAGAACTTGAGCCAGAGATAACATGTTTCTGCGTGTGTCGCAATGGGAGTCCGGACAGGGAAGAGAAGTAGGTCGGTCGGCAGCAGATGACATTGAAAGCGGCGGACAAAGAGATCCGACGTAATACCCAAGCGATAAGTCAAATAGTCAAGCCAACGTAGCGCCATACTGTTTTCGGATACACATGCATGTCAATAATGCAATTCAAATAAAGCGTAGAGATCAGTGATCGCGTGGAGACTGTTGCGTGATACCAGTGATGAAATGTAGAAAGCAGGAGATATAAGTCCGCGAGAAAGAAAAAGAAAAATAGACGAAGTAAGCTCAAAGCAAGCGAAACATAATGAGTTAACGCCAAAACAGGACGAGAGGGAAAACCGACCGCTCTCGCTGCCTGCAGTCGGCACATAATTATTGAAAGGAGTTTAAGTGAAAGAAAGCAAGACAAACAGAAGTTTATATTGTAACAAATTAGTCTCCGTGGCAGTAGAAGAAAAGAACTGATGAGTGAGTCGTTGAAACGTCGTCAATAGAAATTTTTCATCTAATCAAAGTTGTATTAAATTGTAGGCATATCAAGAAAAGTCAATTTCAAAATTCACCAGAAAATTGTAGGAAGAGAGTGCATGAAGCATGATCGATTTTTAAATAATCATTGCAAGTTTGTTTTTTTATCAGCCACACCGCTTCTAACGCATTTTGAGTTTGAATTGATAAGTCGATACAGATAACCGAAAATCAACAATTGAGTGATACATACTGTCGAAGCCAAAGCATGTGCTCGCACATTCTAGCACCCAGGCCACAATAAATAATATTACTGCATCTGCAACAACTGCGTCTTACTCCCTCCTCCAAAGTCCACAATTTGCTCTTCAGCATGAAAACGATTGGTTGAAAAACCACCATTGCAGTTATACTAGGATAAAGGCCCTATGCCTTTAAGTATAGGTCTTCCAGGTTTCGCTGTGGAGCAATGGTCGGCAAAATGTAAGGATAGCTAGTCACATGTGAGCTAAAAATCTAGACTACCTAAGAATTGTCAAACCGTGACACTGAAAGAGAAATAAGCACAATTGTCCACATACAATCGATGAGCTCAGCAGCTTTTCTCGATGATATAGCGTGGCAATCAATCATTTTCTGTAGAGCAAAATGAAATTGTGAACTGAACACACAGGGACGCGATCAGAAAGACATAGCAGTTTTCTGAGGTGCGCTCTACTTGTCATCAGTGATTAATGGTCACCACAATTGACACTTCGATGTACACAACTAATAATCAGTTTAATATTTTACTGGTCAAAGCGCTAACAAGTAACTATCCGACATCATCATACAACTAACATTCAACGAATGAAAAGGTGATTTGAAGTTTCTTATATACATAGGATTCATCCGAGTGTCTAGATTATTACAACAAGCATGAGGTCACGCTCGCTTAATTCACTACTTTTATTGAATACGGTCTCGCCATCCGAAGATTCCTACCTTCCTTGTTAAGACTGAATGGTAAAAAGCAGAGCAACTGAAGCCTATTTTTCGATTTAAGTGCAGTATTTCTAAGAATTTTACAATAAAACAGCTCTTACAAGTTTACCTGATCTCTACAGCGTGCAACCGTCAAAAAGCGCGTGCAAATAGGATTCTAGAACGTGCTGTAAACAAACTTATGCAAATAATTCATTTTAAACAACAGATACCACAGATCCATGCATAAACGAGTTGTATCATATTAAGACAATTGGAGACATTTTTCTAAATCATCTTCGTGCATCAATGTCACAAGTTATCTTGACAATTTGAGGTACTGCAATCTGAGTTTTTGAAAGAGAAGGGCATGAATCATAGAGTATATCATCTTGCTTCATCCTGCACTATAAAATGCAAGCTGCTCATGCGATCCATATGGGCCGGTGAAATTATATCATTCATCATTTAACTACACAAATTCCACTCAAATCGCTTTAGAACATAGATATCTGATGAATGAAGAGAATCTTGTCCAGTCCTGTCTGCAGATGTCTCAGCAATTGAGCAGTGTGGTGAGATGTAGTATCTGTCTGAACCTAGACGCTTCATTTCAAAACGAGCGATTTGGCATGCCAATCACTAAAAATAGATGGTGGCGAAGTACATTATATCATGTACGGTAATGCAGTACAATGCAGGCATTTGTTTTAACTGTACTTTTGGGGAGGTGTTTCGCAAAGCGTGACCTTCTGGAAAACACGTGAAGGTTAACATCTAAAAAGCATGGTAAGCACGAGACTGAGCCGTCACGTATTTTAGTTATTGATTTAACCCTGGTCAAAATATATGATGAGTTTATCCTGGTTCATTTTACATGTTTTAAAGCTGATCTCATTTTAATAGTTTGATTGTTTTTGATATCTTAAGAAGATTAAGGACTTGCACACTGACATTCTGAGACCAGATTCACCAAATCATGTTTATTTAGAGTACCTTATATTATTCTTATTGCGTGTTTCATCCTTGGAGAATGTCTAAGCAACAAAATGGAAGCTGTCAGTCGGTCAGACAATCAAATTACTTTTTGTCGAAATGTCTCGAGAACAAAGGTTTGAAGCAGATATCTTTCCTGAAGAAGTAAAGCAACGACTTGTGCTTTGCATCTTCAGAAAGCTTCATGTGGAGTTCTTACGCGAGTAACAACTTTCAACCCACATTATGACAATCATGAAATCATTGTTTCCATTCAACTTTTTGCTTAATTTTATCCATAAACTCATTGTGCCCGCGGTCATGGAAAATCGGCGGCAGTCATGGAATTGAAAATGTTTGGAAAGTCATGTAATATTTGACATCCGATTCTCAAATATGGATTAAATTGATGGATAAATTGTGAAATCGTTGTTAAGGAGCTCCCAACAGGTTTCAGATTTTGACGAAATTCTGGCAGGGCCCCCACAGTTGCAGTAATTATCTACAGCTGGAGATTTATGTTTATAAGACACAGTCCACTTTGAGTTTCAATTCCAGCAGTCATGTTATGCGGTGTCTGGAATCTCATTGGAAGAAAGTTATAGCGTACATCCTTTCCATTTGTTCAATTTGTTTTGAAAATTTAATTACATCGATCGCATGATCCAAAGGTTTTCAGAAGATGTACGATTTGATTCTCAAATGAAATTTCCGATGTATTCTGAAGAATGTCAGCTTGTCAGTAATAGACTTAAATTTCTTTAGTTGTGGAAGTGCACTGGCATAAAAGAACATATGCAGAAGCACAACGTTAAAAAAAATAAAAGTTGAGACACATAATGAAAATGGCATATTTGGGTAGCATTTTAAAAAAAGTGCTGCAATTGTCAAAGATTTCGTTGACATTTTTCTAGTAAAGTTTCCATGAGGGTGGTAAGCTGATGCTTGTTCAAAAATCATGATGCCATGAATGGAGACTTTCGCTATGTCCTTACACATCGAGTCAGTTACATCTCGAAGTCTATGTATTGCATGACTTCCTACAACGTAGCCCTTACCCCGAAGTGAATTTATTTAACGCAAGATCATCTTTTGCATGACGATTTGATGTAGCGTTTATTCATTTCTCATTGAAATCTCCCTATTTCAGATTTAATAACAGAATAAAAAAACTTGACGGATCATACATAATAAGAAAAAATGACAAGCGCATGAAAAGTTAGGAGCGAACACCGCCAGCCATCGATGCACTTACGCCATTCCCTTTGATTATCGCAACACTGAAGTGCTGCTGTAACCAAGAATGTTCGCCTCGGTCGCCAGTTCCTTCACTCATTAGATGGCCATGTGACTTAAAATCTACATTGAAATCTATATCGCAACTCCCCATTTCTATCATTGCACTTAGTTATTCAATTTAATGAAAGCATAAAAGTTCTAAATATGTGAATCATATTTACTGATGAACATTCCCCTCTGCATATTTCGTTATCGCTTTTCTTCAGTAATGCCAGCTACATCTGCGTGCAACTTCTTCTAATTTGTCGTTAATGATTAACGTGTCATCCTGTGCGACAGGCTCCAATTGAAATGTGGATTACTTAAAAACCAGGAATTTACATTAATTTCATGACCATCGTGAAATTGATTTCAACTCAGTTGCGATATTAACAAACACAAAGTACTGATTTGGAAATAGGTATTTTCATGGAAGATCCGTAGACCGAAGTTGTATCCAATAATAAAAGATTGCGATGCGCATTGATTCACTGAATATTGCATTGTTTTACCGATATCTTTCTTCAAATTTATTCCAAAACCTCCCGGAACCCGGAATCTCCTGGAAAATTTGACCTTATTCTGCGTGCGAACTCTGTTGAAGGTAATCGCATATGTTTGGTGGTTGTTTTCTTGTTTGCAAGTTATCAACAACTTAGTGGTGTACCAAAGGTTTCACCAAAATTTCTCAATGGCGTGATCTCACCACTTCTTAATATGCACCGATGAGCTTTTACCGGCGCTTCGTTCTTGGATTCAGCTGACACACCCTTTGGATCAGCAGAGACTATCTTAGTTTTCCTCGGCAGCCCCACACAGTTTCTCCAGGCAGCAGCCTTACAACCGACAGGCACCTCTTAGCTTCCCCTGGCGCGTTCTTAGGATCTACATGCCCCCTTCGCTCTCCGTAGCGCTCACTAAGATTCGACAGGTGTCTTTCAACTTTCACCGTTCCCTTGGCTTCTGACGCCTGCTTAGATTCGAATGACGCCCCATAGCTTCTACCGGCGCCCTGTGAACTGCTTGTGAAACGCGAAGGTGAACGCGGTGGCCAGGGCATGTTAGGAGATCCACGTCCCATCCATCTGTTAGGCATCTCCTTGTTCAACCGCTCACGCACAGGACGTCCCCAGTGTGGAGGTTCACCATCCTGCATGAACATGATGCTCCTGCCTCTTCTGTCCGACTGCACTGCTGGCCAAAATTCCTCCTGTAGCATCTTGAGATACCGATCCTTGTTGACGGAGCTGTCGAAGAAAAACGGTCCGTAGATACCTGATTGGCTGATTGCCGCCCAGACGGTGGTGCGTGGCGAGTGCATAGACTCCTGCTTGATCCAGTGAGGGTTCTGGTTGGCCCAATAACGACAATTGTGGTGATGCACACCACCATCCAGATGGAAGTGAGCTTCATCGGACCAGGTTAGTTCCACTAAAATGGCTTGGATGCGCTGTGGCTCCTGTTCGAACTCCATTCGGTTTTCCAGATCTTCTTCGTGTAATCGCTGCACCACCTGGACCTTCTACGGATGCCATCCATAGTCATGGAGGATGCGCTGGATAGTGCGGTGACTCACTTGAAGAGCATTAGATGCACGACGGGTAGATGTGTTTGGGTCCTCCTCGAAGTGCTGCACAACTCGTTCCACATTCTGCTCCGTTTGTTCAGAAGATGACCAGTCCCGCTTGACAGTCACCACACTACCACTGGTCAACAGGTTTGTGTGCCACCGCTTTATGGTACGGGCATCCGGAGCTCTCGCGTTCTTGCCATACTCTGAATGATAAAGCCTTTGTACCTTCACTGGACTCTTGAGCCATTCGTACCAAGCCGCGCATTTTGCTCGTTCTGCAACCGAATAATCATCCATTCTTCTATGTTCGATTCTTTTCAGATAGTGATTTAATCGTCGAATGGTATTTTATATGACATGGAAGTAACTGAACAATATTCACTTCAAGACTGCGCACAATTCGTTGTGCAGAATACGATTCATGTTAAGTTAATTAACTTGATCCAGATTTTCGATGTCAACAAAATGAGTACATGTCATTCGGTCAATAGAATCAGAATTTTCTGACAATTCTCAGTACAACAGGTATAATCATCATAAATCCTATATTCCAAACTAGCATGAGTCGAAATTTCATGACTATCGGATGAATATTTGAGGAGTAATAAAATTTTAAAATCTGGCGGTTTACGTGCGCCACCCTGTATATCGATTGAAATTAGGCATTTCAGAAGCGATAGAAATGTCTATCACTATTCACTACTGCAGCCTTTAAATTATCAAGACAGTTACTAGACATTATTGGACAGTTGCTAGCAGTACAGATTCAATCAGCATAGATATCCAGGCCTCTTCAGTGAACAATCAAACCCATCATTGAAAAGGTTCGTACAATAGCGAGGCTCTACCGTCTGAAGCCCACGAAGAGCGATGCCCTACTTCAACCTACGATGAGGATGCTGTGTGGAGTAGAAAAAAGAGCTGAATCTTGTGCTGGATGTACCGACGAGATGGAACTCCTTATGCGACATGATCGCTCGATTCATTCGAGCACGTCCAGCAATTGAACGTCTATGACGCAGGAATGAAGAGGAATGGTTGCATGTGGTAATGATTGAGCTATGTCTCAAACCTGTGAAGCTGTGCGTCGAGATGGTTTTGAAAGCTACAATTTATTAGTTGGACGTGCAGCTGTCGACTTGATGCAAATAGTCTCCATTAGCAAGCAAACTCAGAGATGACCTCGATCTAAGGTTGGGTCAGCGTCTATCCCCTGTTTTGGACGCACTAGTGACATGCGCTAACAGAAAACGTGCTCGAGATTCAAAAGGATTCAATGTCTTGCTGAGATTGATGAATAACACGGACCAGGGCGAAAGTAATTGAACTAAGGAAATCATATCAAAGAATCACAAAAGTCAATGGCTGAAGAATTCGATGAGGGCATGGTTTCGAGTATTCTGAAACCTGGGACCGCTGCTTTTCGAGCAACAGGAGCTCAGCAACCGAGAACACTCGTCAATTGGCATCGACTGCTTTGCACCATTCAAGCTACATCATAGCTGTGAGTGAGCGGGCATTTTCATCTGCAGGAGAAATTTGCACCAAAATTCGAAGTTATTTGTCGGTCGAAATGTTATGCAGTATGTGTTTGTTAAAATTTTTTAAAATAAACACTTGGTGACTTTTCGCGTGCCGTAGGAAGAATACTCATGCAATATTCAGCTAATGTTAGTAAGAGCAAATTTTCTTTTTAATTTATTGATGATTTTGGACTGAAAATAAATGCTGATTCATTTGCTACGAATATGAATTTGTTTTCTGAAGTAATTAAATATTTTTCTGATTTCGTGAATTCGTGAAAGTGTCAGCCCTAGTAGGTAATAAGGAATGTCAGTGTATTGAATTTACTGAGTTGCTGATTAAATTAAATTGGTAAATATTTCCTAGCAATTTGCTCAGTGCTCATGCCGATTAATAATGCAATGTATGCTTGAACCTTTTGATTCGCACAAAATGTTGGTACTAAAGCTAAATCCCTATTGCAATTACAGGCCGCAGGACGTGCATTTAAGAAATTTCTTCCTTTGTTTGACCGTGTCCTTGTCGAGCGGTTTGAGCCTGAACTGCGCACAAAAGGAGGTATTATGCTACCGGAGAAGTCCAAAGGGAAGGTCTTGGAAGCTACTATCGTGGCAACTGGAGCTGGTGGACGAACTGAAGTAAATTGAACAAAATACTCGTACTTTAATAGATGTTGCAATTATATGGTTCTATTGATCATGTTTTCCAGTATGCATTTGAAACTTGAATGCGCACGAGTATACCAGCAAGCAAATATGCACTGCTTCGTTGTCATCTCTTGATGCGTTGTTTCTTATTTGTTGTCTTTCCCTTGTAAATTGTGACTCAATATTTGTATCCGCTAATCAAATTTTTGTAGAGATATGTTATCAAGTACATGTATATCTGAGACATAATTTACCAACGCGCAATGTTATATTATACACAAAGTAGTTACAAAGTATTGTAGTGCAATGTATGTTGTTATTGATCAAGTGTTTCGGTTGCCGGATGAGTTGAATATTTTGTAAAGGCATGTCACAGACCAATTTATCAAATCATTCATTCGTTATAACAAAGCACCACTACGGATACCCACAGCAAAATTGAACTACAAAATATATATATATATCAACTTCATCTAGTTGAAGTTGGTGTTCTGTGACTAATTATTCACACATGTTTATCTGTACGACACTCCACCTTCCACTACCTGCGAACCCTATCCTTTTTGTAACAGCCTTTTATGCTGCCGGTCTTATTGTACTTTTTTTCTAAGTCGGCCATCTAACAAGTAAACATTTTGCACAAAATCGTTCCTTCAAGTGATTGATTTTCCATGGAGGTCTATATTTGTGCTATATCAATTCTGTTCAATAGCTCCTCTTGTCGCTTTTCCGACCAGTGGTTTAGATGAGCAGTATATTATTATGTCGCTGAACGAGAAGGCGATTTTTTTACTTTTGTCAACAGACTAGTGGGCAGTTTACAATGTCTTGATTTTTTGGATTTGTGCCCTCTATCAATAATTATTTCCGGTAGCACCGCTTTGAGATCAGTCAGTCACATTACTTATCATTTCAGTGACCTGCCTTAAGTAAAATGATGATGCAACATACTTTCATCAATGCTGATTTAATTTTCTCGTGTCAATGAGATTATCACTAACTTGGAGCTTGAAAGAGAAACAGTCAGGAAACCTTCGGAGTGTTATATTTATATATATGTAGGCCCTATGTTGTCATCAGTGATACTCCTGACACGTGTTGTGCGATTATCTCCGTTTGAAGCGAATTTCTCGGAACTTGATAAAGTTGACTCGTTTAAGTGCGATTCGTTGTATCAGAAATAGGTTAATGTACTGGAAATTCATTAAATTGTCTATAGCTATTGTCACTATTTTATTGATCACATGACCATTTTTAAATTGTGATATTGAAAGAAACGCAAATGATAAGACATATCGTAAAATCTTATTGCATACCGAGATGTCGTTTTCCAGAAGTTCGACCAAAACTAGGTTTACATAGTAAACTTTCCGGTCAAAATGCATCAACATTTAGGCTGCTGTCCGTGTAAACCAAAATATTCAACCTACCGGCTTAAAAGTAATCAATAATAGTATCAAAGTGAACAAATAGAAGGTATCATTAGCCACTGTGATTACTCAACGACAAATACAATTATTAGGACACGTGATCAGAAGAAATCCTGATGAATTGACGAAGGTTCCATGCTTGACGTGGTTGAGGGAAGTATACCAAGGAGAAGACCTCGAGACGCTTAATTGGATCTCCTACTAAAGGGAACAGGAGTGATAAGAACCGAAGTGAAGACGAAGGTCTGCGATCGATCAGAGTGGAGAAAAGAGATTCAAAATCGGACACCCTCTAGTTTTTCAGTTGTTAACCCAACGCTTGACAATAAAGCTCTCCCCTCCTAATGACCAAATTCCCACCTCATGTATGTAATGCACAAATCCTCATGTGAAGCTCACTCTTTTATACTCCATGTAAGTATTCATTAGTGTTATGAGTCAAATATAATAACATATTTTTTAATGACCTCACGATTGTTTCTTCGGATAAATACGAAGTGACGCAAAAAACTAACCTGATGAAAAGAGCTGAAGAGATAAGGAAGATGTCTCAATATACAAATTTAGAAATGAATTAAAGAGTGGTTCAATTTTGAATCATGGTAATAACCTGGTTAGATCTATCATGTCAAACCTGACATTGACCACCGAAAACTATTAACTTGGTGAAGAAACACATTCAAATTCTGAGTCTATAAAACCCACAAAGGAAACAATTTTTCCACTGAGGCCAATCGCAACAGTCATCAACACGCCAACACATGTTAGATTGACTTTCGAGTATAATCTTAAACCAATTAGTTAGGAACATATCCCGACTCACCTTGATGGCAGCAAGATTCTCATAAACATTCTAGAAACACACTGTATCAGCCTTGATTCTAATGATGTAGCCTTTTTTCTCCATCGATGTAAAAAGACTCATGCCATGACACCCAAGCATTCTTATTGATGAAGAATTGATAGTCATTCACAATTTTGGTACAAGATAGAAATAACGATTTCAGTGTGGGAGATATTGCAGACACATTGAAATTAAATGAAGAAACACCCCTGAATATTCTAGAAAGCAGTAAGCAAATAAAACGTAAAATATTTACGTTTTAACCTAAAAAGAGATGTATTGATGATATCATCATTGGACCATTTCCCTAAGACGGACAAATTTTTGCTACTATTGAAAAATTGATAACTCGATTAACGGAAGTATTCAATTTACGCTTGAAATCCCGTATGAGGATCTCCTTAACTTTCTAGATCTCAGCATTTCAGTAAAAACTAGAAATCATATAGAAAGCCTAGCCACTCAGGTATCTGCTTATGTAGAAACAACTCATTGTCTCAATACGTTTAAGATAATTTTGTCAACTCTTTCTATAAGTATGTGTCAGATTGTTGTTCTGACGAAATAGACAAAAATCAATGCTATTAAGATGATCGATGACGGAACTTATGATCAGGAGTGGATTCTCTTCAAAAAATCAAAATACCGTAACAAAGAAATACAGTACAGTAGGAAAACGCTAAACCAGTCTACTTATCGAAAAGATTCCAGGGATGTGAGTCATGATTTTGTTTTCTTTTGAAAGAGCCAAATTCAAGTGATGGAATGAACTACATTATTGACGATTGATTTCAGCTATTATCTTGGTAAAGGTCCTGACATAGAAAATAGAGAAATATTTTATTAATATGAAATCTGGTTACCATAGAAAGCATGACTTGTGAAACACATCTGAGTTAATCAAACCCTACTCTTCCACAACTGGCATTAAATTTTTTACGTATTTTTGTAGTATTTGTAATAATATTTGCAATATTTGTGTCTGATGCCATTTTCAAATGTTATTCTGCATTTTCAGAAATTCATTACCTGAAGTTTATTCCATTACATGAATTCGGCTCTTTCGAAAGAAAACAAAATCTGTCATTTTATCACTTGACTCCATCAGTGATGGATGCATAAGGAAACTAAATAAGTTTACCAGCCAAGATAACCTCTCGGTCAAGCCAAGTCATAAGATGCACAATATTGTTGCAATGGCATATTATTAGTGAACTTATTTGTAAAATTCCTTGGAATGAAATGGATTGGTGAAAACTGTCGATCTTTAAAGCAGCGATACTGCGAACATGCATATTGTGTGAAGAGGTCAAATACACGGAGTGTATTTACCGAACACCATCTGAAACAGCATGCCGATAAAGTGATGAACATTAATGAGTTTAACGTGAGAAAGCAGTTCAAGTGTGATTGCTACTAAGATGGCGGAATACCGCAGGATCGTGATGAACATGACATACTTGATGAACAGGCGCAATTATATGATCAACCAGCACTAAATATGCAACCATTGAAACAGAAACGAAGCGTGTCGGGCATTTTTGCGACTCCGCAGTTTACGTTTTTCGGGATTAAAATGTAAAACCAGAGGGAGAGAACCTGTTTATTTTGAAATTTCAAATAAGTAATAGGATCAATCAATTATGGACTGAAAATCCGGAACTTTTTCTGAGTCGTTGTGATCTGAGTTATGCAGCTTATTCTGAAATAATTATACACATGTATTTGAATGCCAATTGCAAATGTTATGTAATCGTTGAAGATCTGTAATGGTTGACATTGACATGTTGCTTTGCAGTCCGGTACACATTTACCCATGGCAGTAAATGTCGGTGACAAAGTATTGCTCCCAGAATTTGGTGGAACGAAAGTCCTTCTTGAAGAAAAGGTAAGTTAATCGTAGCATTGATTATTCTGAGAAGAAATTGCACAAAAGAAAGACAATTGATTGATCAAACAAGAAACTACGAAATTTAATTAATGGATGGTGTGATGAATTGTTTCGGCCTTTTGTAGTAAGGATTTTTATTGCCTACTTCGACAACATGTACTACTTTATTTTTGCATTCTACACTTTGCCATATGTCTCTGCTGACTCTGTCCCGCACTCAATTATGTTATTCCTCGTCACCTAATGTTGAGTTCAATGTGTCCAAGAGATCTCTTGTATTATGTTTGTAGATTTGTTAGTGGTAGGCTAGTTTCAGATAATTTGGAGTTATATTTTCATGTTAGCATTGCATGAGCATTTCAGTTGCTATATTTAAAAATTTTGAAAATGGCAACTCCTAAAGATTTGACACTCTATTCTTTGATTGGTGGTCGCCCTGCATGGCAACAAGATCGTTCAAGCGACTTGACTTCTTATCTGTTTTCCTTGCGTTAAAAGATAAATTTGCCTGTTTCACATCATTTGCCCCTGCGATCCAATTCAAAGATCTATACTGATCGTAAACTGCGCTTCTAATGCTAGCTGATTTCATAAAAAGCATCCGGGCTACACTATAATTCCTAGGCTGGATCCCAAAAGATGACGTGTGAGTAATGATGCTCGTATCTTTTTGTGGGCGGAACCTGCAAGCATTGGCAAGCCTGAGCCTTGGGGTTTAGATTTCCAGTTTTATAGTTGCAGGCCTATTCATAATGATCAATGCTGAATTTTGAATTATATCATTGAAATTATTATATTATGTATTTATCTAAAGAACAATTCGGCGCGCGATTATAACGGAATAAGAAAAATGATCGAAAGTTATTTAAACAATAATTATTTAAATAATATTATTTAGGTGGAGTTACTTATGAAATCAAGTGTGAAGAATGTGACTCAGTATACATTGGTGAGACTTCAAGAAATGGCAAGATTAGAGGGAAAGAACATATGCAACAATTAAAACAGAAAAGTAACAACTCAGTTTTGTGGAAACATTGTAAAGAGAGACATGAAAACAAAATAACGAAATTCAAAATGAATATTGTCAAAGTATACAACAACGATGCATTTACAAGACAAATAGCAGAATCAGTAGAAATAAGACACACAAACAATGAAAAATTAATTAACGTAAAGCAAGAATTTCATTCACTGAATTTGCCTGGATTAGCGATATCACAGTAATTTCCAGCCTACAAGATTTCTTCTAACTACATGACATGCTTCTAACTTATGTGAGAGAGATATCTTGGCCATGAAATATGATTTGACTTTGATATTATTGTCACACCTTTAAATCTACCTTTTGTAAATGATACAGCTGAAGCGGCCAGACCGGCGAAATAATTAGTGTTTAAATAACTTTCGATCATTTTTCTTATTCCGTTATAATCGCGCGTCGAATTGTTCTTTAGATAAATATAATAATTTCAATGATATGATTTCCAAACAATTCTTTGATAAGATTATTTATTTAACATGTCATGAATTTTGAATTATTATTAATTTATAATGAAGTTGTAAATAAATTTTTGATCACCTTTGATTTATAGAATTATCACTTATGTCTCTCTCAAAAACCTGCTCGCACGCCTCTTGGAAGAATCAAGATTATATTGTTTTTGGAGGGAGCTGATTTCAAATCTACTTTACTGTACAAACAAATTAGCTTTTAGAGCGACTAATAGTGAAGTTGCAATATAACTCTTGTAAGCATATTGCATCTAAAGAACTAATTCAAGAATTTAGTTAGATTAGCACTTAACAGTTTCAGTCGTCGGTGTGATTTCATCAATCGCACGAAATCTAATGCTCAAATAAGGCTTATTCAAGAACATAATAAAATAGCTAGCTCAATCATTTTGTCTTCTGTTGACTAAGTGAAAGGGGACTGGGATTTCATATCCATTACCTGTTAGTGAAGCGGTACACCTAGCTAGTAGCAAACCATAGCCAAGTAATCTAGAGAACATAAAGCAGAGCTAAGTTAGAGAGCGATAGGCAGAACGTGTTTGTGTACTTGAATCCTCTTCAATGAAATCGACATTTACTAATTTTGCAAACTATTACATTTTTGCCTAGTAAATCGCAGTATATATACCATTGTATGAAACTGTGTCGCACTTGTATGTCTGGACGATACGGTTCCTTACACTGCCTGTGAGTCCTTTTTGTACCGTACCTTTGGTTGGCTTTCAAAAAAATTCATGTTTTGCACAAAATCGTTCCTTCATATGATCGATTTTCCTTGGAGGTCTATATTTGTGCTATATCAACTCTGTTCAATAGCTCCTCCTGTCGTTCTTCTGACAAGTGGTTTAAATGGGCATATATCATGCAATGTATTGGTTTATGCGATACAAAATGTGCACCGAGTATTATGTGGTCATAATCGAAAGTGAGAGTTAAGTAGAGAAATTGATTGATTGAATTAGACGAAATTTGTTTGATGAACCGTTTCGAGTATGCTGAAGGTGATCGCTAAACATTCTCTGAACTACAAATGGATCCCAGAGCTCGGGAGGATGCCCGTTCAACACTGGAATTTAGGAATACGCGGTCCACACCGCAGTGAAATTCAGAACGAACCATGCTGTGTTTGTGGATATTAAACAACTCGCTGTTGAAATGGATAGATAAATAGGTCCTTAAACAGTTTGAATGGGAAATGAATTGAGTTTTTGTTGAGTGTTTCTGGTACAAAATAAATTCATATAATCATTTGTGATGTGATGCTTAGTAGCACTGCAAAGACGCCCTGTGAAATACTTGAAAGATTTTCTGCTCTTGAATGAATCTCACAACCGAACTATCGCATTCTTCGCTTGCAATACCTATATCTAAATTAAGATACTTTATCGCAGTTGTCGATCAGGACTCAATTTACATATCAAAACTGTCGTTTGTGGCATTAATTTATTATCTAGAAACTTGTAAATGCTAATGTGAGAGTCACATTTATCATTTCCCCTCGAACTTAAAGAACTTAAATTCATTGCTTTTTTTCTTTTGCAGGAATACTACCTTTTTCGAGAATGTGATATCATTGGTAAATTCGACTCGTGAGATTGAACCGCAAAATGGAGGTTAAATTTGTGAACGTGTGAATCCTTCACATTACCTTCGTGGTTAGACTCATTCATTGCACGAAATATCATCGACATGATTCAATTACTCTTTTGTACTAATTAGATTTGTGCTGCATCTTGCTGTCTGAATGTCTGAATTGTGTCATCTAAATAGAGCAGCGATCTTGATTGAAGACAGAATTCGTTTTGTGAAAAATTAATTTACTTTTCGTTATTTTATATCGTAAAATGATAGCTGTGAGAAACAACTAACTTGCCTTGCAGAAGGAGTAGTTGCAGGCTGCAATAATTCAGAAGTTGACGTGATCTAAAAAATTGAAGTCTGGTTTGCGATTATTAGATTGGATTCTTATTTAAAATGGAATTCAGTTCTTGAATTGTGGATTATCATTGGTACTGAGGTATACAATTATCTCTAGTAGCATTTTTAGTAAAACGTTTCTGTAAGCCTACCAGAAGAATATTGAACAGCATGAAATTAAGAAAGCATAATGTCACATAGGCCTATAGTTGATGGTAGCCAACGCAGGGAATGAATCAAACGAATACATTTCATCTAATAACTAATGAAGACTGTCACACTGGATAGCGGCTGTTGACATTGCCGTTGGGCTGAAAATGTCTACTTTCTGCATTTAAATTGCCACTATGAAGTAGCATTTTGCTGATCCGGATAGGCCACTATAATGTTCTGATCGATGCCGTTGCACTGATAGCAGATCTTCAAACATCTGTAATAACTCGCTATCTGTTGGCGATGAAGGTTACCATGGATATCTATGAATCTGAAAGTATCAATAACTGAATAGGCTGTTCTTGTAGGGGCATCAGTTGAGCTCTGCTGAATTGATTTGCTATAAATTAGAAATTATGTGATGCATGCATGTCGATCGATGGGATTGTTCAGAATTCAATTTAACTCAAATTACAAATGCAAGCAGGTGGGCGGGTTAAAGTGTCGAAGCTGCGTCGACCGAATAAGACATGATCGATCGACACCAAAATTTAGATGGTGAATGTTCTTGCAATTGTATACATGGAAAAGTTTCGTTTCATTATACCAACACATCACCTCTTTCTGCTGATGAAGTGAATTCTTTGAAATCTTACAAATGTAGGCAGGTGGTCGTGCATGCCCTTACAGCAATGGTTATGCCTTATAAAGGGTTAAAACTAATAAAAATGAAGTCTGAAGATACACAGAAGAACCTTGCTATAGACCATTATTTTGTCCGGTCATCCTCGTGTTCGCTTTTGCGAGACTCCTGTGTAATTCCATTTTAACGCAAGCCGACAGTTATAATCTGAACTAGGCATAACCGATCGATGGGGCATACAGGCACCGACCGCATCTGCGAATCATAAACTTCATGCTTTATCGAGTCTTGTATCAAATAAGCTTGATGCATTTTAGAATTTCAACTGTTTACGATCTCCATTATTTTCACAGGATTCACCAAAATTTCAATGAAAAAGTAAATTTTCAGAAAATCGGAACTTAATTTAACCTAGAATTAATTCAACCCTTTCGCGACAAAAGTGAAATTCATTACATTGTCCGAAGTCACCATGACGTGCTCTGCACGCACAACTTCATTTATGCTCTATTGATGTCTTCCCAATCGTGGTAACTTTGAACAGCGGTGCTCTGCACGCACTGATCGCGAAAGAGTTAAACGGAATTCTGTTCTTATTTAACCAAAATTTTAACAGCATGTTTCTCAACATCCCTACATAGAATTAGACCGCATTAAGTATCTGTCGATGGACTAATAGGTCACACACAGGAAACCACGTACTGCACATTTGATAAGCAGTCAACAGTGGGCAATGACTTCAGCGCAAATTGTCGTCACTGATGACATCTCACCTCCCTAAAAGCACTGGAAGAGGAGAAAATGATCTCCAGATGCACATAATCAATGACAAAATGCGCTGCATCTATTCTCAATTTGAGAGCTCTCGTAAAGTTGGTAAGTAGTCAACAGTCATGGAAATTACTCAGACTTCCAGAGAGACTATCATCACTTGATGACAAAACAATTCACTTTGACTTTGACTAAATCAAAAGTGCCGTCAAATGATGTCGAATGCTGAGTACTTATCTTCATTCGGTCCGTCAATTTTAGTGAGATCAATGCTTTCATCATGAAAAAGTAAAGATGTTCACTCCTTTATATATTGACCAAAAGTCGAAACTAATTAAAACAATTTACAGGTGCCGTAAAATTTTAGTGAGCTTCATAGTTGATGGATTTCGTCGGGAGGTTCATAATATGAGAAAAACAATAATTTATCGTTAGTCTCTCCCCAATACTTTTTTCCAATATGCGAGTGATTTGAATAAAAAGGCAGATGTTATGCGCCAGACGTTTCGCGTACCAGCCGCTTTCTCAATGGCAAAAATCTATTAAAATTTTACAACTCGAGTATATATAAGAATTGCTAAAAACATGATGCCAGTTCGTGACGACGATTTAGAGCCGGCTTCATTTGTGCAATCAATTGTGATTCGCTGATGCTGGTTTTGACAGGGCAATCTAAAATTCGCAGTATGCTGACGTCAAAATCTTCAATATTGTTCGCGGCACATTTCAAGCAGTGATCAGCCAAGGCACTTGCTGTGTCTCCATTCACGATGCTTCTGCGATGTTCATTAAATCTCAACCGAAATGGCGTGAAGATTTACCTATGTAACTAGAAGAACAAAAATGACAAATAAACTGATAAACTACAAAACGAACATTGCAATTAATATAATTAGGTAGTTTACTACAAAGAACACAATTATCGTGTTTAATATTCCTATCTTTACTGCGAAATAAATGACATAATTTTTTGTTGCTTTTATTTACGAATCTAATGTTAAGTTTATGTTTGCGAATGAGATAATTAATTTTACGAGAACAACTATCACTAATGAAATCGATATTTAAAACAACTTTATTTTCATTACTAGCTTTTGATTTCCGCGAGCGTTTATTAATAACGAAATCTCTATCTGAAAAACCATTACGCTTGAGACGAGATTTAGTTTTGGCTATAGCTTCGACGCTAAGAAGAGTGGGAGCTACTTCTCTTATCGATGCTGTCAAAAAGTGTTGACAATGAAGTTCCTCTTTACATGATTGGGGACCCAACTATCTTTAGTAAGGGTGCAACCAGACGCTATTTCTTTTTGATAATGACAAAAATGAATTTTGATATTTATCCATATTGTCAAATCTAGATAGTTCAAGTAGTTACTCTCAGGGACATCGATCGTAAACTTAATATCTTTATTTACTGAGTTAAAGACATTGGTGATAACATCGAAGTCAAAATTACAGCTAAACGGGCCCATGATGACGTCATCAATGTAACGTTTATAGACGGTGGGGACAATATCATAATTATCTTTAAGGTTTGGTTTCTATGCTATGCATGAAGATGATAGCGAAGGCCGGAGCATATTGAGCACCCATAGGGCAACCTTTCTTTTGTAAATATATTTTTTCGTTGAAAGCTATTTCGTAGTTCTGAGATATAAAGTTAAGCATACGCATGAGATCATCAACGGTTACATTTAAATTATCAATTAAATCCCAGTGGTTTATGCAAAACTCCTTAACGACCTCTAAACCATATCTCAATGGAATCGACGGATATAAATTCTTGACATCTAACGATATGAAGATATGATCCGCAAAATTATTAGAACTATTTAAGTGATCGAGAATATCAACTATAACTGATGAGAGCTTTTGAGGTGTGCTGGGACAAACTCAACAAGTTGGTTCAAAAGCCTACTACAGCACCAATCAATTTTGTTTGTGGGGGTATTTATCGAAGATGCAATCGGGCGCATCTGGTAAGCCGAGTCTTTCAAATCTTTATGATCTTTTACTAGTGTGTAGAAATTAGCAGATTGACTACCTGTCACAACGCAATTTCTCTAAATTACTTTTGGAGAGCTTATTTTTAAAAATTGAGTTGATCATTTTATTGGCTTGGTTCTCAATGGCATTTACTTTAGAGTGTTTGCGAACTTCGTAATTACAAGAATCATTAAGTATAGACTCAGACCACTCTACATAATTATTTTTGTTAGTTATACATAATTTTTTAGTCTTATCAGTAGGTATAATCGCAAGATTATTGTCTTTTTACAAAATTTTTCGTTACTGCGATTTCTTTTTGAATCGTTTTATAATGAACATTGTTTTTAACAAATTTCATTTCTTTTTCAACAACGTTAATACTTCAAATTTAAAAAGTTCGAGTCTCTTTTCTTTATCGGGATCCATACGGGCGGTAAGTTGACTCTATTGCGGTCAAACGGAATGATAACGTTTTGATCATTCAAATTACGATCTTCAAATTTATCGCTCCAACGCATTCGGTAGGTCATGTGATCGAGACACATCTTGATATCTTCAATAGAATTTTTATTGATTTTAATAGGTACGCGAAAGTTTGGACCTCTATTTAATAAGTTAGAAACCTCATGAGGAATATGAATGTCAGTTTCGATTTTTATGTTATCAAAATAAACAGGATTGCTATCTAAACAATTAGTGAACGAATGGTTATTTAGGAAGAGATAATTATCATTCAAACAAAACGGAAATCTAGGTCTATAATCAAAAGAGTAAGACTTACTTAAAATAGGATAAGGCAAATGTGATAAATTCAGCCATTTGTTTGCATGAGTGCGATACTTTGCATCTTCCTCGCGAATCAATTCATTTTGAAGACGGAGGAACACATTTTCAACGATGGTTCCATCAATGCGGCGAGTAATCTTCAGGTATTCATACCCTCGCTGTTGATCAAGAATATATTCTTGCTCACGTTGTTGTCTGATACACGCTCGCAGAATCTCACTCTTCAAAGCTTTATCTTTTCGGTAAAGCCCTGTCAAAACCAGCATCAGCGAATCACAATTGATTGCACAAATGAAGCCGGCTCTAAATCGTCGTCACGAACTGGCATCATGTTTTTAGCAATTCTTATATATACTCGAGTTGTAAAATTTTAATAGATTTTTGCCATTGAGAAAGCGGCTGGTACGCGAAACGTCTGGCGCATAACATCTGCCTTTTTATTCAAATCACTCGCATATTGGAAAAAAGTATTGGGGAGAGACTAACGATAAATTATTGTTTTTCTCATATTAGTGAGCTTCCTCGATCATCATTCTTACGGAAGAATTTCAAAATGAAATAAAATTTGCATAACAGCTGCTGTTCGCATATAATGCCTATATTCTCAATGATAAATCGTTTTCTTAAAATATCACAGGTTAGGGTTATGAGATAGCTTCAGAAGCCTCTCTGTTGAACGATAGAACTTCGAGCATCAGTGTATTGCAAAATATATTTTTGAAGTCAGAAATGACACGATGTGTGAGCTGGTAATCAAAATGCACACCATTGCTTTGACATTTCGATCAGTTGAAATGACTCAGCGAAGAAAGTTACCGATCTGTCATATTTTGATGAAAGATGAAAGATAAAATAATTTTCTTGTTGCGTAAATCGAAATTTGACCTATCCGCCACTGTAACGACACAGTTGGCTGTATATCACCAGAGAGTGGTATCAGTCATGTGATAAGCGGAATATCACTCTATATTGCATAAAGAATTCGGTGAGTACGATGAAAGCGTGTTTAAAAACAATTTCCACTATCTAATTATAAAATTATCTTCCAAGCGAATATGTGTCCGCACTGGATGTTGTTTAGTTGATGTAGCAACCACTTGATACTTTCTGCTTGGGGCAAAACTTAAAGATGGATAACCGCCGCGAACACTGGCTTTAGACTTGCTCAAGTCAGTAACAGAATCAACATTTAGAAAGTCAAAATACAGCAGATCTGTAATATATGAAATGAGTGTAAGCACTATGGAACACAGAATTACTGAGGTTGAACCAGTGGTCCTACGCGGCAAATTTCCATTTTTTACGCAGGCCGAGTAAATTTACGCAGGTAGACTATTCGCATATGTGATGAATGAAAGCACCGTGTCCGTATACATACTGTCAGTGGCCTAACTTCAAAACGTTTCCGGGGCTAAAATCACGGGCTCTGCACCTGTTCACAAACAATAGCAATTTTTCTCGCTATAGCTACTGACGCTGTCGTCCGATAAGGGGATCAACAGGATTTTTGCAACTCCATCAATGATGACAGGAAGACAGACGATTGCGACTTGTAAGGATCAGCAGCTATGAAGCAACAAACTTCCAATCACTAATTAATTACTTCATTTAATTAGCCAAACCACACTGTTTCCTAAGCCTACTGTTTCGACTGGTCACGTGAATAAATTTAGTAATCAATCAATTATGAGCTCACGATTAAATTTTATTAGAATAAGCAAAAGATAAAGAGCTTGTCGTAGTGTGCAACGATTTAGGAAACGGACCTTATAGTAAAGTACCCGGCTCTAATCTAGAAGTCACTTTGATCTTCTCAAATAATGATGGAAGAATGAATAAGTGAAGGCGTGCACATGAATATTAGCTACGCGTTTGTCTGACTCGCCGTGATTAGCCAGCGTGTGTGGAAGCATAACTCGCAAAGAATTCCCTGTCTTCGCCCTGGTTGAATCACCAAGATGGATTGCTTCTTTGTGGGTTGCATGCAGTGACCGCGACGAGCTGAAGGGTGTCGCCGAGCTGCTCTGGCGCTCGCGAACGACACATTGATAGATTGGCTGATTTGTCGATGAGATCAACGAGCCATTGCAGATTATGTGTGGCTCGTGTTAGATTTTGGCCAATCGATGCAATCTCGGCGACACTCCGACGACTACCCCTGAGAGAGAGAGAAAACCATCTACAATTAATTATTAATCCAATTAATTATCCACATTTCGCTGTCAGTCATATTAGAGAAATAATTACTCCGGGTTTCTATTCCACAGCGGTATGACGCGTGCTCCTCATAACACGTTCCATAAAACATGCCTAAAATCACAATTAGAAAGTACAATAAAATCGAATTTAAACGAACAATCAATGACGTTTTATGTTTGACGGTTAGTCCTCATGTGGAGATCATCTAAAATAAAAGCAAGGCACTAAGATACAACTCAGTGAAATTCTGACTACATATTTAACTTCTCATCTTCTCTTGAACCTCTCCGTGTCTCTGTCAACTAACACGAGAGAAATGTCCAGTCCGTGTTTCAATGCCAGAGCGGTCTGAAGCATGCTGAACGTGTGCTTCACATGTGCTCACACATGGCTCACACAAGAAAAAGGGAAGATTTGTGTGACACCGTGCACAGAAAGCAGTGCCGATGTAATAGTTATTGCACTGGGAGCAACAGTCGAGCGCGTAGCGCGAGAAACACGAACTGGACATTTCTCTCGTGTAGTTGACAGAGACACGAAGAGATTCAAGAGAAGATGAGAAGTTAAATATGTAGTCAGAATTTCACTGAGTTGTCTCTTAGTGCCTTGCTTTAATTTTAGATGATCTTCACATGAGGACTAACCGTCAAACATAAAACGTCATTGATTGTTCGTTTAAATCACTTCGATTTTATTGCAATTTCTAAGTGTGATTTTAGGAATGTTTTATGGAACGTGTTATGAGGAGCACGCGTCATACCGCTGTGGAACAGAAACCCGGAGTAATTATTTCTCTAATATGAGTGACATCAACATGTGATAATTAATTGGGAGTCTGCAGTCCGAGAATTGAGAGAAGATGATTAGAATCAAATACTTTTAGATTTTCATTAAAGTGTCTAGTTTCCTTGCTTTTCCATTATCTCTACACTTCATGATTAATAGTCTGGAGTCAAAGAAATTTAAAAATTGTGAGACGCAAGCAGTTAGAAATTTTGACAGAAGTGTGCATGTTCTATGTTTTCGCTCCATTTTATCACTACATTTGGGCTGACCGCTTTCTTTCCACAACATCGATAATTTCTTCCACTTCACTATGTGATCAATTCTCTAGGAACGATAAAGTCCATACGTTTCCTTTGGTGTCAGTTATCTATCTTCTCACTTATTTATGTGTAATTTTATATGTGTTATGGTTTTCATCACTCCCAGAACTTCATCCTTCCTTACTTCATGTTTAAAAATTTGCTTTGTGCTGCTTTCTCGATTATATGTGCTCTTCGTTACTTTGCATATACTCATTGGTTGATATTCGCGATTTGCATCAATTAGAATACTTTCAATATTTCGTCCGTTTTTTGGTATATTTCATTATACACGGGGAATGGGATAGTAGCTTATTATTCACGGAGACTGGAACATAGCCTAGCACAATTAAAATCTGGCAATCATAGCATAATTTGCGTGTTTTAATTATAAATGTGGAGGTGATTTACATAGGATTTATTATAACATTAATACTTTTTAACTTTTGAAATTTTTTATAACTTTTCATAGAAGTATCTACACTTCAAGATTGATCGCTTTAATTACTATAAGAGCAGCACGCGGAATAAATTTATTGTCTGAAGTATAAGAAATTGAAGGATTAAGACAGCTGCCGGTTCCATGTTTTTGTTGTACTTCATTGCTGCATCAGGGATGACCGCTTCTGCGACAGCAATAACTTATACCACTTCACTATGTGATCAATTTTGGAGGAATGAGAAAGTCTCCCACGTTTCCTATGGTGTTAATTACTTTTTCACCCATTCATGTGCAATTGTATCTGAAGTATATTTTTCATCACTCTGAGAACTTTCTTTAAAATTCTCCCGCACGAATTAAGAATCTTGAAATCTTTACATCTTGTGCTGATTACAATTGAAACATCAGAAACAACTTTATCCCGACTATAGAGAGCAAACTACACTTAGAAACCGCACCACCTGTCAAATCCGTCAAATTGATCGCTATACACGATTGATAAAGAATGGAGGACGCATTCTAACCGACATAGATATCTGTGCTACGGCCCGACGGCGGTCAGGGGTCTAATGACATGATTTACAGCTAATGTAAATGAATAGGACAAACTTTTAGTGATTAAGAAACGAAATTATTAAACATAACATCTATACTTGTACAAGTTAATAGCGGGTATAAACTCCGCGAGCAGTCAATAAGGCACTGATTCGTCGCGGCATTCTGAGGACGAGCCGTCTCAGAAAATTTTGAGGAATTTGTTGCCAAACTGCAACCACTGTCTCTTGTAATTCACGCAGTGTTTGCGGAGGCGGGTCCCGCTGCTGAACTTGGCGCTTCAGATAATCCCACACGTGCTCGATCGGGTTCATGTCCGGCGACCTTGACGGCCAGCGAAGAGTCCGTATTCCTAAGTTTTCCTTCAGCTGCGTCACATTGTATGCACGATGTGAAGGTGCGTTATCATCTTGCAGGATCCAGTTGGCCACGTCTCCGAATGTTCGATTCGCAAATGGCAGAAGATGCGTTTGCAGCAGTTCAGCATAACGCTCACCAGTCACGTTCGTGTTGAGCACTACCAGCTCGGTCTTGCCCGTCAGGTGATGCCTGCCCACACGTGAACGGATGGCCCCTGTTGCTGATGAGTAGGCTGGACGTGTTGTTGCAGCATCTCTTGGCGTGGCACACGCCAAACACGAATGCAGCCATCATTGCGGAACAGACGAAACCGACTTTCGTCAGTGAAGATGATACGTCTCCATTGTGGTAGTCTCCAGTGAACTCGTTGCATCGCCCACCGCTCTCTTCGTGCCACATGCGCAGGTGTTAATCTGGGGCATTTGCGCATCTTCCTTGAGCGAAGTCCTTGCTCTCGAAGCCGATTTCTTATGGTGCCCGAGCTCAGGATGTTGCCTCTGCGACTTCTTTCGCCCCACATCAGTCGTAGCAGAGTTGCGGGGAGTGTGGGATTGCCTCGCACCATTCTGAGCAATCGCCGGTCAGCTCTGGCAGTTGTGTGACGAACTGCACCAACGCCAGCATGTGCCACGGTACCATTTGCTCTCGCTTTCTTGAGAAGTCGGGCAATCGTCGTATGCGAACGACCGAAATGTCGTCCGACTGCCCGAAGGGACATTCCAGCGTCAAGCATGCCAATAGGACGCCATCTTTCGGCATCAGACATTTGACGCACCATCTTAAGATTTTTCACAAAACCGTCATTTCCCATAATAAGTCGTTAATTTTATACTTCATGATCGAAGTTCAATTTGAACACATGCTTGCTAAGTAATTCGGTAATAATAATGCTTGCTTCAGTAATTCAGTCTGAACAATTACGCAATCCCACCACCAGACCGCCGTCGTGCAGATATCTATGTCAATTAGCGTGCGTCCTTCATTCCATATTCAATCGAAGCGATTTACTTCGAATTAGCTGGATTTGACAGGTGGTGCGTTTTCAACTGTGCTAAGTGTAAAAGAAATCACATTAATTACCACAAAATCTTAAGCGCCCGATCCATGTTTTGTTTACTGTGTTTGTGTGACATGACCAAGACTTGACTTCATACATTTGTATTCTCACCCGCAAACAGACTTCACTTTCAACTTGTGTTGATGATGTAAACACCGCGATTCATTCCATTCCTACACAATGGCATTCACACATTACACCACAGTAGGCAAGCGTTCAATTCACGTCATTTACACCACAGTTTTCTTACAGCTGTCGGTAGAAACTGTGGAATAAAATGTCATACACCGACAGTTTTAATCATAGAAATCTGATTGATTTCAAGGATTAACTTCCATAGCGAAGACGTTTCTGCTTTTCTGTGTTGAAGAACGAGTTTATTAAAATACCACCGGCGACACTGATGCAGTTGCTGAGATATCCATGATTTTGACGACCGTCCGTGGACAGCGTTGATATTTCTCGGACTGAAATACATATGTATATAACAGCATTCGTGTGCTGGCCATTACTGGAGGGTTGATCACACAGAAAGATAGCTATTGTTTGTCGACCATTATTGTGTTCAGCAGACGCTTATTGTGAATATAATAAATGGCTAAATGCGCACATGGTACTTAATTATAGCTTAACTTCGTATAGAATTGTTCGATTTCAAAGCTATACCATTGAAGCATTGAATTCACTGTCACTAGGCCCATTGTCTATCAATCAGCAAGATAAACTTATGGCTAAGTGTGAATGACTTATTATTCTAAAATCTTGGTGAAATTACATGAATTGCTAGATTTCTATGTCAGACAATAGAGAATAAAGTTGAATGTGGAGTGCGTATAACTCTACACAGTAGCATAGTCACTAGACGGTGGTTGGCGACTCGTCACTTAATAGAAACTATGGAACAATAGGGAATAAGTCTGATACGACTATGGTCAAACTAAAATTAGATGTGTGCAATGATGTTGTATAGATTATGCTATTCCAAAGAAGAAAATGAACACATCAGAGTGAACATTCAGGAACATTTCTGTCTGAAATTGTTTCATTGAAAAAATGTTTTGCATTCTACATGTTGTTCTACATGTATAATGAATTTCACACTGAACTTAAAAGTATGCAGTTATGCGCATTTTTGCCTCGTATTAAACTCGTATCAGTTTTGATCGCACCAATCAATATTCTGGATCTGCTTTCCATAATTAATCAGATAATATGTATCTTCGTTTGACTTCTGTCTAATACTTAAGTGAGCAATATCTACAAAAAACAACTATTTAAAGAACAATCATGCCAAACGCTTTCAGATAACCTCGGAGAATCCATGATCAGTACAATGCCGCTGACTATTACGACGACAGCAAAAATCATTTTTCGCGGTTTTGCCAAGATTTAGAACGAAATGTCATTTGACATCGAGAAAGCTAGGGGCGTTGAGTTGATCAACGCCTACATGTTCAGCATTTTGTATATTGAATGATTACTTGCATTCTTAATTCATCCGTGATTGCATTGTAAATTCGTCTAATCCAAACGTGAAAGTAGCAATCACATTGAAATTATATCTACAGTATGCAGGGGCGTAGCGTCCATTGGGGCATTCGGGGCAGTACCCCGAATGTATTTTTTAGATAAATCCACCATATTTTAATCATGTACAATATGCGCCAGTGACCAAACGCTACATCTTAGGACAATCTTTCTGTCTTTATTTCATCTTTCCAACGGATGCATGTAATAGTTATTGCACTGGGAGCAACAGTCGAGCGCGTAGCGCGAGACTGGCTTCCAGTGCGATAACTAACTTTTGTCGTAACTGTACCGATAAATGGCGTTTGCGGACGATAACAGATTTAGCGTACTCGATGGTTTCCCATTTCATTTATCGGTACTCTTTTAGCGTTCGGAAAAGAAATGACAGTGTTTTGAGGATGTTGCGTAACTTTATAGCGTCTTTAGGGAAGGAGAATGTGCAACAAGTAGCTGATGAATGAATGTACGTTACAATAGCGTGGGATACAAATGGTAGCGATAAGTCTTAAACACTCAAGATCTTCAGTCTGGTCTGACTTTCTCGCAGACTCTCAGAAAGTCAGGAAGCTTAACACAAACCGGCTATTGCGTAATTACTAAGTGCAATGTAATAAGGAAGAAGAAACTGAAATTTAGCCGTCAACCACCCCATAATTGATCATGTAATTCATAGACTTCATAAGTCACGAAGAAGGAAAAATAATCACCATTTTACATCCTACATCAGTCAATAACAGTTCTTGAGCGAAGACATGTCCAGATTTGAATTTGTGAGTACCCAGCAGATAGAGGCAAGTATATCGCCAATACAACGCCTGTAAATACTCGCCGAACCACAAACTTTGCTGTGAGTACCTTGAACGACTTCGCAATATAGCGGCATATTTGATGGTGCGTTCTATCGTCGCCCTCTGATAGAACTATCCAATCTTCCGCGGTTTGGTGTCAGCCCGAAGGGAGTTCACACAATCTCAAAGCTGTTGCCAAATACTGCAATGAAGGCAGGTCTCACCTCAAACATTACCGGGCACTCTGGGAAGGTCACATGCGCGACGAATCTACATCAATTAAATATAGATGAACAATTAATTCGTGAGCGCACCGGACATCGCTCAGACGCAATTCGAGCTTATAAAAGAACCTCCTCATCTCAGCAGAAGACGATCAGCAGCCATCTCGACTTTTCGATTGAGCCAACGTCAAGCAAGCATGTCAGACTTCAAAACTTGAAGGCCAAGTTTATTGTCAAAAACTTCGATACTGATGAATTTGACTTGTCTGTTGACTTCTAAGCATGAGTGCATTAGGGCCCTTCTTATGCGTATTCCTTCTCAACTCCATACTCCCGACTTGACTGTGAAGTCTTGTGTTTGTATTCACTCTTTATACAGGATATTTCTTTAATATACTTCGCTCAATTTCTACTATTACGATACTCTCCAGTTGTCATATTTTTTTATTGATATGGACTCACTTTTTTGTATGCTGGTACTGCACTCTTTGTCGCATCATTCTACTGATTTTGCTGTGTTTTGTATACTGTACTACTTGACTGTCATTTTTCGATTTATTTTAAATAGATATCACGCACTGCACTATTTGCCTGCAATGTTGCATTCTACTGATTTATATAGGATGTTTCATGAGTAGATATTTAATTTTTTTGAGTCCATCTGCAAGTATATGTTCCTATTTTTACACGAATTTTTATGGTCGTAACTGTACCGATAAATTTTTAATACTATTTCGCTTTTTTCGATTTTATGGGTATGTCAGTGATAAATGAAGGGCTTTGATTAAAACGAAAATATCAATGGTTTGGTTTTTGTCATTATCGTTGCTTATTTCTTTCTGTATTTCTCATCATTAGAAATGCGAGGGTCTGGTATTATCAGGTTTAGCAAGCTTGAAGGCTGAAGGGTCTTTTAATATGACACTCACGGTACTTTATTTTCACTATCGACTGATCATTTACTGATTCCTGTGGTCTTTGAATGAATTATTAGAAGAAATGTCCTTCGCACTGGTTCATTCAAAGACCACAGGAATCAGTAAATGATCAGTCGATAGTGAAAATAAAGTACCGTGAGTGTCATATTAAAAGACCCTTCAGCCTTCAAGCTTGCTAAACCTGATAATACCAGACCCTCGCATTTCTAATGATGAGAAATACAGAAAGAAATAAGCAACGATAATGACAAAAACCAAACCGTTGATATTTTCGTTTTAATCAAAGCCCTTCATTTATCACTGACATACCCATAAAATCGAAAAAAGCGAAATAGTATTAAAAATTTATCGGTACAGTTACGACCATAAAAATTCGTGTAAAAATAGGAACATATACTTGCAGATGGACTCAAAAAAATTAAATATCTACTCATGAAACATCCTATATAAATCAGTAGAATGCAACATTGCAGGCAAATAGTGCAGTGCGTGATATCTATTTAAAATAAATCGAAAAATGACAGTCAAGTAGTACAGTATACAAAACACAGCAAAATCAGTAGAATGATGCGACAAAGAGTGCAGTACCAGCATACAAAAAAGTGAGTCCATATCAATAAAAAAATATGACAACTGGAGAGTATCGTAATAGTAGAAATTGAGCGAAGTATATTAAAGAAATATCCTGTATAAAGAGTGAATACAAACACAAGACTTCACAGTCAAGTCGGGAGTATGGAGTTGAGAAGGAATACGCATAAGAAGGGCCCTAATGCACTCATGCTTAGAAGTCAACAGACAAGTCAAATTCATCAGTATCGAAGTTTTTGACAATAAACTTGGCCTTCAAGTTTTGAAGTCTGACATGCTTGCTTGACGTTGGCTCAATCGAAAAGTCGAGATGGCTGCTGATCGTCTTCTGCTGAGATGAGGAGGTTCTTTTATAAGCTCGAATTGCGTCTGAGCGATGTCCGGTGCGCTCACGAATTAATTGTTCATCTATATTTAATTGATGTAGATTCGTCGCGCATGTGACCTTCCCAGAGTGCCCGGTAATGTTTGAGGTGAGACCTGCCTTCATTGCAGCATTTGGCAACAGCTTTGAGATTGTGTGAACTCCCTTCGGGCTGACACCAAACCGCGGAAGATTGGATAGTTCTATCAGAGGGCGACGATAGAACGCACCATCAAATATGCCGCTATATTGCGAAGTCGTTCAAGGTACTCACAGCAAAGTTTGTGGTTTGGCGAGTATTTACAGGCGTTGTATTGGCGATATACTTGCCTCTATCTGCTGGGTACTCACAAATTCAAATCTGGACATGTCTTCGCTCAAGAACTGTTATTGACTGATGTAGATGTAAAATGGTGATTATTTTTCCTTCTTCGTGACTTATGAAGTCTATGAATTACATGATCAATTATGGGGTGGTTGACGGCTAAATTTCAGTTTCTTCTTCCTTATTACATTGCACTTAGTAATTACGCAATAGCCGGTTTGTGTTAAGCTTCCTGACTTTCTGAGAGTCTGCGAGAAAGTCAGACCAGACTGAAGATCTTGAGTGTTTAAGACTTATCGCTACCATTTGTATCCCACGCTATTGTAACGTACATTCATTCATCAGCTACTTGTTGCACATTCTCCTTCCCTAAAGACGCTATAAAGTTACGCAACATCCTCAAAACACTGTCATTTCTTTTCCGAACGCTAAAAGAGTACCGATAAATGAAATGGGAAACCATCCGAGTACGCTAAATCTGTTATCGTCCGCAAACGCCATTTATCGGTACAGTTACGACAAAAGTTAGTTATCGCACTGGAAGCCAGTCTCGCGCTACGCGCTCGACTGTTGCTCCCAGTGCAATAACTATTACATGCATCCGTTGGAAAGATGAAATAAAGACAGTAAGATTGTACTAAGATGTAGCGTTTTGGTCACTGGCGCATATTGTACATGATTAAAATATGGTGGATTTATCTAAAAAATACATTCGGGTACTGCCCCGAATGCCCCAATGGACGCTACGCCCCTGCATACTGTAGATATAATTTCAATGTGATTGCTACTTTCACGTTTGGATTAGACGAATTTACAATGCAATCACGGATGAATTAAGAATGCAAGTAATCATTCAATATACAAAATGCTGAACATGTAGGCGTTGATCAACTCAACGCCCCTAGCTTTCTCGATGTCAAATGACATTTCGTTCTAAATCTTGGCAAAACCGCGAAAAATGATTTTGCTGTCGTCGTAATAGTCAGCGGCATTGTACTGATCATGGATTCTCCGAGGTTATCTGAAAGCGTTTGGCATGATTGTTCTTTAAATAGTTGTTTTTTGTAGATATTGCTCACTTAAGTATTAGACAGAAGTCAAACGAAGATACATATTATCTGATTAATTATGGAAAGCAGATCGAGAATATTAGTTGGCGATCGATCAAAACTGATATATCAGTTTCATACGACGCAAAAATGCGCATAATTGCATGCTTATAAGCTCTGTGTGAAATTCATTATACATGTAAAACAACATGTAGAACGTAAAACATTTTTCAATGAAATAATTTCGGACAGAAATGTTCACTCCGATGTGTTCATTTTCTTCTTTGGAATAGCATAATCTATACAACATCATTGCACACATCTAATTTTAGTCTGACCATAGTCGTATCAGACTTATTCCCTATTGTTCCATAGTTTCTAATAAGTGACGAGTCGCCAACCACCGTCTAGTGACTATGCTACTGTGTAGAGTTATACGCACTCCACATTCAACTTTATTCTCTATTGTCTGACATAGAAATCTAGCAATTCATGTAATTTCACCAAGATTTTAGAATAATAAGTCATTCACACTTAGCCATAAGTTTATCTTGCTGATTGATAGACAATGGGCCTAGTGACAGTGAATTCAATGCTTCAATGGTATAGCTTTGAAATCGAACAATTCTATACGAAGTTAAGCTATAATTAAGTACCATGTGCGCATTTAGCCATTTATTATATTCACAATAAGCGTCTGCTGAACACAATAATGGTCGACAAACAATAGCTATCTTTCTGTGTGATCAACCCTCCAGTAATGGCCAGCACACGAATGCTGTTATATACATATGTATTTCAGTCCGAGAAATATCAACGCTGTCCACGGACGGTCGTCAAAATCATGGATATCTCAGCAACTGCATCAGTGTCGCCGGTGGTATTTTAATAAACTCGTTCTTCAACACAGAAAAGCAGAAACGTCTTCGCTATGGAAGTTAATCCTTGAAATCAATCAGATTTCTATGATTAAAACTGTCGGTGTATGACATTTTATTCCACAGTTTCTACCGACAGCTGTAAGAAAACTGTGGTGTAAATGACGTGAATTGAACGCTTGCCTACTGTGGTGTAATGTGTGAATGCCATTGTGTAGGAATGGAATGAATCGCGGTGTTTACATCATCAACACAAGTTGAAAGTGAAGTCTGTTTGCGGGTGAGAATACAAATGTATGAAGTCAAGTCTTGGTCATGTCACACAAACACAGTAAACAAAACATGGATCGGGCGCTTAAGATTTTGTGGTAATTAATGTGATTTCTTTTACACTTAGCACAATTGAAAACGCACCACCTGTCAAATCCAGCTAATTCGAAGTAAATCGCTTCGATTGAATATGGAATGAAGGACGCACGCTAATTGACATAGATATCTGCACGACGGCGGTCTGGTGGTGGGATTGCGTAATTGTTCAGACTGAATTACTGAAGCAAGCATTATTATTACCGAATTACTTAGCAAGCATGTGTTCAAATTGAACTTCGATCATGAAGTATAAAATTAACGACTTATTATGGGAAATGACGGTTTTGTGAAAAATCTTAAGATGGTGCGTCAAATGTCTGATGCCAAAAGATGGCGTCCTATTGGCATGCTTGACGCTGGAATGTCCCTTCGGGCAGTCGGACGACATTTCGGTCGTTCGCATACGACGATTGCCCGACTTCTCAAGAAAGCGAGAGCAAATGGTACCGTGGCACATGCTGGCGTTGGTGCAGTTCGTCACACAACTGCCAGAGCTGACCGGCGATTGCTCAGAATGGTGCGAGGCAATCCCACACTCCCCGCAACTCTGCTACGACTGATGTGGGGCGAAAGAAGTCGCAGAGGCAACATCCTGAGCTCGGGCACCATAAGAAATCGGCTTCGAGAGCAAGGACTTCGCTCAAGGAAGATGCGCAAATGCCCCAGATTAACACCTGCGCATGTGGCACGAAGAGAGCGGTGGGCGATGCAACGAGTTCACTGGAGACTACTACAATGGAGACGTATCATCTTCACTGACGAAAGTCGGTTTCGTCTGTTCCGCAATGATGGCCGCATTCGTGTTTGGCGTGTGCCACGCCAAGAGATGCTGCAACAACACGTCCAGCCTACTCATCAGCAACAGGGGCCATCCGTTCACGTGTGGGCAGGCATCACCCTGACGGGCAAGACCGAGCTGGTAGTGCTCAACACGAACGTGACTGGTGAGCGTTATGCTGAACTGCTGCAAACGCATCTTCTGCCATTTGCGAATCGAACATTCGGAGACGTGGCCAACTGGATCCTGCAAGATGATAACGCACCTTCACATCGTGCATACAATGTGACGCAGCTGAAGGAAAACTTAGGAATACGGACTCTTCGCTGGCCGTCAAGGTCGCCGGACATGAACCCGATCGAGCACGTGTGGGATTATCTGAAGCGCCAAGTTCAGCAGCGGGACCCGCCTCCGCAAACACTGCGTGAATTACAAGAGACAGTGGTTGCGAGAGATTGTGTGAACTCCCTTCGGGCTGACACCAAACCGCGGAAGATTGGATAGTTCTATCAGAGGGCGACGATAGAACGCACCATCAAATATGCCGCTATATTGCGAAGTCGTTCAAGGTACTCACAGCAAAGTTTGTGGTTCGGCGAGTATTTACAGGCGTTGTATTGGCGATATACTTGCCTCTATCTGCTGGGTACTCACAAATTCAAATCTGGACATGTCTTCGCTCAAGAACTGTTATTGACTGATGTAGGATGTAAAATGGTGATTATTTTTCCTTCTTCGTGACTTATGAAGTCTATGAATTACATGATCAATTATGGGGTGGTTGACGGCTAAATTTCAGTTTCTTCTTCCTTATTACATTGCACTTAGTAATTACGCAATAGCCGGTTTGTGTTAAGCTTCCTGACTTTCTGAGAGTCTGCGAGAAAGTCAGACCAGACTGAAGATCTTGAGTGTTTAAGACTTATCGCTACCATTTGTATCCCACGCTATTGTAACGTACATTCATTCATCAGCTACTTGCTGCACATTCTCCTTCCCTAAAGACGCTATAAAGTTACGCAACATCCTCAAAACACTGTCATTTCTTTTCCGAACGCTTAAAGAGTACCGATAAATGAAATGGGAAACCATCCGAGTACGCTAAATCTGTTATCGTCCGCAAACGCCATTTATCGGTACAGTTACGACAAAAGTTAGTTATCGCACTGGAAGCCAGTCTCGCGCTACGCGCTCGACTGTTGCTCCCAGTGCAATAACTATTACATGCATCCGTTGGAAAGATGAAATAAAGACAGAAAGATTGTCCTAAGATGTAGCGTTTGGTCACTGGCGCATATTGTACATGATTAAAATATGGTGGATTTATCTAAAAAATACATTCGGGGTACTGCCCCGAATGCCCCAATGGACGCTACGCCCCTGCATACTGTAGATATAATTTTCAATGTGATTGCTACTTTCACGTTTGGATTAGACGAATTTACAATGCAATCACGGATGAATTAAGAATGCAAGTAATCATTCAATATACAAAATGCTGAACATGTAGGCGTTGATCAACTCAACGCCCCTAGCTTTCTCGATGTCAAATGACATTTCGTTCTAAATCTTGGCAAAACCGCGAAAAATGATTTTTGCTGTCGTCGTAATAGTCAGCGGCATTGTACTGATCATGGATTCTCCGAGGTTATCTGAAAGCGTTTGGCATGATTGTTCTTTAAATAGTTGTTTTTTGTAGATATTGCTCACTTAAGTATTAGACAGAAGTCAAACGAAGATACATATTATCTGATTAATTATGGAAAGCAGATCCAGAATATTGATTGGTGCGATCAAAACTGATACGAGTTTAATACGAGGCAAAAATGCGCATAACTGCATACTTTTAAGTTCAGTGTGAAATTCATTATACATGTAGAACAACATGTAGAATGCAAAACATTTTTTCAATGAAACAATTTCAGACAGAAATGTTCCTGAATGTTCACTCCGATGTGTTCATTTTCTTCTTTGGAATAGCATAATCTATACAACATCATAATTCATTAAACACAAGTCCGAAGCTGAATTTTGAAGATACACCATGACTCCTTGAGTCATCTTTTGACTGATTCCTGCTTGTAGAAAGGTGCTATGAAGGATGTTTGTATCATTTAGTTTGATCAGCAGCACATTCGTTTGTTCGACAGCTAACCATGGAAGTGTATTTTCGTCGTGGACGATCTTCCATCTATATATCTGACTTCAGATTAAAAAAATATATCGAAAAGCACCTTCTAATAATCTACACACCATCCAGACTCAACCCTACAGAGTCCAGATCCTCCATCCAGAGAAGACCACCGAGCCGAACACATTCAATGCCAGTGCAACCGCTCATAGCCCCTTACGGAACTAACACCCGAAGTTCTGCCCGCTTTGGAAGGATGCAGTCAACTCAACAACCAAACAGAAACAAATGTCTAAATATCGATTGGATGCTCGTTGCAGCAGTGTGCAATTCAGTTACCCATGTGCTGGGCAAGATTTGTTGAATCTCCTGTAATTGCTGTATTGGAAATATATAGGTGGGTGAACCTGTGGGAACTTGCAGGAGGTTGGGAACCTGTGCGAACGTGCAGGAGGTTGACTGTTCGGCTTCTTTCCTCTATTATGATTTCTAACTATCGCTATCTTATGAATTGCGATTGTTTGAAAGAAGATTGTAATGGTTGCAAAAGCACACATGCAAACTGAACGTGTACATGGATGTGTTGATTCGAAACTGAAATTTTGTAAGATAATTGCGTTAGTCACTGCCATTGGTTTATTTCACATAGTGCTATACCTCATCAAGCTTTATAATATTCTGAAAGTAAAGGTAGTACATTAGATCAAGTTCAACTTCTAGAAGTGAACAAACAGTGCAATCAAGACCATCGCTTCAAGTTGGTGTGACCTAAAGGGTTATAAAGCAGACAAAAATCACCAAAAATTACATTTACGCAGCGCTTTCATTTTTTTACCCAATTTACGCACAAATATGTTCATTGACAAAATTTTTGAAACATTTACTTCTTTAACTTCTTTCATTTTGACTGGTATATATACATGTATGTATGATACCTTGATAATTTAGTCACAATCTCCACCAAGTCGCTAGCGCAGAAAAACAACGCATGTAGCAGATTCAACTTTAATAGCGCGTGTGTCCCCTTTAGCTCCAATACATTCATTAATCCGAGATGGCATGGATTCACGAAGTTTCTGAATGAAGGATGTTTCAAGGAGAAGCCACTGCTCTGTCAGTCTTTCAGAGAGAATCTTCAGGGACACTGGTGGAAGTGAATAGCGGTCTCTCACTCGCCACCCAAGCTCATCCCAGACTTGTTCAATGGGTCAACAAGTCAGGTGAGCGTGCAGGCCAGTCTAGGGTTTGAATGTTCAATCTCCTAACAGTGGCAATGACAGCCGAGGAGCGATGTGGTCTTGCGCTGTCGTATTGTAAGACGAGATCCTCCACCCTGACCACTGGGGCAGCAACAGGAAGTACAATTTCATTGAGATACCTCTCTCCAGTCAACGTGCCTTTGATGATGACTGCTGCCGTTCGTCCGCCATGCCAAATGCCACCCCACAGCATAACACTTGCACCACCATATCTGTCGTGTTCTTTAATACAGCATGGAGCAAAGCGTTCACCTGGAAGATGATGCACTCTGACACGACCGTCATTGAAATCCAGAGTGAATCTCGATTCATCGGTTCACAAGACTTTCTGCCAGTGATGGTCATTCCATGAGCGATGGGCATCACACCAGGCAACTCGTCTTCTTCTGCGGTGCTCAAAACTCAATGGCATTAGGACAGCTGGTCGTCGCGAGCGATTGAATTCCAGCTTTTCGCAATCTTCGATAAGCCGTTCGAACGCTACAGTCTATATGAACTGAATAATATCGAGAGTGTCAGGGAAACCAGCCTCCTTGGTGTCATCTTAAATGAGCGACTTGAATGGTCTTCTCATATCAATGCAGTAGTCAAGTCTGCATCACGAAAAATGTATGCCTTGCGAGTTCTACGTCCTCTTCTATCAAAGAAAGATTTATTAAATGTGTACAACTGCTTAATGAGATCTGTTCTCGAATATGCATCTGCTGTCTACCCAAATCTCCCTGCCTATCTGAGCGAAAAACTCTCGCGAATTCAAAACCGTGCGCATCGACTCATCTGTAGAGTTCCGTCTTCCCATATGTGCAACTGCAACTCATTTGAAAGTCTCAGCACTCGACGCTTAACTTCTGTAACCCGTCTGTTTTTGAAAGCTGCAAGTCGTGAAGATCATGTATTACATTCCCTCATTCCACCAAAGTCCTCTCGATCTGGCCGCTTCATCCAACCACCTACCACTTCAAATCGACATTTCTCATCCTTCATCCCTTTCATCACATCAAGAATCAATAATTGTCACGTTGACTGATCAGACACTAGTTCATCACTTACACCTAGAGCTCACTGAAACGTGACTGATTTGTTCAATACTTAATTCGCACTCAATTGATTTGTACTTCCACTGCTGAAATTGATGATTTTCATTACTTCAATAAATATCTTACTTACTTACTTACTTATATTTGAGGCACTCTTCCAGTGTACGACTAGCTTTGGGACTGACACAAATCTATTCCTCTTTGCAGCTAAAACTAGACGTGCATCTGACCTTCCTGCAGACTTTCTTGGTCGACCAGATCCCTTCTTCTTTTTAGCATCTCCTTCTGCTTTCCATCGACACCATCACCTCCAAACAACGACTCTCGATAGTTGCAGCTCTTCGGCAACACTCGCACACCTTTTACCACAACGAATCATTCCAATAGCCATACCTCTGGTAAACTGATCGTGTGTCATTTTATTTTACAAAAGCTGGATTTCAGTTTACGTTTATGTTCAATTTGTAAAAGCAATTGTGACAGTTGTATCAATATCAAAATTTGAAATTTGACCACCATAGATCTTTCTCCATTCTCTAATGTGTTGAATGTTAATACATAGAAAGCGAGATATTGCATCATACCTGAGAAAGAAATGAAACAAACTTCAATTCAAGCCAATGATAGATTGTTTCATTAATTATGTCAATGAGTATATCATGATTTACGCAGCTGCGTAAATTTACGCGGGCGTCGGACCACAGGGTTGAACCCTTTGTGACAACAAAGCTATGAACTTGCACAGCTTCGAAAATCGGCTGCTGATTCGATTCGAGGAAAATTCGAATCTGTCCACGTCGGTTGGTCAACATTATATCAACTGCTTTCTTATGACTTATACATGTATTCTCTTCTCATTCGTTACTACTTGAAAATGACACTGTGATATTTAAGATGGTAGATTCTCACTGAAAGTGGTTAAAAGCGTCGGTTGCTGAACTGCTGAACAAGAATTCAGAATCAGCTTTAACCTATAGTACATGCTACATCATTAATAATTGCTCTGTGAGCTACATGTTGCTCAGATCAGGGTTTCGAACTCGGTCGACCCTTCTGACCGAGATCGATATACTTTACAATAGCCACTTACTCTATGACAATAACTGACTTCAAGCAGAATTGTAAGTGGCCCATGTAGCAGGCCCGTAATCTTACTTGGGCTGTAAGATACTTTTCAGACTTCGTCAGGAATTCTTAGGCTCACTGCACGTAACATTGAATCTTAATATATATCCTAAAATATGAACTATTGCTAAAAGTAAGCCACGACGTAAGGTAGCAAAACTCAAAAAGTATATCCTGTAAATAAGAAAAGATTGCTTTATGTATCAATACAACATCTTTTGACACTGCTCCTCAGACTTTTTCCTTCAATGAAGCCCTTCAAATGACATTTCCTAATAAGACGTTTTGCACATAACTTCTGCAACTTTTGATCCACCCCATTGACCTAATATTTGAGGTAGGCCTAAGTCTACAGATGCTTCAGGGTGAGGGGAACAGAACATTTATCTCGAACAGAGCTGCGTTTGCTCACACTATCACGAACCTTCTCGAAATCAACAACGTTGTGAGAGTCATTTCCCTGGACTTCTCCAAGGTATTTGATACGGTGAGACACGGCTATCTATTCCGAAAAATGTGCGATCTTGACATATCCGACGAACTGTACAACTGGCTCACCGACTTCTTCACTGAACGCCACCAAACCACAAGTTATGGAGGCACCAACTCTGGAGAATCAAAAATTAACGCTGGTGTCATTGAAAGCTCTGTATTAGTGTAGGTCCTTTTGCATTCTGCGTCGCAATGTCAGATCTAAAACCCATAGAAGATGGGAACATCATTGTGAAATACGCTGACGATGCTTACCTTCACATCCCGCCGAATAACTTCAACTCCACAGAGATTGATTTGTTCTCAATACGTAACTGGGCAGAAGGAAATAACCTGAAAATCAATGCCTCAAAGTCTAAAGAAATTATCTTCAAAAAACCGAGAGTTCAACATAGAACCTAAACCATAAACCCAGATAAAGAGATATCAAGAACCAAAAATTTTGGGAATCACATTCACCGATCGCCTAAAAATGGACACTCATGCCAACAACCAAATCAAGAAATGCAACCGAAGTCTGTACGCTATCAAAATCATAAACCTTTTCATGCATAAATTATTTTCAAAATTAAAGTTTTTTTGAAAAATAAAAATTTCCTTCAAATGCAATTTGCGGGCGTTCTATGGATTGTCCGAAGTCAAGAGAGATGCCATTAGAAACGCATTGACTCCTCTTTCTGTTGGTTACAAATTTTTGCTGTTTTGGGGTCAACTGTTGACCCAAAAGATGTGGGTCAAAATGTCCTCAAGAGATATGCATGAAAGGGTTAAGAACCGCGGTGCGAAGCTTCAGTCTGTCCACCAAGTTTACAACGCTCTTGTCCTAAATCGTCTCCTTTACGCGATACCAAGTTGGTGTGGTTTGCCAAACCAAAATAACAAGAGACGGCTTACGAGTTACGTAAATAGAAGCATCAGACTCAAGTACTGTACGGCGATCAACATCAAGACAATATTGCAAAAATTGAAAACCGTTTGTTCAAGAAGGTTACTACCAACGGAACGCATCCACTATACATGTTCCTTCCCCCTAAGATAAACCTTGACCGGAATCTAAGAAGAAGACCTCATTCATTGCAAAGAACAGTGAACAATAACAGCATCGGAAGGAACTTTTCAACCGAATACTTCACGCTGGCTTTACCATTAGACATTTCCGTCTTCAGTTTACCAATCGTTATCTGACTGACTTATAAAGTAACTTACAAAATTGTTTTTCTTCATCAATTGTAATCCGACATGCGTTTGTAATATCGGAACAAAGCTTTTTTGTTATTATCATTACTATCAGGCCAAATCAAGTCAGCGTACCAATTTCGATCATTGCTTAAAAAAAAGAAATTAATCAATTTTTAGCGGACAAATTTAGCACATTGACTAGATTTTCTTTCCTGCTGAGATTTGATACATAGTTGACACAGACGAAATGCTCCTCTTATCCTGAATCATCTGGATTTCAGAGATGAAATTATTCGGCGTCTGTTACATATGTCGCATGAGTACAAGTACAAAATGCGGCCTCTTGTCGACTAATCGTTTCGACTATTGGATTTCCTTACTTCACTGAATTTCCATTTCTAAGCCACAAGTACAATACTGCAATAATAAGTTACACACAGTACTTTTCTGTAATCCTTTACTTGTATGAGATGATTATGGAGGTTGAAAAGATGCCGGACGACTGGAGACAAAGCATCATGGTACCAATTTCTAGAGACAAGCGCGACATACAGAATTGTGAAAACTGTCGTGGAAGATGATGTCACAAACTATGAAGATCTGGGAGAGGCTAGTTGACAGACGACTGAGAGCGTTCGTCGGTATTTTGGTGAACAGTTTGGCTTCGTCCAGGGCCACAGCACGACGGACGCTATTTTTGCGTTGAGACAGCTGGTTGAAAAATATCGATAGGGACAGCAAAAGCTCCATTGTGTGTTCGTAGACTTGGAAAAGGCCTATGATAGAGTACCAAGGAAATAAGTGTGGAACTGTTTGAGAATTAAGGGTGTCCCAGAGAAGTATGTGCGTATCGTGAAAGATATGTATGAAGGAAGCAGCACCAGGTAAAGACATCGGCCGGGACAAGTGACGGCTTCGAAATGAAAGTGGGATTACACCAGGAAAAATTTTCAGGCTCTTCATTTTATCTTTCTGTTTTCTGATGTCTCTTCTTTTTTTTACCTTTAGTAGTTATATCATTTCTTTGGTGTTTTGAACATAGTCTTTGCTGACCATAGATTTATCTAGGTTTTATAATACTCTATAGCTTGATAATTTTGAATATCTTCTGTAGAAATTTATGTGCATGTACCCTTCAGTTAGATTGTTTCCCTGATGACGGTAGGTTGTTCCCACAGAAAGGCCTTTGTTTGCATTCAAAATTATTTAAGTACAATTTGCGATGAAAAGTGGTCATTTTGCTATTTTATTTGCTACAAAAATATCAAAGATTGTGATTTGCCCTTGATTTGCGCTAGTGCATTTGTAAGCTTACATCATATGACAATACGCACACGAAAGATAAGTGCTTTCTTGGTGCAAATTATTCAAAGTCGATTCCTGCACTAATTTGTATATTTGCATAAAATACGCAAGTGTGCATTATCAATTGCGTAAATTGCTGGCGCATCAAGCGTTGCTGCAATAGTAGCAGTTGATAGTAAATATCAAAAATCAGATTACAAAAAAGTTACTCACAATAAACACGTCAGCATGCTACATATCGTCTCTTTCTAAACCATGCATGCAGTAACAGTACACTGCGTTACAGAGCGAATAATAATAACAAATAGATTAAATCAAATTATATCAATCATAGACACGTCATAATCCAAAGTGTCCAGTACACGCGTCAGAACAAACTTACAACTTGATAAATCTAATCAATCATCGTTCATGATTTGATTGTGATTACATGACATTGCAAAAACGATGAAGGCTTGAGTACAGTCGCTTCTATATGGTACTTTAATACAACGTTAAAGTTCATTAAAATCATAACGATGTCCTTTGTAGGAATAAGATGTAAAAGGCACACTTAAAAATGTCAAGGTTCAAATTTCCTGTGAGCAAAATTTTCCTTTTTATGAAAATGAATCATTCATGTGAGATTCAGCTAAGACTCATAAGATATGTTTCTTACGTGATTTCAATTTGCAGAATTGTGTTGGTAGTATTAATGTGTAGCTTCGAGAAATTATTAAAGAACCACAGTATCATCAGCATTTCACAATCGAAGGGACACAGTGCACGCAACTGTGAACTAAATCCTTAATTACATGGACAAATAGTTCAATGATTCAATAAAATGGATGTAAGCGTCATAAACGCAGTGCAATAACAACTTTGAAGTGCATTCACTGAAAGGTAATTGTGACGGGAAGTAATGAAGTGTAAGCTGTCTGGTTCGGTTCAAAATCAGATGTGCAACCACTTCAACACTAGTATAATGACTGGAACATGTTTTCCTTTCAACTACGATGTTTACATTATTCATCGAATCTGAGGTCACTACCATTTACGAACAACTTACATGTTTATAGGAATATTCATTGTCGATAATTGTTGAACATTTGTTCCACATCGCAGTGCAAGATCTGAAATTATTGAGAAAATCTAAGAACAACAAAATTAGATAAAGAATAAAAGAAAAAATTGAAGAGCAAAAATGATTGGTTAAAAGGAACAACTGATTTTGCTGATTAATATACCAGTAATATACATATATACCAGTAATCATACCAGCAATTTTGAACACCAAAGGAGCAATGGACCTATATGAATTCGGTTATTATCAAAATTAATTATCAATGCAGGAGATACCTGTTGCATCTTTTGCTAATATCATTCTCCGCAGCTTTTGACTGATTAAGACAGTTATTTGTGAAACTCTAATTTTGTAGACCATATATAGAGCCAAATACTTTCCGGCGCAATGGCTGTACGGTTGGGCAAAGGTGGAACCGGGTTTGATTTTGAGGTCCAAACACAGCACATTAACACTTAACCTACGACTGGGACCATGACGATTTCAACTTCAGGTCAAACCTGAACAAATCTACGTCAGCCATCAATTTCTTAGCTATTCTCCTTGCTGTTTAACCAGTCTCCGCTACTCCTCGCGTTCTTCTTTCCTCTTCCGGCATTCCCTGCCATTGCTTCTTCCCCTTTTTCATTTGTTCATATAAAATCACTTGCTGTTATGATGCTGAATCTTGTTTGAGACATAATCCGTATTTGCCCATGCATATCGGGCATGATCTCGAAGACGGCTATCGATTGTCATTGTGTAATCTCGATTGTATCGTTGATATATCAGTCGCCTCAAGTGTGGAGAATTAATTTGAAATTAATATTACATTCAGTCCATTGAGTGTACTTTCTTCTGCAAAGTACTTCATCATATTTTACATTCCTATTCTGGAGATACTATACAATCTTTGAAGAGTGGGATTCTCATTCTGTGGAGCCATGAGGGTGATCAGATATTTGCACAAACATGTGTTAGAACATTGGCCGGTAGCGCTATATGTGTTTAAAATATCAGAGTTCCGAGAATTTGACGATGCTGGTATGCGGTCAATCTATTGTCCAACTTCTATATGCAGCTCTCTAAGTTACATTGTCATTACGAATTTCATAACAACACTGCCCGCTCAATTTTCACTCTCAAGAGAAGCAATATCAGCAATTTCACAATTATGTGGTAAAACTTTTGTCACAGTATCGACCTCTTATTTGATTTCTGAGGGTTCGAGGCCCCAAGGCAATCGCGGCAAATTGTAATTGGCCGCGACAGACTAATATAATACTGTGCATGTACAATTATGAGGGAAGAGAAGGAGAAGGGGAGAAGAACGAACACCAGAGAGGAGAACGAACATCAGAGAGGAGAACGAACATCAAGGAGAACGAACACCGGGAACGGACGGACAACAACACCTCCTCCGCGACACAAGGCGACACTTTGCTTTCGACTGACAATATTCTTCGGCGATGGACGCTGCTCCTCATAAGTTCAGACGGTGTCATTTTTACTCTTTATATTAGTCATTAAGATAATGTCAAATTTTATTGAAAGCTATGATTTTATTACGAGGTGTTGAATAAAGTTTAATTGTACATGTGTCTTGCTATTCCTTTAGTCAACTCTGGACGCTTTATCTTTTGTAATTTATAGAATTTTGAGTAAGCAATAAAATTTGAGTCATCGAAATATTGAACCTATATTTATTTATTAAGGACGAGTTATCTCTCCTTTAGATTTTTGATTAAAAAGTCAGTGATTTGAAACGAACCCTAAGTAATTAGCTAGTAAGCTATTTTAGCTACAAAAAAAGCTAATTACAACTGTACTGAATGAAAGTCTACGAGCTAATTGAAAAGTTTTCACTGGAAGAAGATCCTTCAATTGCGGACATTCGTCAGAATCGTAATTACAGAACTATGCTCGGTTTCGGCATGACCATGAGGAATCAGAGGAACATGACGACCCACCAATGACGGATATCGACTCACTTATGATAATGCAATAATAATTAATAATATAGCTCTAATTGATACATGTATCAGAATTTGAAGAAGGAAATCATAAACCTAATCAGGATTGCCATCATACCAAATTGATTAAACCTCATACATGTAAATGGAAAAACGATATGATAACACTGCCCTACCAAGCAAGAACACCGCAAACATTTCAAAATCGATTTTTCAGCTTTGGCATCATTATGGAACACTTTTTTATTATCTAGAACGTGAATTCCCAAAGCGAATTAATTCAATATGAAAAGTGTAATGATATATTACTTGGTAAATTTGTCAAAAGCGCATAGGATTACCACACAAGAACACCGTTTGTGAAAATTGTATCACACACATTTGCAAGGGAGATGTTTCTTGATAATATTCTTATTCTCATGACAATCACAAATCGATTTCAGAATCATGGTTTCACATTTTTCCTGTTTGTTTTAAATAATCTGTGTAATATTGAGATGTTCTCTTAACGCACTGAAAGATAAAAGGGAAAACATAATGGGAGTAAATTGCTAACACACATCATATTGTGGACGAACCCTACAATCCTGCCACCAAACCACAGACGAGAGCACGCTCTTTTTCGACCCTATCTATTTAATGATTTGAACATTACATGGCGATTACTTGCATAAGTACCCTGAAGCATCGGTCGGCAATGAAACGTCCACGAAAATTACGGTAGGATCACATTTCCCCTGGAGAGCGAGATCTGCACATCTGCGATTCTACACAAAAAGAGACAGGTCAAAACGATGCAATTTAAATTTGTGAAATATGCGGCGAATGCTATCAGCACAAAATCGAGTACACCAAGTACGCGAAGAAAATTCAAGAAAAAGAAAGAGACCGAAGCGAAAGGAAGCAGATGTCAGCACCAATCTGACGAAGGTGACTGTGGCTTCACAAAGTCTGTGGTTTTGCACCCCGAGGAATTGTGTGTAGTGAGACCTCTTCCCTGTTTGGAGCAAGTCGAAGCAATCCGACCAGCGGTGATGTGGAATGAAGGAACGACTAGCAGCGATGCAGAAGAGATAACTTCTTGTATCTATAATTCATTTTGAAAAGGAGAGATGCAGACTCTGTCATCATTTGCACCGACAATTATGCAGTGCAGAACAAAAATTGACTGTTATTCAATGCCTTGTTGCTTATTGAAAATGGCGAACAATTTGCATTCAAATCAATCAATTCAGTTGTAAGATTTAGGTGTCAACCACACGCTCGTTGCAGCAGATGCCGATCATGCCGGAATCGAAAAATCCTTGAAGAATAGTAATCTATGATCGTGATGACCTCCGCTACAGAAAGTCGAGTGTCTATGAAACGTATGACACACAGTGATTTCCAATTATGTTCAGACGTTTCACAGAAGCTTGATGAACGACAATATAGGCATCTTGAGAAATATATTATTTGTGAAAAAGGCTCAATCAGGACAAATTAATTTTTATCTGTAGGTTTTCGCTATTGCAACTATTATACGTCATCAGGCAAGATGAGGTGAAATGTACAGAACATTATTTTGAAATCTATATGAAAATGCCGAAGCTATGCTAAACTATAGTATTGTGTACCTTGTGTATAAATATATATGCCTACAAATATTCATGTGCTCTCCTGCCTGATAGGAATGCATACATTTTTTGAACAGCACTGACCACACGCTGTTTTTTAAAATGCTCCTATAAGCTCCTGTATTCCAGTTTTGGGACAATAAAGATCTACATCAACCTCAACTTTCTTGCCATATACAATACATCTTTCTCCAGAATACTCCGGACTTTCTCTAAAGGCCAGTAAAATCGGTGGTTAATTGGCAGATAATGGCACAAAGCAGGTAAAAGGGACGAATAGAAGCAACGGACCTGCAATCAAAATCTCTATCACAACTGACTGCTATGGCTGTCAATAGTCAATGTCACAAACCACATTTGCATAATGACCGTACAGAAAGTCATTTCGTCCATCTCGATGAAACATATTATACACAGTGTGTAAACAAAGAACATGTCAATATTCCTTACTTAATAATGTCAATTCATTTGTTCTGCGCTATTTAAACAATCCAGTGTTTATGACCGATGGATAATCAAATCTAATATCCAATTTTCGCACGGACTTCAGCGGTTATTTATGTATTTAAGACAAAATCACGGAAGATAGACTACATCGCATAGCTGGAACCGTCTTCTAATTCATTTCATCACTTTCTCGGAGGAATCCCTAAGAGAACTAATCCTTTGAAATTGAGATGCCTTTTTAGGTCTATGTAAGTTGTAATTTTTAGAAAACGATTTGACGAATTCACAAGCTGTCAAGCAAAAGTCAATTTGCGCGATCTAATTTTGTGACGCCAAATTTATTCCAAACCATGAATTTCATTAACGACACTGTTTAATTGCTTGGGATTCATAGGCTTATCTAGACCACAAATAGAACGAAAACAAATCAAGCGTGGCATATAAAAGTGAACGAGGGAAAGATATCTCATTTATTCCGTCAACGTATCTCAAGATGGTTTGCAGAAGTTCATTGTGCGTCCTTTTCCTGCTTTTCATATTTGGCATAGTCTCTGGTGGACTGATGTCACGACGAAGGCGAGGAGGGGCACCAAAGGTTCGATGTGATAACATAGTTCTACCAAATGTGTGCAGCGGCATTGTACAAGATGTGAAATTTGACGATGGTTGCAATCAATGTTCATGCTTTTGGCAATTCCCAATGCCAATCTGCAGTGCTGAAAAATGTGATCGCAATGAAGAACGAAGAGATCAACTTTATTGTGACCGCATACGGGCGAATGCAGAAAGGACGATCACCAAAGCTCTCAGAATTTGAAACACCATTTGTGAGCCTCAAACTTTAGTTATTTGTCTGAACATTACATGTATAATCAAAACTACGATTTGGTAAGATCGGTGCGGCTTTTCAACAAGGGGACATGGAAAAATAGGACATATCGTATATCTTCGAGTGGTAGCCGGGGCTGTTTAAAATTGTCATTCTTGGCTGCGGCAACTAATCGAGGGCTACTACTAAGAAGTTCCACCCAGCTCATGGAAATATTCAAAAATTAACAAGGATAAAAAAGATGCATGAACGAGTTTCATCTCGACAGAAATTTCCTTATCGTACAGTCTGTTTTATTGTAGTATTCATCCTCACTTATAGCTACCGGCATGTTATTACTCGCCTGTATTCATTAGAGGTGAGCGAATAATAATGAAAAATAATTTTTTAGAATTTCGAAGATCGCCAGTTACATGAATTCGATTTTATCAAACGATTTCACTAGTGAACGATACGACGATTTTGTACGAATAAATCTATTTCTGCTGTTGTAAAGAGTAGCGTTTGAAGCCCATGAAGCAGTTCAGTGACTCGCTTGAATCCTTGTGTGTGATGGTCTATAGCAGTCCATGAATGAAAAGCATGGTGGTCGGCACCATCCATGTTATTGCAGGCATTTTGTTCGATTATGTCAATGGAAATATTTTCTCATATTATTTGTATTATTCCTAAAATAAATATACTGTGGAAAGTGTATGTGAAAAATCCTTCAGCTAACAATATTTCTTCATCATTGATTTTTCTATTTTTGTTCGAATAATCACTCGCCTTATTCACAATTTAAATGAGATCTGCATATTTATCTTCTCGCACAAAATTCAGTACATTTTCAGAGTAGACATGACATGAAAGAATTTCTAAATTGAAATACGGTCTTCGACATGCAATGTTGGATCATTAAACATATTTCCCAAAACCTTGAAAAATGACTAAGTCTCTCCAGACTCTAAGACTCTCGCGACAACTTAATCGAAAACTGAACTGGTTCATTCACCTTGATTTCAGGACAGTTCAGTGGTGCGTAATCCACATGATTGCAGAAGGGTTCCTTTAACGCCGGAGATGGTGGTGGTCCGGTGCCTGTTCCATCAATGAATCAAAAGTGTCTCAGTGGTGATTTCATTAATTTCTCTGCAATTGACAAGTTCCGACATTTTATGAAATTATTTGTTTACAAGTGTACTCTATAATAAGATCTAGGAGACTTCCATGATAGATAATCTGCATGTTACATGGATTTCATTTCACTCTTTAGAGTTTTCAGTTTTACAATTTAATTCATATTCATATGCTATCGCCAAATTCTCTTTTAGGTAAAAGAGACTCTATGAATTCTTTCCATTTTTTGTCGTATTAATATTTTTGTCCACAATACTGAACCCGTTAATTTCGCTAATTAGACCGACTTATTACAATTGCAGTAGCAATCGCAACAGCAACTGCATCCGAAGTAGCACTACATATCACTTGTAGGCTTCTATACATAATAATATCTACATATCTACATAGAGTATAGAATGATCTCAAACATCTCGATCAAGTATGTCTACAATCGACTTGTAGACTTCTATACGCTGGAAATGGAAGCTAAATTTGCTCTTGCAAACCTAAGCCCAAACTATCTCCAAAACTTGACTCTCTCATTAAAAAACTCTAACAATGGCTGTTTTTCTTTTTTACCTAGGTGTCACAGCCCTCATACAAAGGTAAATTGAAAAGTTCTCCATTTCTTAGTCGGGATTTGCTTAGTTTGTCTTTATAAAACTAAGTAAGAGTACAGTTTTTTGAATAGAGGTCGCTGTTACAAAGAGTGCAATCATAGGGGCCTGAACAATTGCTGCGACACTGATAGATGTTGGAATAGTCTGTGCACATACAATCATACAATGATGGCAATTTAGTCAACCAGTTTTGAGGAGATTTGAAAAAAATCTACGCATAAATTGCGGAAATCACTCATGAAGAAGGCACATTCAATCACCTCATTTTCGTCAAAAGGTCAGGGAATGTAGACTATTTCGAAGTACTTTTTCTGTGGAGTATTAATTGTTTTCCATTACGAGAACTCAGTTTAAGCGAAAAAACTCGGTTTTGATAAAAAATTACCAACTAAAATTGCCTAATTATAACAAAACAATTTAGCAACACTTGATTCTTTGGACCTACAGATGATCACTAGCTATTTATAAAGTTACAAGCAAGAAATGTTTATGATTAAGAATTTATAAACATTGTAAAAGGCCTCGTATGCAAATCAAATTTTAGAGGCTTGCATTTCAGACAGTGAGCAAACAGAAGCACATTTGCCCCATTGTCAATGCTGGGACGCTACATGAAATAATTGATGAAAACTCGCCTTTCATTTATTCGACTAAAATCAGTCAAAGTGGTGATTGAAAATAGGTTTGGAAGAGAGTCAAATTATTTATTAAAAATATATCAAAGTCGTACAGAAAGATGGTCAATACATTTCGACTATTTACGTACACCATAGCCATTATCAAGAAATCAAATTTTAATCAATGTTTTCTAAATAGTGGTTATGGTGTAAATAGTCGAAATATATTGACCGACTTTTTGCACGACTTTGATAAATTTTCAATAAATTACTTGACTCTCTTCCAAGCCTATTTTCAATCATCATGAACAGCCAAGGCATAGTTCCTTAAGGTCAAAGTAGTGCCCAAAAATTCACGAGAAAAAGAAACTAAATTGACCAGTGACCAAATGGTAACAAAAATGACCAGTTTTAATTCTGGTGTTATGCAGCACTATAATCCAACAATTTCTATCATTAGTTGTATATGTTGGAACTTGTTGGCTTTAGAACCAACATTTGTCACACAACCAACATTTTTCTAGCATTACAGCAGCAATAGACTTTAATTATCCACTTTGTCTTTGCATGTGATCGCTACATTAACACGATGTCAATATAAATACAGATGGGGAATAATGCAGTTATCTGAAAAAGTTGGTTGAATGATTCAAAGATAAAATCTTCAAAACTTTTCAAAAAAATCTATATAAATGGGTATAACTTTTTCCGAGCAGTTCAACCATGTCCTCGTATTCCCATATTGCGCTTCCATATTCCCATATTCCCATCTGGCTCATCACAACATGAGTTGGCGCAGAAAATCAGCTGATTCTGACAATGTTAACTGCTTCAAAAATGTAAAAAAATGCATCATTTTTAGATGAAATATCAGACTGAGTCCTCACAATTATATATTACTGAATGAAGTGCAATCAAACTTGATATGAGACCTAATATCATCCTAACATGGGTAGGTACACAAAAATCAGCTCAGAGAGAAAATCACTCGGAGAAACTTTATACACGTGCTAAAACGAGCAGTTCTGGTGACATGAGGATGCATGGGCTCAGGTACTGTGCGATCGAGTGCTAATTTTTTAGTTAATGCTGTAGCTAGTGATGCTTCTGGAATCTAACTGAACTGCGTAAGTTAGCCTTTCTCGTAGCTGAGCATCCAGCAATCGTGAGCTACCGTTTCTCCCCTCTATCTAAGTCAGTGTTTCCAAACATTCTTTCCAAATTCACCCTCTTTCGAATTGTCAACCAACCATAATTCACAATCTCATTGTCATGTACGAAATCATTGTCAATGTTGTGGGCGTACACAATAGCGAACCAAAATGTAGAAAATATAAAACAGAAAGATATGAAAAAAAGGTAAAAGTAAGGGCTTCGGTCGAAAATTTGGATAGAAAATGATGAAATCAATAAAAAATTATAGGACATTATAGCAGTTTTGCATTTGCGCCACATTTTCCAGTTACGTAATTTGGATGCAATGCATTTGCGCCGAATGTGTTATCTGCTAAATCTAGTGTTATCTGTTATCCGGTAACTTGATCAGCAAATGTGAAAAGGATTTAGCCACAGAAAATCGTTCGCATTACTTAAGATTATCTACTATCTTTTGTAACTAAAAAGTAACTTTATTCTATTTGGCTACCAATAATAATTGTATGAAGAATAATTTAACAAATTTACTGTTAAATCAAATGAATTAGGCCCATTACCCCGCATTATGAGTGTAACAACGAAATGAAAAATATATTCATTGTAATCAAGACACAATATAGTATATTACACGTGCCATACAGTATATTACACGATTAATAAAATTGATCCTTGTAGGACTCAAATTTGACAGCTGCTGTATTATGTTGCAAAGTATTTGCTCTTGTTTGTATAATTGCATCACATTTTCAATTAGGATGACGTTTCAATTAGATAGAAATTTAATAATAAGAGTATGTTATTGAATCTTAGATTATATCACACAAAAATAGAGTATTGTCACAAAAAGATAGAGACGTTAATAAAATACAACTAAATATAATAAAATAAAGAAAGAAAGCATTAATTTCTGCTTTCATTCATAAACTTGAAAGCCCTCCATCATACCATTAAAAATAAAGATTAACTCCACAGACAGAAAACATAAACATAAGACCAACATGACAAAATCAACCTTGACCAAATTGCGTACTCGTCCCAATTGCGTTATCCCACTTGCGTAAGCATTACACGAAAATCAACAATCTGAAAAGACTAATATATCTGGACGACTAAATACAAAAATTGAAATAAGGAATAGAAAAGTAAGGAATAGAAAAGATAAAAACTTAAATAAATTTCAGGAAAAAATTACAAATGAATTATCAGGAATTGAAATGATGTGCTAAATATAAATCTAAACATCTCAAAGCAAAGTGAAGCTAAGTAAGCCCTCATTAGCTGCATACAACTGCGCTACAGTCTCATTCATTTCGGTAATTTCATTCATTTCGACAACAGAATATTCCATAACATTAAATTATTTAAAACGCTTTTATTTCAAACAATAAAAAACACTTATTCTCACAATATCAACGATCTCAAAAATTATCAAAAAACAGAAAAGTGTAAATTTTTTTACATTTATTTATCCAGTCAGTAAACATGCTTCTCTTCATATGGATTAAAAAAACAAGACAAACGACAAACAGCATTATACCGAACAAACGCTAACATTCAAAAATTGTGGCAAAAACAACTTGGACGGGCTTGAATATCACAGTCCCACTTGCGTAGTTTGCGCAACTTACTGCTAGTTAGACATCTATTCCCTCTAAGTATCAATGCATTATCAATCGCTCAAATGGCTTCACAAATGTGTCATATCCCAACTGGTCATACAACTATCAGATATACAGTATTAACAAAACATCTGGTAAGAAACTGGAGCAAATACATGATTTGTTTTGGCGCAAATGCATTACTAGGTAAGCATATCTGTGGCGCAAAAGCATTGCACCTCCATTACATAACTTAAATATGTGGCGCACATGCATGACGTCCGTGTCAGACACTGCCTTTGATACTGTCGGAAAGACTAAACGCGTCGGTAGAGTTGCTAAGTGTAAAAAAGTTTTACGTCTATAAAAGTGAGCGAGGAAAACATTTTCTTTCACAATGGCTCACCTCCTGTACGGTTGAACTATGAAACTACTGAAGTTTTACTTATGGAAACCATGATAGATATTCATTTAATTAATGCAATTAAACAAGTTTGATTGCGCTAATTTCAGTTAATAAAATCATTAATTAGTTTCGCTGAGGGAGATTTATAGCCTAAGTATATTGAAATGTACAATTTACAATTTCTGATGTTGTGTCAACCATTACGTAATCATCAGCGGCAACCCACTCAGTAGACGTCAACAATGATTTTGGAAATCCTTTCTTCCCTAGACAGATTACGTAATTGTTGAACGCTCCTATCAACTATCATACGGCAATTAGGTCCTCAATTCAATTTTTACATATCCCATCCACTTAACGAGCAATACATCATAATAATGCTCAGAAAATATTAGCGCTCTTTCTCCACGTACCTGATCATTGTCATAGGCCAACCAGACTGTTGAAAAAATTCCAAATGGGCCATTTTTTAGTCTGACCTCAGTTTAGAAAGCACGATTACTGACACGAAGGTACAACAGCTCATTTGGAAGTATAAAATAATGTTCCGTAACGTTGCCTGGCGCGTTAATGTACAGCAAGATTTGAAGTCACTGTGATTGTTTGAATATTGACAAGATTTCGGTGGTTCATTTATTGACGAATAACTCTGTAATTTTAAAGATAATGACAAGTCATGATAATTTTAAGAAATGACAGTGAGAAATGGAACTAGGAAATGAATGAATATGAACAGACATAAGATGATTTAGGCAAATGCATAACGAAAGAATGAGTGAGCGATTGTCTTTAATCATCAACTTAAGAACAGAGCAAATTAATATTTTATTTTCCGCAACTCTTCATGTAGGAAAAGTTGAAGGACACCACTAGCTTTCACACCTTAAGATATCCCCTTCATCGTGAGCCATGCGGTCTCAAATTCTTTCAAGTGGATGTCATGAATGACATCCTGACTCCTGCGACACGCCTGTAGAGATTGATTTAGGATCCCACTCGTCGCGATTTCACAAAGCCAAGTAAGAAGGAAATTGGAAAACGATCATGATTTCATTTGTAATCTGATGAAATGTCAGGCCCATGCAGCATACTCCAGGTCCGACACCCGTGTGAATTTTCCATTTGCAGGCCAAAGACCGGCCTAGTCCCTTGTCAGGGCAAGTCCGGCTCCAACTCTGGTCATAAGCCATCTGCTCAATAAGAATCATTCAATTAAATTTTTCTGGAAGAAGCAGAGAATACAAATGGCAAGTGTGAACTTTGATGACATACAATCGACATGCATGACAAAACGAAGTCTTGCCGATTTGTCAACGACGATACAACGACGAACAATTTTACAAAATGAGACTCGAAACTGTCTAGTGAAAGTTAGTCTTTCAGGTACCAAATGATGCAGCGAGTGCTCAGTAAATGACTCTGCTAGACGCAGCAACCGTAAACCGACGTGTTCAAATTACTCGTTTAAAGGAGGAAAACAAGTTTGAGTGAAATACAAGTTTTATTTCTCTATGCTGAAATATCTGCTTTAAACAGCAAGCAACGTAAATTTTTGTGAAGCTTGAGCTTACGAAATTTGATCATTCCATTTCAGTTGTTAATGATTTGAAATGAAGATGCTGGAATTTAGACATGTGTTCGCCTACTAACATCTCCTGACATGAATCCAATTGAAAACCTATGGGATATCCTGAAGACGATAGCACACCCTAGATCCCGCGGTTGCTGCATGCTCGAGTGCTCTTCAAACAGAACAACGCAGAAATACCAGGATTAAGGTCTATGTTGAATGACCGAAAAGCAAGAACCCAAATTGAGATTCTCACTAATATCGCTGGACATGTCTGTCAATGGCAACCAGTTAGCTAAAATTAGCAAAGCAGTTTATAAGCAAGGACAAAGATAAGCAGCCAAAATTTCAACTGGTCATCGTACTCCCTACATTTGAGATGGCCATGCATATACGTGTATACGTTATTTCAGAACAACACAATAGCATGGGCATAAAAGCATGTTGTACTTGCAGTACAAAATTAAATCTCAGTCGGGCTCCAAAATGTAGTATAATTACAAGCTGAAGATAAGAATAGTTAATCTAAGTCAGAGTGAAAGAAGGCGTCCTAAAAACTTGCAGTGCTAATCATTTTCTTCGAATACCGACGAATGCGTCTTAGAAACAAATCCGAATACATTGAGAGATGTGTATAGTAGTGACTTTCGTGTAACACTTCGATATTTACTATCCGATAGTGGATGGATTTTCCTGCAATATTAAGGATTTCCTCCATTGAACGAGCGAGAATTCTAAAATGACATATACTACAATAAGAAGGTTCGCTTGCATGGCATAAAGGGAGACGTTGATTAGAATGCTTGTTTTAAGCCGTAACGGAATCTGTCTTGAATCTTATACGAATATTCTACTGTAGATCAGATTTGATAAGCAGTTAATCAATAAAGTGCAGATTGTATAGCATATGTATGTTGTGCACACAGCACACACATTTTTGTGAATACAAAATTTGTTTGGAACTATAATATGTTTTTAGGCTCTTTATCTAGTAGTTGCTTCTTCTAGCTCTGATGGATTGTAGGACAACTAGTGATCAGATGGGATTGGAATTTTGTTTAAATTAGACTACTGTGGCTAAAATTTCGAAAAAACGACGATGCTGTTCTTAAAAACGGACCCTATAGTTTAGGTAATACAGTGGATTACACTTCAACCCGCCACAAATTGCAATAGTTTCAAGAAGGGCTCATCGTGTAAAAAAATCCCTTATCAACATATCAAAGATCTAGGTCAAGTATACTTAGCGCAAGAGCCAAAATGAAATTTTTAGTGCAAAGGCCATAACTTAACCATAACAAGGGCCAACGACTAATCTACATTATTCTGAAGTTCTACATTCAGATCTGTAGCTTTTCTATAAATACTTAAAAAATTCATGAAAATATGAGGAGAAAACAATGTCTTTGTACCCCAAAGGCCAAAACTCATTTATTTCCCAACGGATCAACCTGAAACCCGGTGTATATATTTAATAGTGTATTTCCCCTATAAATGCATGGTTTCAACTGAAAACTAAGCATCGCTTCTTATCCAGACCACTATAAAATAACGATATATCTGAAAAAAAAATTCTGAATAACACTGAAAATCTAGTTAGTGGAACACCCTGAAGTTTCCACTTGATGTCACGAGTCTTTTCGAAGTAGAAAAACACTTTACTCCAATGAAATCAAAGATAAAGGTTGCAACAGCCAATCAAAATGAAGCGTTGCAGCTCACCACCTGGCTCTCACCAATACCAGCTATGTTTTCTGAATTATATCCTTTCCAAGCGGCTAGATTTCTCATTCACTAGTTCAACAATCCTCGCAACTATCTGCAGATGCAAACTGCTTCAGATTGATACAACTTAAGATGCAAGCGTGCGAGTTTCATCATCAACAAACGATGATTTTTCAAAACCACCGTCTTGTGAAAACGCATAGCTGTTAAAACCGCTAGTCGAAAACGCGGTTGCGTTTGCCTGCCTTGTAGAGTCGCCTAAAAGTTGAGCTTCTACGAAAGTCTACTTAGCTACGCAGTTAGGAGATATATAGATTTCTACTACACTGTTACATGATTACTTTCTTATAAATCTTTTCAATTTCACTCTTCATTCTTAGATTTTCTGCTACTTTGCCTTTGATCCTCTGCTGAGGGACACCTCTGGTGCATAGGCATGTCCTCTTCCCTCAAGCTCTTATCAAAAACTTATTAATTTATTGTTATTTATTTTTCACTAACCTTCAGGATAATGGCACTGCTCTTAATAAAATCAAAAACAATTGCCGTGTAGACTTCACAGTACGCTGTAGGTCCACAAATGACCAAGAAGATAATCTCCAGTACGACAAATTGAACAAACGTTACATTTTCTTTAAATCAATGAATGCTTGCTATGGCGTTTCATAACTTTATAATTTTGATCATACAAAATGACATTTTAAACTAATGCTTCAAACTTTTAGATAAACTAAGTATTTGCTTAAAGAGCAAAAGTGCCTTCGATGAGAAGATTTCTCTCATGCTTGCATTTAAGATTACCAAATTTGCTGCTTTCATGACAAAATTCATCCGTTGCTGCTACTTTGGGTTGAAAAATATTCTTGACATAGTATAGTAGCTTAATTGCAGTCACAATTAAATCCTCAATCGAAGAATGCCAACATGCATAAAGTTATTCATCGAATGTCATGATACGCATGAGCCACCACATCAGCAACTTCCGATATATCCGCTCTCTTTCTCTATTTAATGACCCGCATCAAATCTAAAAATCACCTGTAATGAAAACTGCATCACTTACAGAAATACGAAAATAATTTACATCTGCATGTATGTGCTATCATAAGGAGTTTTCAGGTACAAAAAATGATTTCAAAAGTGTATGTAAGTTTATCACATTTGAAAAAGTTCAACCTTTTCATGCTTTTATTAAATGTTCATAATGACTCCCATCAAAACACACGTCGACTACAACCTAAATATGAAATCTGGACACCATTGGCAATCAAAGAACTAAAGCCATTGTCCAATTTTGAGATTCGAGGTTCCATTTAGTGTTTAATATCCTAGTACTTTATTCTTTTTATAGTTGAAATGGATTCTCGTTTACATTACTTCTACGCTTTGAATGTTAACTCTATGACACACTAAGTTAAAATAATTTGAAATCGGAAAATATGCAAGTAATATACACTTTTAGGAATAATTGGACCGGAAGATAACGACGCATACCAGTGAAAATAATTTCAATTTATTATTAAACATATTTTGTTTGCGATTAATAGAAACAATTCCTTTTCAACAAAGACTCCTAAAAGGTTGAAACACTTAATCAACTTCCTTGATTTCCATCTGCCTGAAAAAGATCTTGCATTCGGTAATGTCTTGGACAGATAATCACATGATTCCACTAGCCTCGACGATATATTTGTTTATTTTTGTTAGTCTGTCACTTGGTTAAACAATTATAATCATGCTGAACAGTTGCTCAAAAAATGTTTTCTTCTTCGAGATTTTTGTAAAAAGTGCACTTTTGTCATAAATGGTTATTAGACTGCTTTCAGCATCATGTCTTGTTGTTACAAAGCATTTTCTAAAATATTGTTTTGAAGCCCTAAGCAGAGCAAAACTTTTGATTTCTTAAAATTGAGGATTAACATCGCTAGCAAATTAACACATGCCGTATTCTCTCAAATTAGCACCGCGGGGCTCATTATTTCGCAATAAAGCAGCTGCGGCGCTTATTAGAAACTTAGAAAGGATCAATTAAAGCAATATACGGCAATTATTTTTACGCACTTAAGCAGCTACGGCGCTTAATAATGAAAATACGGTATCATAAATGGACCACCTTCGATTATCACTCGCGGGCAACTGTTTACCAATGCCGACTGTAGAAGAAAACAGAAAAATAGGTCTGCCAAGTGTGCGTTGTGTGCACGATGAACAGTGTGCAACACGTCTACGCTTGTTGCGAGAATTATCACGAAAAACAGGTATGCAAGTGAAATAGCACGCAAGGTGGTGGTAAATCTATTTAACATCTTTCGACATACATAAATAATTGCGAGCGTATAATTGAAATCATGAAGGTCACAGAGGTCATATACGTGTACTATAAATACTGCAGAATTTCTGAGTACCATGTGACGATTATGATATAGTTTAATGTGACACAAAATGTTGCTCACAGTCTGACACAATGGTAGCAATGTCACTATCTTTAGGTGCATGAAGGCCTGCGCGATGTTTTATGCAGACTGCATACTGATGTATGCAGAGCTAAATACTACATATACATATAATTCAACTGCAACTTTAAGGGGACTGCAAAGACAATTTAATTACATTTTTGTACTTAAGTGTATATGAATGACGTAGATGACATTGAAAATGTCAACTAACAGCAGGTCCCACTTTAATAAGCGATTGATAGCAAAAAATGATTAATTTGATAGGAGCCTCAAATCATGTGCTTATCAAAACCAAGTCCTTTCCAAACCCTGTAAAGTCCGGAGGCGAAATCATAGTTCTGTCGATTTTAGAAGATCGGAGTCCGAGTCCCTTCAAAATATTTCGCCGAAATCCTCATTGAGACAAAGTTAACAGTTTCAACCATAGTGTTTCAATAGAACGGCAAGAAGTGGAAGATCCGCAAAATGTCACACTATGATTATGGGAAATTAATGCTGTTCTTTCTCGCTCCTTTCAATAAATTTTGATGAACGTGTTACTGTTTCGCGATTAGTAGTGTTTCAAATCTATCGAAATGAATATATGAACCTGAAAGCTAAGACAATTCAAGGTAATATGAGAAATTAATCAAATAAATATTTGGTATTCAATTGATTGAATGACTTAACACCATTTTATCACCAAACTGGCAGAAACGTGAACAGCAACTTGGCGCAATGGGACGCGCGCTAAAAGACTTGATTAGTCAAACCGAGCGCTCGCTCGCTTAGCCCTCGGTATCAACTGCCCTGACATAATCAGAAACGATGAGCTAGCCATAAAGGGCATTATTAATGCTACCAGTGACGATTTTTCAGGGTAATTAAGATAAACATTGCTTGCTGTCAAATTATCATGTTAAACCAACTTTTACCGTTTCATTCTTAATGATAGAGCAAATTTAATTCTTAATATAGGTAATTATCAATATTTGTACTACAATATTTGAAACCTATCAGTAAATATTCCTTTGATTGGTGCAATACTGAAAATAAATCGAAATAAGAGAAAACTTCGGTTATCTGTGGCCACGCTTGTTCTCTAAGCAGAATACACCAAGAATGTGAAGTACATCAACGGGACATGCGTTATAAAGGAAGTTAGCATTAATCATTAAGAGACAATAAAGTCATAGATATGAAAAATACGCGTCTTGTCGGGACTCTAAAATGAAAAATTCATGTACAATCTGGTTACTTATCAATGAAAGTAAATAGTAATACTGAATAACTTAAAATTGACAGTAAAAGAATAAATAATAAACAATCCTGTGCATGTAATCCTAGAAACTCAACTAAGTCGGAGAAGGAATAAACGGTCCTTTTGGCAGCAAAGATCAGGTTTCATCTGACGTATTGTCACACTTTCGATGATGGAAAGATGGAGGGGATCCTTAGCCTGTTTGTGGACTCGAAAGCCTTTGTCATTCGAGTTCAGGACATTCGGCTTGTGTTGACACTCAGTTAAATGGCGAGTTATGGCTGATTGTATCGGCTTTTCTTGACTTGGGCCGCGACTTTGAGGTAAGCAACCAGTTGGGGATGTGCTCCTTTCTTCGGACTGAGAGACATCGCGCGCTTTTCCCACAGTACCTTGCTCCGCAAGGACAAGAAAAATAGTAGGTTATCAGAGGTTTGTGGTCCGGCGGTACAATGTCTTTCACAATGCTAGGAGATAGCGTTTTTGTTCTGAATACAGGGATTGCCTTCAACTGGTAGAATCCACTTTCAATATCATTGCGCACTTTCTTCGCTATCAATTCGCTTACTTTGCCATAATATTGGAGCTCAAAGTAGAATGGTTTCTTCGGGACTCCAGCTTGGTTAGGTGGTGGCGGTGTCGAGTGCTTCTCTATAAACCAACGAGGAATAACCATTACTCTCCAACACTTGATAGAGAACATTGAGCTCTTGCTGTAAATGCTCGGGTGAGCAAAGCTGTCTCGCTCGGGAGAAAAAGTGTCTTCACCAAGTTGACTTTGTATATTTTGGGACTGAATGATTGATAGTTATTGTATAACTCAGTAAATGTCTCTTTGCGATATATAGAGGTAGAAATTTTGCCATTGATGTCACGATGCAGGTTCAAATCAAGGAAATGACTAGCTCGCTCCATGGTAAATGAGATAGCCGGATGCTGCGCATTGAAGACGCGAAAGATGCGGTCAATCTCCTCTTCCTGGGTAATGATGATGGTATCGTCCACGTACCGACCGTAGAACTTCAACGAATCGAGTGTGGAAATCATATCCTTTCCCCATGCGCCCCATGAAAATCTCGCTGAAAGATCCACTAAGGGGCGAACCCATTGCAAGTCCATCGAATTGCAAGTACGTTGTATTGTTGAAGGAAAAGGGCACGTTGGATGTTAGCGTGGATAAAAGGAGACGACAGTTTTGCTCACTAAGAGGTCGTTCATGAAGCATGGGAGGAGGGCAATCACTTCGATATAATTCGTCACAGATAATGTCGATAGTTTCTCTGACCGGGATACTGGTAAAAAGGCTCTTCACGTCAAAAGAGACAATTTCATCTTGAGTCTCCAAATCAACATTAACTATCCTCTTCTGGAAGGAGAAGGAGTCCTTTAGTGAGAATTCATTAAATTTGTGAAGTATAGGCTTCAAGAGTTTTTCATCAATCTACTTTGAGATTTTGTGGTATACTGAGCCAACCATAGACAACACCGGACGACAAGGAATATTGTTCTTGTGCACTTTGGCAAGTCCGTAGAGTCTGGGGATCAAGCATCCGCTAGGAATCAGGTCACTAACATATGAAGGTAATTCTCCACTTTTCACCAGATCATCAATTTTCACCTATCAGTAAAACGCTACAAAATGGTGAAATCTACATGGTGAAAGAAGATTTAGCATCACAGATGTGAGATGATTATGTAAAAGCTGGGAACGATCGTTTGTTGATAAACGTCATCCAATGATATCTCGAGTTGGCAGACGCTTGGGTAATTACTTATCTCCAACATTACCCTGTGTTGCGGGAATGCTACCTGTGTTAATCTCTTCAGCCACAGAATCAGACAGATCGTCTCTTCTTCCGTTTGACTAGAAGGGAAACATTGGAACATGTAACGTAAATGCAATGGCACAATCTGCTGACATAGTACCATAGCAATCGAACAATGAGCAGCCAGTTCAAAATTGAACACGCCAAATTGTGCAAAGTTTCAGTGACTGTTATCAACCGGATCACACAGCAAAGAGACACAGACGATGTCAAGTTCTGCAGAGAAGTTTGTGAACGTTTTTTCATGCGCCTGCTAACTTTTTTAAAATGATCGGAGTACCCAACATTATCGAGAAAACTTTTGCGCAATGATCTGAATTCTTCGAATCTGAAGGAGTCGCGGCGATCGGAGCATTTTGAAGGAATTCAGAGCAATCCGCAAGTGACGCACGACTGCTTTTCCTATCTCTGTAAGGTATTAAAAATTTCTTTTTGCCCACTTATTACGTTCCTGCATGTGCCATCTGTTTGAATCAGTTTGCACTTCTAGCAAAGTGATACGATTAAACAATCTAATTCTGTGTCTTCAGCATAAGCGAAGCAAGTTCACCGATCGACTCGTGTATTTGTGTAACCGACGAAATCCTCCACGAATGTGTTCAAAGTGCAAAAAAGGACGGCATTTTGCGAGAAAGGACCCGACCATCGGTCAATTAACATTACGGAAAAGTGTGCCTCAGGACGCAAACGATGTAAGAAAACTTTTCAACAGACCTGGTTTGACCGTTTTCCATGGCTAACTGTATCAGTGAAGAATAACACTGTACTGTGCTTCAAATGTCTTCTATTCGGCGATGACTTCGGTATTTGGAGAATATCAGGGCCATCTAGTTTGATGCAGTTTACAACCCGGTCACTAAAGCATGAAAAGACTGATACACTGAAACGTTTTTTGTGTGATGAACCAATCGACCTGTTACTGAATGACCATTTTGAAGCTCAAATAATTCAATTCAATGAAGAGGTGAGCAAGAATAGAGACTGCATAAAAACGTTGACTGATGCCGTGGTATATTTAGGGACTCATGAGATAGCCTTCTGAAGACTAAAAATAGCATTCAGATGTTATCGATATTTTTGCTACGTCAGAAAGAAGAATAGAATTGAAGAAAAAATGAATGCTGAACTGGAATGCTTTGTTTTTACAACATTTAGAAGGTACGTGTACAGATGCTGTATATATGGCTAAATATAAATAAATCTAGGCTAAATGTAGGGCTGTATATAGGGCTAAATTATTTGAAGTTATGCCTGTTTGAGGATGCTATTAAGTCATATCTAAATGTTGATATCGATTATAACTATATTAATGTCATACTGAAGTTTAGAGCATTAAACCACAACTCGTGCCGATTCGTAGTAGGCATAGATTGCACATCATTCTGTGAAAGTCTCATTTTCGGCCTCGTTCCCTGCAGAAACTCGCTCTGGCTGCCCGACTATTCTCAGCCGAGTTGATTCCGAGTTGAGCGGGCTGTGTTCACTGACTTAGAGCCGTAGAAGTCGTGTGGTTCGGCCAATGCAACTGATTCCAGTTGCACCTATAAGCGGTTGTAACACGAGATATGAAGATGAAAATACACTGACCTTCGCGACGCTCAGCTTATCGGATGTACCCTGCGCCGCCGATGATGCAAGCGCAACAACAGCGACGACTCACGAAGCGCAGCGAACAGAGTTTACTATCCTGCAAGGAGCGTCGGCCTAAATATCAGCGCCACGAAGACAGAGATTTTACACATAGGGAATACGGAATCCCTCATCTGTGTTCCTTCCATCGGGCGATCGTGTCAAGGAAGTTAACAAATGCGCACTTGGGCGGAAAGGCCCTCAATCCTTGCAGTGCAATATAGGAGAACACAACCTAAATGACATTTAGAAGCAAATTTTTCTCCTCTCCTTCTTGAACACGATTTTTTGTTGTTGAAATTGACCGCACGCCTGAAATGCGCTATTTGAAGGCTGAGTTTTTATAGTTGTGTTTGAAACAAGAATGTTTTTGTTCAGATGCATGCTCTCCATCTTCTTCCATGTTTTCCAATGTATTTTGAATTAAACATTTATTGACTTATTGACTTAATGACTATATACTCGTATGTATTTTAAATGATATGATAAAAGGCGAACAGTTACATAACAGTTCACCTGTCGTTTGCCCATTAATTCTAAGTTGAATAGGCTTAGGCATTTAACTGGGAAAGAGGCAAAATAATCACCGCTGGATGCTACCTCTCTTCTTATACTTAAATAAAAGACATCAGGACGCGGCCCTGCCATTATTTCTAGAACATCTCTCGTTAGAGAGATTGCGTACAGGGATGTCTCGTCTTCTAACCTTGACAAAAGCCTTTTGATTTCTGTATCCAATATGATTATTGTCTCCCTCATTTGTAAAATAAATATGCCTACTCATCATCATATCTATCTTGAAGATGTCTATTCTAAGGGCAAAGATCAATATTACTATTCAGTACAAAAGCATGCAAAAAGGTACAGAGACAGTACATGACCACTGATTGTGCTTTTAAATTTCGAATAACATGCTATGCTACTCTTACTTTCATTCTCGATGCATCAGTTAATTCGAAATTATCGTGCAATTCACTGTCAATCAATACTAAGAGCAATTCACACATAATAAATCTGTCCAATTCTCTTGCGCTCTGAATCTATCTTATTATCCGCTTAATATGTCAAACAGGATTATGGCAAGCCTAGACAACAATCATGCAGATTGTGAAAAATTGTCAACAAATTTTCAAAGAAATATTTTGTGCATTCTTTGTGTGATCTTGTAAGTCGTGATAGTCTTGTCAGCTGTGATCTGCAGACGAAAAAAGAATCCAATTGTAAATTGCAAAATTAATTGCAGCTTTACACCGGCTCCAGGAGGCTGGTTACAAACAACAAGCAGTCAGAATGCAAAATTGATAAATTTCAAGCATATCCATACAGAAAATACAGAAAGTAGTAGAACCAAACATCACACAGTACTTAAACACAGTATCAGCGATAGCGCAATACCACATAGAGATCAGTCATGCACAAAAAATTACGCTCAATAGAACAATCCATTTTCATTAGAAGTTAATTCAATTTCATGGGATAACCAACCACCAAACAAAAGCAAGCATAGCCATAGCGATCAAGACACTCAAATAACGCAAAATTTTTGAATTTTCAAAATTGCGGCTGTTTTTTTCTCGGGGTGTCTACTGAGTCCTAAATGTCCTGAAAAAGTCCTAAAACTCGGTCTTAAAGTTCTATATATCATCAAAAGTCCTAAAATGGCTTTTGGAATTGAAATTGCGTTTAGCAAAATCTAAAAGCAAGGAACTTCAAAGTGCCTATCGAAACGATATAGGCTTGTAGTTCATTCTCAAACCGATTAAGCAAATTAATGCATGTTCAAGGAAGTGTTGGCTTATCTGTAACTTTATTATGTGGCATTTGTATGGTTGTCGAATACTGGACACATTTCTGACATGTATCAGAATGTCACTTCAGTATTATGAAGGCAGCTATGTCTTCGTAAATTTGTTTTACTTTTCTCAATAATTCTTCATTTGAACGCCAAACAGGAGCAGGGGCTGCTTTATTTGGAACTTAGTACTAAATTTGACTATGAAATCTGTCAAGCTCCGTCAATTCATGTATTTTTGTCCGTGATTGTCTGCAGTGTAGAAAGGAACCGACGTTTCCTTGGAGCCGTAAAATGCGACTATCGCAGCGGCACGGTAAGCCTTATGAAATTTATCGTTATCTAAATCTATAAAGTGTGGTGCTCGCTCTGAATCTGTGATTTTAGGTTAAGTCTTGTTGCAATGACCAGCGGCAGGCCACTTGAGAAGCAATAGAGATGTGGGCCTTTTTTCCTGACAACAACCATGAGGAAGTAGATAGGCCTACGTTAATGACATCTTTAGAAGTGTCTTCAGCAGAAAACTCCGTGGATGTTAAAATGACTTTCTTTTCTCCTAACACTGATGTTCTAACCTTGGTCATAGCAGATTGTGATCGACTGCAAAAAAACACTTATATCTCTAGTTGGATTCCTGTAGCCAGGGCTGTGGAGCCGATGCGTTATCTCATCGGCTCCGGCTCCGGCTCCACGACACTGATGTGAAAGGCTCCGGCTCCGGCTCCGACTTCAAATCCAGGTTCTATCTATGCTGGTTATCCTGGATCCGTTGAACGGGTTTTTTGGATAACGGTGTGGCCTTTAGAGGCTTGCTACAATCATCAAATTAGTTTTCATTAACAAGCAACGACTTAAGTTAATAATAAAAATGATAATAGCCTAATATAATGACAAATAACATACTTGTCATATATTTTTGCATGAATTGACTATCTCTGAAAGATAAAATAAAGTTATAGCCAGGATTGGTTAAATTAGATAAAGATCTCCCGCACTGGCTAAATATAAATTGGCCTAGCCTGCAACCAGTCTACTATGAGGCTACATTAAATAAGACCACATGAGTGATGATGATATACCTAATTAGCCGTCACAGGGGCCGAATAGTAGTATAAGCTTTTTAAAAAAGCTTGAATATGAAACTGGATAGCGTATGCCTCTAAATAGCTTATAGGGCCTGTATCTACTCAAACATGGAAAGGGTATCGACTATATAGCCAAATATACCGTATCAATAAAGATATCAATTGCTTTATTGAATATTAAAGTGTATATAGGCTAGCTTAGGTTGTTATTGTTATTTGTTATTGCCTTTATTCAATAGTCTGTTGGTCCATGAATAATATGATCGGTGGGTAGCCCACGACTCATCATCTGTAGAAATTGTAATTTAGATAGCCTCATTGCAGTGTAGGCTAGAAATGTACAATTGAAAATTATACTTAAAAAAATTAAAAATATCTAATTTAGGACAAGTTTTGTAATTCTATGCAGCATACTTAATAAGTTATTAAGGCCTAACTTACATTATATTAATTTCGTATTTTTCATTATGGCGTAAAGTTGCACTAAATAATTCATCAATGATTCATGTATATTATTATATTCAATTTATGTATAACATATTACCACTATTCCTCTGATGATGGTTAGGCTGATGAAACTGAACTCGGAGTATCACACAGTATGTTACAGGGTGCTATGCATAATAAAGATTTGACTGCGAGCACCGAGCAGAAATCCCATCTACTTTGCTAGCTTTCGAATGCGCGTGCGGTTTAATGTCACAGACAATAGAAAAGGGAGGTCAAAAGGCGCCTTTATTGAGAGCGTCTCAGTCTTTTTTTATTGTTTACATATAAGTCAGCATGATATCAGCATAAAGTGTTGACAGACGGAAAAAATAATAATGAAAATTCTTGAAATCCACAGGTCTATGACATTTGGGGAAATATTATTACACGATACGGCTCTTGTGCAGTCCTCCCCCCCCATTTTTTCTCTGGTCAAAAGATGCAGCACCATTGGATGTCCGTTTCAGCATCACCGGTTTGAGTGAAGCATTCCGTGCTGTTGTAAAAATCTACGTGGATAATTGCGATGTCATGGTCGCAAACTTCGTCAGCAAGTCAACATTGTAATTTGCCTTCGGGTTTTTCGCATTGAAATATACTCTTTGAATTTTGAAGTCAAAGGAAATTCATTGTGAATGAGATACCTTTAAAATAATAGGGCGCTACTAGAAGTGGTTGTGTCGCTTATTGCTATAGCCATGTGAGGACTTGTAGTCAGGTCATTCGTGTGAGTGTGAAGAGTTATCCCTCCAATCAAAATTGATCAAATTGAATAATCGATTGTTTTGAAAAATGTAGGTGGGGGAACTGCACAAGAGCCTACAATACAATCTAAGGAAATTGGCATTGTCACAGATGCCAGTAGCTTCTGCCAGTAGCCATACCGATAGATGATAGCCTACATAGTAACCGTATTAGATTTAAGACATTGCGCAAGAAATGCAGCTATATTATCTTTGCTGACTGAACTGGAAATGTGTACATAAATGACTGGCGACTTGTCTCTACGAATCTACAATCATCTAGTTAGCATGCATATAACAAGTCTTCAAATTAATGGATTTTGGAGAATACGTTGTCAATATGGAAATTAGTCTTACGAAACATATGCAATAAAAAAATATTACACGTGTGTGTAAATATACAATAAATATAATACAAAAGAAGGCGGCAACTGCAAAGAAAGATATCGTGGAGGACAGATCATTGGTATACTTAAAAGACATATATTTAGACTTCAAATGATTTAATTTTTTTTATGATGCCAATTAATAACTTTCAAAATTCTAGATTTATATCAAAGCTCAAACTATCGGAGCCGGAGCCGGAGCCTTTGTGATAAATCGGCTCCGGCTCCGACCAAAACCATCGGCTCCTTAAGGCTCCGGCTCCACAGCCCTGCCTGTAGCTATCGTAAAATAACCGGTATTTATCGGCCGTAGGGGTGCTGGAGAAGTGTGTTCAAAATCAGACTTGATTACTACCTATTTCACGAGTTGGAAGACTGTAAGAAGCCATTATGCTCATTTTATAAAGTTTGTGTTCAAGTTGGTGCTAACGTTAGTGACATGTCAACTTTGAGAGCCTGCTGTGGCAGCTGCAGGGCACGGAGGAGGATGGGGATCCATCGGGATCATTGACATTAGTTTTTGGTGTTGATTGCGTTATTTGAGTGAATATCTGTGCCGCTTTGCATGTTTGACTTTATTCGTCTTATTTATATACTCTATTTATCTGCGTTACTAACATCTTACTTCATGTCATCACTACTGTAACTTCAACAATCATAATTAACTTCGAATGATTCTGGTGAGCTCTAGGTTCATTGCATAGGGTCAGAGCTATTGGTACATTTCCTGATCTAATTCCGCTAATAATTCTCGATTCGGTAATTCAATAAAATTCAACACGCAACAAACTGGCGTCATGAGCAGGATGGTTCGGCTGTGATGTGCATTTCCAGGAAGCTGAGTCCTAGCGAAGCTGGAGACTCACAAACGCAGAAAGAGGCTTTGGCCATACATTGCTAAATTCTTGTTTGGACTTCGTTTATCTATCGTGACGGATCACTGCTCCCTCACTCATGTCTTCAACCTGCTGGGATCGCTTTCTAAGGGGAAATCGAGCATGTTACAAAGGTGGTCTTGACGACCGTCTTCATACAACTACGATGTTGAATATCTGGAAGGTACCAACATTCCTCAAGCACGATATGCCCGATCCGAAGAAGACAGCTCCACCAACACGCTTTTAAGAAAGCGTGGAAAAGAAGGGACCAGTGTCTTCTGGCTCAGCTCAGTTGCGGAGAGTCTAGATGGCTAGGAAAGTTCCGCCAAATGATTGGCAAAGTGACCGACGACAATTGTAGGTGGCGCAAAGAAACCTCAGTATCCACCTATCATCTCATGGAAGCCTGCAAGAACTACCCTGTGGGAACGCATCTTGCTAAGATCAACAGATTATCTGGCGAGGTAGCGATTTTGTGGATAATTTTTTTAAAGGTTCATTTTCGTGTAAAAACTATTTCCGCATGTGAAAATGGTCATCATTTATCCAAAAACATGTGTAAAATTAAAAAGCGACAGGTGGCGAAAAAGTTGCTATAATTAGTTGGTAGATATTTGTTTACTAATGCGAGCTGATTTTTCGCCAACCGGCGAAATCGTGGATATTGTAGCAACTAATTAGTGGTAAGTAGTAATGTTCGTATATTACCTTCACATGAAAATATATTGTATACTCAGTCTGATCTGATAAAAAGGGATCTTTTTTTAATTCACGAAGGCTTAAACTAAAAAAGTATTTATCTTCCATAAATGTCGCAGTAAATACTATTGTATAATTCAAATATTTGTCATTGTTGTAAATTATTGAATGTCAAGAGATGTTATGAAAATTGATATATGCGGATTCTCTATATTCTTATCATTATAGTGATATAACTACGACATCTGTACTACCACAGAAAATGTAGCACGAGGCGAAGCCGAGTGCTACATCTTTCTATGGTAGTACAGATGGAGTAGTTATATCACTATTATCAAACGATCAAGAAATGTCAATGAACTCTATGGACCAGTGACGATATAGACAATCTGCTAAGAACACAAACGTGGTTGGCTTTCCATGGCATCCAAAGTCCTAGTAGATAGCCTATCCAATATTGATGTCATGCATTTCCATAGAAATTAACAATACCATAGAAAGTACTATTATCTACTTCTATGTGCATTTCCTTCATTTGAATTTCAAGTGAACCGATATTTAACTGGCATTTGCATGAGGTGTAGCCTTATTATCTATACCCAAGATATCATCTAAGCTTACTTGCAATTTGGGTGCATTGTAGGGTAAAAAAATGTAGCACGGTAGCCCATTGGATTACATGTATTTTGATTCATAGAAATTCCGTTCTACATTAGAAAATGTAGAACGCATAGTTCAACATAGTGGAGATAGGAAGGGAGTTTGATAATATCAAATGAATCAATGATATCAATGATAATCTGCACTTATTTCTTAGATAGATTAGCCATATGTGGGCGATAGTGAGGAGGTGAGGGAGAAAACAGAGCCTCGGCTGTAAAGGCGGATTACTAAAGAAAATAAGAGAGAAAGTCAAAAGTAAAAGGTGACATATAGAGCGCGAATTGTCACCGGCGAACTTCGCCAGCGAATATCCCGCAAATATGACTGAACTGTAGCATGATATTCTGCAGTTGACATCCGCCAGTTTTTCGCAAGATTCGTTCCCACAGGGTAGGAAGTTCTTAGCCTACGGAAGAAATGGAGCATTACGGAACGGAAAGACATCCAAAATCCTTTTATCCAAAATCCTTTTATTCAGCCCTTGCTGATCGACTGCACTGAAGTTACACAAGAAACGAAGCGCTGTTATGGACCGGTTCTTCTCGCCATTAGAGCAGGCTGGTCATCTAAAGCAAAACTCCAATTCAGATAATTCTACGTGATTCGCGATGAATTAAGCGTAACGATCGAAGAGAAAATTTAGCATTCCGGGAGCTCACAGTAATATCGCATTGTCAACGAAAACAGGTAATGCATCATCTGCATATAGGACACGTCGGCGTGGAGAAGATGCGAAGCCTCGCCATACTTCTATGTTGGTGCCCAGCAATCAATGCCGATGTACTGAATTTTGCTCGTCGATGTGACAATTGCACTACGAGGGTGAGAAATACACCTTGCAGTTGGAGTACATGGCCTGCCAAATATGAAATAAATCGAAGATTGCATATGGATTACCCTGGAACATTCTTGAGGGAATACTGCTGCCTAGTCTTCGTCGTTTCATTTTAAAAATTGCCAGAAGTTTTTCTGACAAAGACAATGTATGCGACTTTCACTGAACGATGCCTCCGTACCTATTTTTCCCCTGAAGGAATTCCCCAAACAGAAGTGAGCGGCAACGGAGCACATTTTATCGAAGCGAATTAGTCGAAAATTTCATAAAGACGTTGAAGAAAACTTGCTGTTTCTTTTCAGTGCAAGAATTTCTCTAACTTCCTGCATCTGGAAAGGTTCATTTTGAGCACGTCAATGACTCTTTGTTCTTTTTCGTGGGCATGTCCTGAACAGCAAAGGGTGTAGCTCCAGCGTGGAAATGACATACAATTCCGTCAAGGAATAATTCTCAAAAGAGGAAGAAGATGACTTCAATCCTGAATGTCGAGGACGGATCGATCCACAGTCGAAATTTGGAGCAACTACGCTTCACTACCGAGGCAACACGTCTGACCTGGGTCCTGGACAACCTGGGCAGCAATTCGGAATCCACCGCGTCTGATACCTCTTGATTGCATGCTACATCTCTTGTGTACGACGCTTGTCCAGTTTCTGCTACCCATACACATACGGTTCCAGCTCAGTCTCTCACATCTCCTGTTCCTATTGCGTCTCGTGGATCTCCTGCATCTCGAGATCCTGCTGTGTCTTCTGCATCACCCGTGATTTCTTCTCTTCCCGTTACTACAGTGTCGTCTCCGTCTCCGATTCATTCGATGAATGACAATTTATTTCTGCAGGACAAGGGCGAGAATTGGTGTTCCACCTCACGCTACGGACGTGTACAACTAGCCTTACAGACTAGATCTGTGAAAGTCTGAGACCTTTCATCTGCAATCAATTCATCAGTTCACAAAGCTTTTTCAATTCACTGTGCTCTAATCCACTAAACCTTCAACATACTCTCTAGTGTTGTGAGGCTTTGCCTGTTTCACACTATTCGCCACAAGAGTAAGCAATTACTCATTGTTCATCTGTACTACACAATTATTATTGTCAACTACACGTCTAACAACGTCTGAAACAAGTCAGACTTGAAGATAGACTTTCGATACAACCGCTTGCAACTGTCGTTGATAACATCTTACTTCATGTCATTGTCACTGTAACTTCAGCAATCATTTATTTTTATTTATTTATTTAGTACACCAATAAGTGCAAGGAGCACCAAGGCAACACAGGAAATACATTCAGGAGGGAACAATTAGAAGTTACAATAAAACATAAAAAGCTTTCGTTTAAACTGTTTCACCGTTTCACTGTTCACAATATCGTCGGGGAGGCGGTTCCAGTCATTTATAATGCGGTGGGAAAAAGAGGATAGGCGACAATTCAGATTTGTTGGGTGGCGGAATCATAATTTACTTCAAATGATCCTGTGAGTTCTAAGTTCATTGCATAGGGTCAGAGCTATTGATACATTTCCTCATCCATCAGTATTTCGATAATTCTCGACTCGGTAATTCAATAGAATTCAATGCGCAACAATATCTTGGACATTATGGTTATGCTTGAAATTACAGAAAATAAAGGACCAGCCTTAAATTTATAAGTTGAGAGAAGTCCTTGCTTTTATGGTTTCCTTTATTTTAGCAGCATGTGCGAGGCCTTTCACCCGCTACAGGCGACCATCGCCAGGCAAGTGAATGAAGAGAAATTACCTTGGATGAGCTCAAGTCATCACGTGCACTTTCCATTCAACCCGAAACATAGCATTGACTGTCCAAAATAAAATACAATACGATAAGTGAAAATACATAAAACAAATACTACTACTACTACTAACAACGACAGTAGAAGTAATGAAAGCTAGAAAGATGCAAGAGAAAAGTAAAACGTTAAAAATTCCAGCAATTGCTTAAAGAAATCTTCACTCGATTTGGTGATGCATACCTCTCAGTCCAAAATGCTTCTTTTATCAATCTTCTCTTCCATACCGGTTGCCTGTCCACTACTTCCATCCTGTCAAAGGCCACTCTATGATCGCTTTCAAATACAGTAGAATTCGCATATATCGGCGCCTCAAGAGACAGACGAAAACCGCCGATATACGCGAACCGCCGATCAATGCGAACTCCCTGAATTTTGAAGCTTTGTGAAATCTACACGAGCTCTGAGATCATGCCATGCATCATACAATGCATATACGTGTATTGACTCATGAATTATTGCGTTGCTATACTTAAATACATATATTCACTTGTTGTCCAACATGTACAGTACGGTACATGTACATGTAATTGTGTCTATGTATTCAATAGATATCTAAAAATTGTGCCTTTCTGAACAATGCAATCATCACGTCGAATTAAAGACTAATCATGTGAGAATTATCAGTGAGATACAGTGGCAAGCCTACTTATCTTTCCTCGGCTGCTAGATTCTACAATTTTGATCAAACCCCAAACATGATCGAGATGAATTGTAGAAGATCTAAATTTTCACATGCCACTAGAATAGTTAGAATCGGATAGTCCTAGCAGAATCTACAGCCATCCGCGTCCACATATACTGTCATTCTACTGACTCTTCTAGGCAAAACACATCGCTTGAGGATTTCCAGGAAATCCGCCGTTATAAACGATTTTTTTCTGTCAGGGACAGCGAAAGTGCGCCGATATAGGCGAATCGCCGATATAGCCGAAGCCGATATATGCGAATTCTACTGTACATGTCGATCGACTTCCGACCGTTCAACGTCGACATCTTTGTCGGCTTTTCTGTGCTCTTTTCTTCTATCATTTAATAATGTCTCTACATGTAAAAGAGCACAGAAAAACCGTCAAAGATGTCGACGTTGAACGGTCGGAAGTCGCTCGACATGTATTTGAAAGCGATCATAGAGTGGCCTTTGACAGGATGGAGGTGGTGGACAGAGAACCGGTATGGAAGAGAAGATTGATAAAAGAAGCATTTTGGACTGAGAGATATGCATCGGCCAATCGAGTGAAGTTTTCTTTAAGCAGTTGCTGGAATTTTTGACGTCTTACTTTTCTCTTGTATCTTTCTAGCTTTCATTGCTTCTACTGTCGATTTTAGTAGTAGTAGTAGTATTTGTTTTATGTATTTTCACTTATCGTATTGTATTTTATTTTGGACAGTCAATGCTATGTTCCGGGTTGAATGAAAAGTGCACGTGATGACTTGAGCTCATCCAAGGTAGTTTCTCTTCATTCACTTGCCTGACGATGGTCGCCTGTAGCGGCTGAAAGGCCTCGCACATGCTGCTAAAATAAAGGAAACCTTCAAGGAACGGACTTCTCTCAACCTATAAATGCTTGAAATTAGTAGAGGAGATGGTCAAATTTCGTAAAATCAGTGAAATTATATCAACTTTGAGAGCCTGCTGTGGCCACTGCAGTGCACTGAGGAGGATAGGGACTGAATTGCGCATCCCTCAGGATCATTAACATTAGATTGTGGTGTTAGGTGAGTTATTTGAGTGAATATCTTGACCGCTATGGCTATGCTTGTTGTTTCATTGGTGGTTGGTTATTCAATGAAATTGAATTAACTTTCAATGAAAATTGGAATGTTTCTATTGTGCGTTTTTTGTGAAGGACTGGTGTCTATTTGGTATTGCGCTATCGCTGATACTGTGTTTAAGTACTGTGCAAAGTGTGGTTCTACTACTTTTTGTCGTTCCCAAGTTATGAACATGTTTGTAATTTATCAATTTTGTATTCTGACTTAGCTTGCTGTTGATAACCAGCCCTCCACGAATGAAAATTACGGCCGAAAATTGCACACCTCTGGACATAGTAGTTGAGAAACTGGAAATTTAAGGAATCATCACAGAGCAGCGCCTGAAGTTGCGCAAGCTGCCATCATAATATTGTCATTGAATCTGAAATCCAGTAATTCAACAAGAATGGCCACTTGCTCACCATACATTTTCTAAAGCTTTCTGGGAGCATGCTTTAGCATTCATACTTCCATTTCATGTATATTTCCATGGAGTTAATGGGTGCTTTCAGATGCAGATGGCATTCTAAACCAGCTTCTACGATCATGTAAATATCTTGCGCTCTTCAATGGATTGATGAATTATCTATCGCTTCAACAGATATTAAAGTGGTGACATGACCAAATAGTTTGCAACATAATTCGTTTGTCTTGTCCCTATTGACAATCCACATAGTTGATGTTGATACACACAAAAAAATTGAGCATTGAAAAAATTCAAGTTTAGCCTACAACTTCTTCTAACCATTGACCCTTAACCTTTTCACTACGGCTGGCATACCAGGTATGCCATGCAAATCATTCCGCCAGCAGCGGTAAGGTTTTCCCCATCACGCGCGCATTTTACGATTGTCTATTGAACTGACAACGAAGTCATTGCTCTATAATACGGTTAATTTTGCCTGTCGAGGTATGTTTTGTTGTAAATAACTAAACACTAAACATGAGGTTAAGTTAGTGAATGAAACTGCAATTTATGAAAATCTTCTAAAAATATTAAAACAAACTCGATCTTACATAATCATCAACAAACTAAACTCTTATTCATTGTTGGTAGCAGTTAATAACAATCACAAGCTAATCGAGTGAAAAAGTTGGAAGCACTTTCCAGTTGAGCACAGTCCAGGTTTTCCCGCACAGGCAGTGCATTGGAACCGTGACATCTTTCGAAGACCATTTTTAAAACAGATTCTGCATCTCTTCTGGGGCTTTGAGATCAAATCAGTAGCTGGAATCTTTTCCAAACAATGCTCCTGGCTATTTGCAAGCGACATTCGCGCTCCAGAGTTGTTTGCTTGTTGAGATTCTCCGCTAGTTTCAATCAGTCGACGACGGTTAGGTTTTCGTTTGCGAGCAGAGCCAGTTTCAAAGTACGAGATATTCGATGACTTTGTCTGTGCAGCGTAGAAAAGTGAGTGAGCCACCGTACCTTTGATAAACCACAAAAGAATTTCCTGACCAATATATGAATTAGGTAAATAGCGTATTTAGTAAACCACTTGTATGTTTTTCGTGCGGGGAATATGGTTCCAGGCATCTGTCTGCGAGATCTACCCCGCCCATGTTTTTATTGTAGAGCAAAAACTGAGTTGGGTTTGCTGACAGCAGTTGAAACTCTATCCTTTGAGCGGGACACAACTTCCGTGGTACCAGCGTGGGAAAAGAATCTATCTTGTAGATCAGTTTTTTCCGCTTGCTTTTTTGTCATCATATCGACTGATTAGTACGTCACCCTTGCGCATAAAAAGACATTGCTGCGCTTGAAAATTGCGATTGCGTAATTGAGGCGGTGGGCCTCTGTTGCTGCGGATGGTTCCAGTAAGTAACGTATCATATTCCAAGAGATATTCGGCGAGAGCACATGAAGAAAACCAATTGTCGAGGAAAATGTGAAATCCCAAATCAAAGAGCGGACGAGAAAGTTGAACAATTTGTTCGGACTTCTTCAATGAGCAGTTTATTTCTCATCACCCCCAAGTGTTTTTTCCAGAATACAGAAGAAAATTCCAAACGTATCCACACTCCCGGAGCACTCTCCAACTCGCCTCAGACAAGACAAAAGTTTTCAAACCGTAGCGGGCGCGCTTATTTGGCACATATTGCCGAAAGTGCAATCTACCTTTGAATAAAAGCACAGTCTCATCAACAGAAATTTCACGTTTCAGGCAAGTAGTTATTCATACAAATATCACGAACCATATCACAAAAAGGCAGAATTTTATCTTCACTCTTTGAATCAGTAGAAGCGAGTTGTAGGATGCAAAGCGACAAATTTAGTTATTGAGAAAAATCGGTCTCTCTCGGTGGCAAGCACTCCATTCGTTCAAAGAAAGGACTGAAGTATTTTTCGTCTTTGCTCCAGTAAAGGTGAAGTTCTGGCTTCTTGTTAAGTCCCATGAGTAGAGATAATCCGAAATATTTCCGCATTTCATCCTTCCTGATTCATCTCTCTCTATCACTCATCCTCAAATCTCTATCTCCTCTCTCCTCCTCCAATCCCTTTTCTATTTCATTTCAATCTCCTTCCCTTCATTCTTTCAATTCATCTACTCTATTCATCTCTAATTTCATTCTTCTTCCTAAAAACATTCGGTTCTTTTTCAATCTTTTCTCTCTGATCCCGTCAATAATCTACCGTAAAACTATTCAAATATCTCTCAATCTTTCATCTCTCTACTTTCTTTTCCTCCGTCTCCTATCTCTTCCTATTTCACATCATCTTCATCTACATTCAAATGATGAAATCTCATCCTCATCTCTACAATCATCTCTTCTATCATACTCCTCCTTCAATCGATTTCATTCCTCTCTTCCCTCTCCATCTCTTTAAAACATCTCATATCATCTCATCTCTCTGCTCTATCATCTCCTCTCTATCCTTCTTCTCTACAAATTCTTCGCTTCATCTCTTCAATCTTATCTCTATCTTCACATCTCTCTCTGCTTTTCTATCAATACTCTTCTAATCTCTATCCTTCCGTCACGCTGTCCCATTCCTTTGCGAGTCATTATTCGCTGCGATATATCTCATGCCTCTCATTTGTCCATTTCGCTATTGTGGAAAACAATTTAGATGACAGGAACAAATCAACGAAAAATGAAATATCTTCAACATTTTCAGGAACATCAAGTAAAGGGTTTATGCCAGGTGTGCCTAAGAAAAGAAGAAGTCAGGCATATCAGTCAAACGCGAGTCTCTATCTGGCTCAACAAAATGCCACTCCCCAGGATTTTGGATTTCAGCCTCATCCTCACTCGAACTGTCTTCGTCACCTTCTTCATCAGAAATATGTCGGCTCTTCATCTGAATTGATGGGACTGTGCGCCGGGTGATGGAATAAATTGTTAATTGCGCTAGACTTGGCAGCTCTTGAAGATCGCGACATGATCCTTGGTTGTACTAAATGCAGAAATGAATGCGTGTTCTCCCGCCTAATTGACCTGCAACGTTCGGTTGTGTGAGTGCAAATTATCCAATCAAAAGCGACTTATTCACGCCGATTCTGACGAACTTGCTATTGTTCGAAAGCGCATTCTACCGGTGGATGTGTTTCCCCTAAGTCAATATCTAGAGATATGTGCACAAATGACGATAAAACACTGATTCTCATCTAAAAACATGAATCTGGCATACCAGGTATGCCAGATTTCCTTACCGTATTTTAGAGGGATGATTTGTCATGGCATACCTGGTATGCCAGATTCGCTTACCGTATTTTGATTGATGCTTATCCATGGCATACCTGGTATGCCTGCCGTATTTTGAGGGAATGACTGCTAAAAGCTTACCGTAGTGAAAAGGTTAACTTATCGTATTTCAATATGCTTTGTGGTTCTGTGTTAAACTTTTTGTTCTACTTGTTATGTGGTGAGCAGATTTTGAATTTCTGTGTTCTCACATCGCAGAAATGCGACACCACCCCATGCATGCAGCCGCAGTCTCTTGTGGAATTGGAAGTATGCGCCATCCAGACGGACGAAGGCAAAGACAATGGATAATATAAAGACTGTAAACTCCGCGAAAATTTACATTATCTTTGGACGAAGGAGTCACTCGAAACCTCGAGGCTAAATTTAGACATTACACTCTCTACAATTGCAGCTCGCCGGATATCCAGTTCAGTTTATAAGATCATTCTAGCAATTGAACTCGCACAATTCTTTGATTTTGCGCCAGCGAAAGGCGCCGAAGATATTATAATATTAAATATCTTTGAAAGGCATTACTATATGCGCAAATTTTGGATCCCATCTGCAAATAATACAATGTCTGGATCATAGAGCAAGTATATTGGACACTGTATCCCACAGACATCGAACACTAAGGTTGCACATGTCTATGCTATATCCCTACACTATAGTCTCGATGTCTGTGGTCTGGATACTTATTCTCTGACGTCTGCTGTTCATGATTTCGCAGCAATTTCGCAGACACCACAATAATGCAGGTGTGTAAAAAAATCTGAATTCACAATCCAATAATCATCTGCTAGCTGCTGTCTCAAAAGAACTTGATGTAAATTGCAATTCACTTGATGGAGTTATATCCTCATGTTTCTCCTCACTTCCTTCATTTTATTGTTTTATTGAAACAGTATTTGAATTCTTCAAGGTCATTATTCGACCTTGTTTATTGTTGTTCTTTCAACCGAACTTAGTTACGAAAATAGATATTATGTTTTATAGCAGATTGCAAGTCTCTTCAGGAGGACTGTTTATTGATTTCCATGCATGCAGATGTCGTGATTGATAAATTGAGATGTGTGTAATCCAAGTTTCGCACGATAATTGTAGTCTGAAGTGTATAATGTCTGTTGTCTTTCATCGACCTCTAGGTCTAACTAGAAATATACGATTCCGATGACACAAATGAATTGGACAAACAACTTTTTTTGTCTTTGGTTAAATAGATGGAGAAGCTCTTTTATTATGTTGTGTTAGCGAAGTGACCCTCAAAGATTGACTCACAGCTGTAAAACCATAGTGCCTTCACTAGGTATTCCGACGTCTTAGCCGTTAAAATGTTCCCATGTCTATTACAACGCCTCATAGTTCTCAGCTGTGAAGTTGGTTGCTTTAATCATTGCTTCAAAAATACCTGCAAAATCACTACCACAAGGAGGATTAAAGTGCCACTTAAAATTCTTTGGAATGACATTTATCCTTATCTTTCAACATTAAACTTTTAATCTCTATCTCAGCTTATGTTGACGTTCTGCCGGCCGTTGTCCATTACATTTTATCGTGGACATCCTCTTCGATCTATCATTCTCAATAAAGCCCTCATAAAATCGTTAGAGAATGTGTCTTAGAGTCTTTAGAGAATGCGTCATTTCAAGGAGGACTGCTCACGATTGTAAACATGTGAATAAAGCGAAATGTCCTTCGAATGTAACCCTACCACGTCCGCTCTTGTTCTGAAACGGAGCTGCGAAACCAATCACTACAATCGCAAAAGCTTGTGGCAGCTTAGCTGTCCCGAACATTGTAATTGGAGTAAGTAATGTGGGTGTGTCACTTAAGCGCTGATTATTTTGCATTTCATGCATTGTTTCTTTACAGAACTTACAGCTTTTCTTAATTCAATTACCCAAAATCGTTCATTTGGCTTATGAAGAGTAGCATTAGTACTGACTGGATGTCAAATTTCCTCATATGCCTCATTTGCAATGAACTCCGACAGCGGATGATCACTAGACAAAATATTAGGGAATTTGGACTCCATATCTAACCATTCGATATTTTGCAATCTAGTTTTAGACCGCAAAATACCGTCATCATCCAAAAACGGATTTAACTTTTTAAGTTTACTTTTATCCATAGTATTGGCATCATCAATTAACTTTGCTTTATGAGAAAAAGATTCATTTTGACAAATCTTGATCAAGTGTCGTTTCGGTCCTATGCAACTCTTCTAGCTGTACTTCTGACATCAAAATTCGATCTCTTTGCTCAACTATTTTGAATAAATCTGTAAACATAACCGACTCCTTAATTGACTTTCCCTTGTTAGATCTTCTTTTTGAATTTAATCTAAAATCATCTTTAATTACTTCCGTAAAAGATCATTGAATCACTTTCTTTTCCTCCTCATGAACCTTATTTTCATCAATTCTATTCTTAGATCACTTGTCTTCAGTCACCTTCAGAAAAGATGGTCCATGCCACTTATTGTTGGAATGTCTGCTGGAGTTTCCTTAGTGTTGACATACCTCCGCTGCCCTGGATCACTGACCGATTGAATTTCACCAACTCTATTTGACACAGCCGGTTTATAATACTTGTTTGGACGTCTTAGCCAATATAACACATTCATAGAATCTGTCCAAAATGTCACTCCCTTCAAGTCAGCATTCAAAGCTTGTGTTACTTTTTGGGCTAACCTAGCTACAATCCTGGCTGCCAAAACTTCTAGATTTGCTATTGATTGATTAGGACTTTAATGGAGTTAATCGAGTTTTAGAGATAACCCAATTGACTTCATCACCCGACTGGAATCTCTACATGTTTTGCTGGATTAATCCGGCGCGCCGGCGCGCTCGATAAGCGATATTTTCTAAAAATAGAACATATCCCGGCGCGCTGGCGCGCAGGGATCTTAGAATTTTTATAAATAGCGCACTTCCTGGCGCGCCGGCGCGGCGCGCTTTGGCATTTGATGAAGTACATTTTAGGATACTATTCGTTCGTGCAAATATAACGCAAAAAATATTGCGAATGAAAGGATGAAAACGTACTCGTTCAAGTTAAATTACTGTGTTCGGTTACGGCGCGCATTGAACTCATCATGCGGATTTTTATTGAGTAGAATCTATAAATAGAATTTGGTGCCGGCGCGCTTTAATCCGGAAGGATCTATAAATAGATTTTGCTCCCGGCGCGCCTTAGTCTGGAATAATCTATAAATAGAATTTGGTGCCGGCGCACCATCCGGCGCGCTTGATGTAAAGATTCCAGTCAGGCTTCATCATGTATTGTTCTAGCATAAGTAACTGCAAAATATGCATCTTTGGAAGCATCACCGAAAACATGAATGGAAAACTGCTGCTTGGATCTCAAATGCAAAAATGTCTCAATCTTGAAAGATGCAACATTTGAATTTCTTGATACTTCTTGCACCACTCATTCGCACCCTCATCAGGAAGATGCTCGTTCCATGACAACCATTGTGCCTAAATGGCCTGGAGCAACACTGTTGCTTTTGTTATAAAAGGACCTAAATACCCCAAAGGATCATGAACTTTCGCAATAAATTTCAAAACAGATCTTTTAGTTGGTTTGGTGGAGAGAACATTGTTTTCAAAATGTATGGAGTAAAAGAGTTCATCCTTTTCTACATTCCAAGAAAGACCCACAATTTTCGTCATTGGAAGAGCGTCATCAAGAATATTCTCAGCTTGATCTTGAACATTTAAATCATGTCCTATACTTTTGGAATTTGTCATCCATTTCTTAATATCCATCTAAGTGTCACCAAAGATTTTAATTATTTCTTCAGTTAGAGAAGAAACTTCCTCTCCAGTGCCACGAATGTCAGCTAAATCGTCTACATACATCGACTTAAGAATGGAATCTACTGTCGTCTTACAATCATCTTCAAACGTTAGTGCATGATTTCGTATCACTGACAATGGAGAAAATGGATCATCTACATGCTACTATGCATGTACTATGTTACAAGTGGAGAATCTGATCTGCCAAAGATGGTTCGAGTCCACTCATAGATGTCGCCTTTCCATATAAACCTGCAGAATCTCCTGTCTTCTTTACTTAAGGAAACTTGTAAATACATCTCTGATATGACACCGATAACAGCGAACTTGTGCATCGGAATCTCATTATAACATTGATGATGTCGTTCTGTAGTTTTGAACCTGTTAAAATCTCATCGTTCATACTACGATTATTATACTTCGACGCACAGTCGAAAACAATCCTACACTTCGTTGTTTGACGATCTTCTTTTATTATTATTCGCTACAAGCTCATATTTTTATATAAAATATTGAACAACATGGTTAATGTCTCTTTCGAACAACTTTTTTCTTATTCGCCGAGCAGATGTACCCGAGGTAACAATTATAAGATTCACCCAAAGTTGTGCCGTACAAAAGTGTATTTCCATTTCTTTTCCAACGACGTTGTTTCACACTGGAATCAATTAACAGATGTGGAGATTGAAGTTCCAAGCATTACTTCTTTTAAACGAAGTATTGATACATATTTCCGCCGAAATGATGTATGGTAACTTTTTCGTTCCATCCATGCCTGCCCTTAAAGGGCCATTGTATTTGTCACCCATAAACGGATTAAAAAGAATGTTGTGTATCTTATGTAAATTTGCCAAGTACAAATTATTATTATTATTATTGCAAAATACAGAATATAGAATGAAAATTCCTTATTTATGAAAATTTCTTTGAGTATTTTCTTTATCTTTATATGCATTCATTACTTCATTACGCTTTTCCATTACTTTAAGAGCATCAGCATTTTGTTTTCCATATTTTGCGTTCTTTGTTTCACTGTGAAAATTGATTTTCAAGTTGGATATGTCACTTTTCCATAGAATTGGAGCTTCATATCTGTCATCTACTGGCTTTACTTGGGCCTTTAAATGTCATTAGCTCGCTGGTCATCGCTACCGAAGACAGTGGAAGAATTCAAATTATCTTTAATACCGATTGCACTCAGCTCCCAAAACTGCTTAACTAAATTGTTCAGGTCGTTAAGTTCGCTGTGATTAACATTTAGGTCTCGAAAATGCACTTTTATGGTGGGATTCGTTGGACCCAAGCAAGACCAACCCATAGTAGTCAATTTTGGAAAAGCTACATTATGAGGGCTAGAAACTTCCTTTGAGCATCTACGATAAAAGTTCAAATCTGATGTTAACAAAAGTTCGTGATTATTTCAATTAACTAACTTGTGGAACTTCATATGCTTTAAATATCCCTATCTATCATTTAAACATTGCCAATCGGATGGCTTGGACTCAATTAGCAAATCAGGGATGGTTTCATTCCTTCTGACGTGACCGTCAACACTTTCTAAAGTCAGCCGTACTTCAGAAGTCGATCCATCTTCCTTAGGTCTACTCACAGTGGTCATCAGCTTTGTTTCTGTCCCAAAAACATACGTTCAATTCATCAACGATGCTTTTGCTTTTAAAAGATGCATTACTTCCCATGTCTAAAAGTGCATTTATGACCAACTTCTTTCCGTTCTTATTTGAAACAATAACTGGTACCGGTAGCAAAGACACAATTCTCTTTATGATTGTTATTAGCGAAATTGCAAGTAGTATTTTCAATTGTGTCAGTAAGATTCGATTTCAAACTCGTTGACATAATTGAAAATATTGCTTGCAATTTCGATAATAATCATTAAGAGACGTGGTTCCTACGCTTCTTAAATCTTCTTAAAACTCCTTAAATCTCCTTAATTTTAATTTCCTCCTTAAATCTCCTTAAATGTCCTCAATTTTTTGAAAATCTTCTTAAATTTCTGGACTTTAGATTGATTCCGTGACGGTGCGTGGTGGGTGATGAATCAATAACATAGTAAACTGTACCGTCTCTCACTCTCAGCGTCGATTTTTTGCGCAAATCTTCGGAAAATCCTATTTTCATATTCCTATTATATTTATTAAGACCTATTTCAATAATACTTCTGCTTGAAAACGTTTTCATTGTATCTCTTTTACTGGATAATGAAATGAATGAAATCAAACATATCCGTATAGTTATAGCTTACCATAGTACGCGTGTATTTTGAATTTATAATAAATTTATTCCAGAATAACATCAAATTCTTCGTGTTGATAAGGTGGGGCAAACATTGTTTCATGTATAAAGCCAATAGCTGTGACTATAGGACAACCACGATTTTCAACTTCGAATCCAAATCATATTTTACGGACTTTTTTGATGTATTCAGAGGTAATTTGTGATGAACAAATAGAAAAATCATGAGAGTGAAAGCAATCCAGCCTTGTTTCTTTCAGCTGACTTTACTTCATATTTTCTCTTGGATTGCGGAAATCAATATTCTTCATCAATTGTAATCATTTGTCTAATGATATTTTTTGTAATATACATGTACATTTAACAAACAAAACTTGGCTTTATATTTTGTTCCTTGTTGATATGTTCTTGTTTCCATTGTTGCAAATTGCTTAATCAGGTCAGCAATTTTCAACAATTCAGTTCGGCAAATATTGATGAGCCTGCACCTGCCCTGTGTATTCGACAGCAAAGTGCAAAGGTAAAGAATTGTTATCATTACGAAAATTCAAATTCACAGAGGATCATGATTGCTTTTGAGTGTACTTCCAAATGTAAAGATTACACAGAAAGAAATATTTTTTGATTGATGACGCTAATGGAGTTCCAAAACGAAACATTTTTTCCATGAACAGTGGATATACATGGCTCAATGGAATTTCATATCACAATTTACAAGATGACATCTCAAATTTGGGACAACTTTTCAGATGGCAAACTTCGGATTTGGAATCGTTCTTCTTAGCGGAATGTGAATATCAGAGAGTCGAGAATTCACCTTTTCTACACTTCACTAGGTGGAGGATCGAACCCTGGACCTTCTGTACATTATGTTATCGGTGCGGTCACTTAATAAACTGAGCCGTCATGCCTTCTTAAATTAAGTGATTAATGTTCTTAAAATCTCCTTAAATCTCCTTCATTTTTGAATCAGAAAAAGCATAGGAACCCTGAGAGAATTCTGTTTCAGCGAAATACAGGTTGTAACAAAAGTTTCTCCCCAGTCACATAATGGATCAAGCTATTTACCTAGGTTGTATGTTGCATAAGTAGTAACTAGCATTAGTTACTGGTATCCTGGATGCTTCTGACGTCATATCCGCCGCCAGCATGCAAAATCTGAGTGTGATCCGAATAATTCCTTTGACCTTAGGCCAAAGTGAAGCGGATAATCCAGAGCGATCAAAGTTCAATCTCATTCAAAATTCGGCTATATCAAAAATGAATTTCTACCACATGCGCTTGACTTGTCGTTCCAGTGAATGGTTTCTAGCACACGGTCACCAGTTGCGAGTGCTGATCACTAATGCTGACAATTCGGCCACTCACTCACTCAGTAGCCGTTTTCAGGCTCGTTTTCCCGCCAGCGGGAGTCGGCCCCACGAAGATGACTCCTCCATGTCCTCCGATCCTTCCAATCTCCGCTTGAGATTGGAAGACTTCTTCTCCTCATGTCGTTTCTTACGCACTCCAGCCATGTTTTCTTCGGTCTTCCTCTCTTCTTTTCTCCATGAATCTCAAAAGTAAAAGTCTGTCTCAGTTCACTCTTCGCTCCGCCGCATCACGTGTCCGAACCATCTCAGCCGCTCTCGCTCCAAACACTGTTCAACACTTTCTACTCCCATCATTGATCTTATCTCCTCATTTCGTCTTCTCTCGTCGATCTTAACTCCACACATCATCCTTAACATCCTCATTTTCAGCAGTGCACATCCGACAATTCGGCCAGCTGTTGCTTAAATTAAAATGCATTTCGTCTAATTTTTGCTTGTTCTGTGTGCGTAGACAAAAGGGGAGCTTATAGCTTTTTGTCTAGTTTGCTTGTTACCTGTTGATGAAGTTATGCGAACCGAATAGGCTTGGGTCTGAGTTTTATCTAAAAATCTTGAATATTGATTCACAAAATGATTTCTATTCCTTTACACCGGACGTGCATGCTAGTTACCAGGGTCTAAATATAATGGCGTTCAAGTTACCGGGAGGAAGCATTCTACTAAAATTTGTGTATTCTCTTACCGTATGCGCAGGCAGGTAAATAAGGTTTCTGCGCTTTCAATTACCGCATCAAAATGTCATTGCTTTCAGCTTACCTTTTCGTGACTACATGTTAACGCGTTAAATCTTCTTTATCTATAGATATATTCTAGAATACGGCTTTAATCTATCCCATCAGATTTTTTATGGGATCACGAAGTTAAGTAAATATTACAAATTTAATAATCTATTCACTCGCACCATATTGACGAGAATGGTTAGATATTTAAGGAGATAGATTATGGGCGTTCAAACGCCCAATAACGTTTAATCATTCTACTGTAGTAATTTGTCGGGAATTCATTCGGTAAATTCGGAACTTGTCAATTTGCGTAACTTTTTCTGTGTTCATATATCTTTTCCCTATTTTGGTGAATTCTTCTCAAACCACCTTGGTTAATTGTAGTTGATTAAAACACCATCAAAATCAAACTTTATATAAGAACTACCGTTGAGAAAATTGAAATTATAAGTTCAAGCCTCAAAGTCTGGCCAGGCTCTAACTATGCAGAAACAATTCCGTCTACGCGTCGCACCAAGGAATCTCTTTGTGTGGGTGATTTCTTGATATTGCTTCAATTACCATTGAGTAGAAGAATTCTGATTCTCCATGCTGCCTGAGTGGTGGACCTTGAGCTGGGCGTAGATTGTCGTCAAGTAATTCGAGCTGGAACGGTCATTTGACGTCAGCTGGTCTGCCTACTGGCTGCTTTTAAACAACTGTGAGCTTGTTCGACAGGATTTAAGAAGTGTTCTGTACGCGGTTATGGTTTAAGGAAATGCGCTGCTGAGGGGCTCGGTACTATCGATGGAGATGCGGACGTCACCGGTCATGGACGAGAATGAACTCGCCGTTTAAGCTTGGGGGCCGCCTCTTATGATTTATGTCATCGATAGAAGTTCAGGTCCTTTGATGAGCAACCGTCGGTTGTCGTAGATCAAAGTAACAGCCTAGTTCCTGTTTTTTTGGGCCAGAATTAGGACAAATTTTCCCCTTCCTTGCCCCTTAGTCTCTCTGGTCTCACTGCTCACCGTCGGGCCATTCCTTGGGTTTCGTCTGGTGAAATATTGATGGCGCATTCATCTATGAGATATGTCATCATTCAATAGGCAATGTTTTAGCCTGGTGGCGTTAGAATAGCGTACATATTTCGTTGTTGGATAGGTTCGGCGGTGGGGATACTTCTGCATCTTTACCAGCTATCTTAAGGAAATCTGTTTGATTTTCCAGTTGATCGGAGATATGTAAGTTGGTGTGTTCGCGTGGTGGTTTGGAAGATGTATGAATACTGTTGCTCGGTTGTATGTGAAGTTTGAGAAAGGCTCACGGCTGGCTATTTCAAGGAAGCATTCGGAACATAGCTCCGCAACCCGTCGGTTTCTTGCACCGCCGTTGAGGGATCTCCTCTTGTCGCCCTTCGCTCTCCAAACTAGGATAATGCTCATAGCTGTTTCCGATTTATCGACAAAGAGTCGGCCTATTATATATGTAATCTCGCCTTTCTCATAGTCGTGTCAATGTCGTTGGCTATCTATGTTTGCCACACGTTTTCTCTTGGCCGTGCACCTTGAAGTCGCGTCATCAATTGTCTGTGTTGTTAATCAGAAAAGTGGGGATCACAGATTGTGAAAGTGAATTGCGTCAGGTGGTAAGTGTCGGCAACGACTTTCGTTAACTTGATCGCTTATGTGTGTGAAATAGTACAGATATAGGGGTGATCTGGTATATTTGGATACGTAACTGAATGCGCATACGGGTAGCAAGTATGGTGTTGAGGTTGGAGATAATGTTAAGTTGAATCTCATCCCGTATCTGACGCGATTATATTTTGATCCGGTAACTTGAATGCAAGTCCCGGTAACCTGCTTGCACGATCCGGCAACATGAATAGGAAATCCTATACATCATCCTACATCAGTCCATCAGCCTCATGAAGTCCTGGCAAAACTTCGCAAGAGGGTGTACATGCTGTATGCTCTTAGAAAAGCAAAGGCACCCAAGAATGTAATGTGGAATGTTTATTGCACAACGATACGGTCGGTCGCTAGCTACGGGTATCCTGCGTGGTGCAACATTAGGAAATGCCGATTCATCCAACTCTCAAAATTTGAAGACCGATTGTGCCGGATGTTTGATCTGCCCGCAGAAAGAAATTTCCTGATTTCTGTGATGACCTAGGAAAGCGCCTTGCGAGGAGAGCCCAGTGCCCTAGTCATCCCCTGAACATTATCTTCAACGTTGAATCCAGCAGGTGCTCCAGTCGACTTGGGAACACCAGCCGCAAAGTGATGTCGAAGACCAGCAGTTACGGCAGCTCATTCATCAAATACGCTTGACGTGTACGTACTTCTTTTCCATTGTGATGTAGTGCCATGTCCGAATATGTCTGATATGCAATAAAGCTATTATTATAATTATATATTATCATAGCTATAAATGATATGGTAGAAGGCGGAATGACCATAATTATTTTTTTTATTAATTTTTATCTAGTGGTCTGCCATTGACAGAAGGTCTGGACCCGAAACGTCTGGCAATATTTTTTATTTTAATTTCAATTTACTTTACTTGGCATTAAACATACCGGGAGAGAATTGAGTCTGTTTTGCATTCGCATCATAGTTATCATAGTTATGTCGACCAATTATAGTCATTGTTCTCATGGCATGTTATTCATTTCAGAAAGATGACAGATCTCCCACCTCCGTATCCCGGTGAAAATAAAGGTATGTGCGCCATTTTCTCGTTGCTTGTGATGTCGTGACTTTTTAGTACATGTAGGTGTGCTTATTTGCGATTTTTCTCAGATTTTCAATTTAGAGGCATAATAGAATTATCAGCTCTGATTATTAGGTGATCGTCGTTATACGACTCATCTTGCAAATCCATATAATGCTTATTTCTCTTCCTTTTTCAACAGTAGTGAATGTCGTGTTATAGCATAATAAAAAATTTTGATTTGATTCGCTTGTTCCTTTTGATTGATCAAGTAAATATGATATATTTCCCGGTGAACGATAACTACGTCATTAAAATGTTGCCCCAGTAGTTTTCACGTCACAATTTAGATATCATTATAGCACATCAATTTAGCGTCGTGCTCTAGTGGTGTAAGATGAGTAAAATAACCTATAACCGGCCAGAACCATTAAAAGCCACAAAGTCGGCATAAAATAAGACGGAACCGTGTGCTATATCGCCCCGAAACCGATCGGAAACTGGTATGAATCTTGCATTGAGTCGACAGAAGTCTGACTGCCTGTATAAATAAAACATGGTTTGACAATCGATGCTCTTTGTCTGAAACATCAAATTGACAGACGAATAAAGGAAGTTGTGAAGAGAAGGCCAGGGAGATAGAGTTCATCAGAAAACAATTGAGACAGAAGAGATGCTGGGGGAGGGCAACAGTCGACTACATGATGCAATTGCTATCGGTGAATAAGAGTCGCCTCTGCCTTAATTGACAGCTCTTCACGACTGCAGGAGAGCATTGAAAAAATACTCAGAATAGACAACGGAATTATTCTGTTAAATCGCACTGTTTCGTCAGGAGATATTATATAAATATTCGTTTTTCTGAAAAAAATTAGAGCTTGACCCGAACTTGAGTATGATTTTTTAGCATGGATGAAACACTCATGGCTGTTATTATGACGAAGGAACTATGATATTAACGTCGTAATTCTGTTTTGGTTCAGCAACAATATAATATCAAAATTCAAGTGATTCAAGTATGTGTTTCATTCAGCAATTACTTTAAACTATTTCCCTGAAAATGTGCCCCGATTTTCTTTTCTTGGAGAAAATATTTTTATGAAATTGAGCTTCACAATTGCGTGCATTCTAGACGAAATTAAATAGTTGCAGACATACGATGTTTGATTATGTCAAATAATTGCATTATGCCGACATCTCCATTCAATGAACACAATTTTCTCGCCAAGGTCATTACTATCATTAATAAAAGCATGGATTGCGAGTATTATTAAAATATTCATACTTATAACGGGACAGTTGATTTTTAGAGCTTGAAAATATCTATAATATTTTTGTTTTATCCAGGGCAGTATATGCAACAACAATATCCCCCAGTTGGTGGAATGGCACAACCTGGAGGAGCTTATCCACCTCAGCAACCAGGAGCTTACCCAGCTCAACCAGGAGCTTATCCACCGCAACAACCAGGAGCTTATCCAGCTCAACCTGGACCTTATCCAGCTCAACAACCTGGTAAGTTAATAATAACCTGCCGCTACGTTTTGATAGCTCCATACAGTAATTTATGATAAATTTCTGTGAACCTATCCTTATACCCCACTACGCTTCTGCTAGTTTCAATGCATGAAGATGTGAATTTAGTATATACATGTTTAAAAGTTCGAATACATTTATCAATGATTGATTTAAATCATCACTGTTGATGATATCAATGATTGATTGAAATTGCTGTCGTCTTTGTTGTTTAGATTTTGTTTCATACATGAAGATTATATTAAGATCCTATTAAGCTGTGCCTTCGTGAAAAGCAAGGTTTTTTAGCCTATTGGTATCGAAAGCATTGACTTCTTTCACAATGAATTAGATAACTGTGCCTATTTCAGGAAGTCAACTTTGATGTTTGAACGTTGAATACGCTTAGGGTGCATATTGTTCACATTTCCTGTAATCACTGTGTGGAGAATGAAGATAACTGACTGCCCGATCGATTAATAAGTAATATATACTTTCATAGCTGTTGTACTGAACGTAGGCAAATAATCATTACTCTATAAATTACCATGTTGATAATTAAGAAGATCATGTCAAGTTGAGATCTTATCAAACTTTAAACAATATATTGTTTGCAATGCAATCATGCTTTTCATGTAGGCAGCATTTAGCAAACCTATAAAACATAGCCTAAGTCCTTTATCGGAAAGATACCTTGGCTATGACTATGAGTCACAATTTTGTTTTTTCATAAATTCATTACCTGAAGATAGCCTATAGATAACAGCTGAAATTAATCGTCTACAAGACGAGATGAAGAGAGTAATCGTACATTCCATCACTTGAATTTGGCTCTTTCCAAAGAAAACCTGTCCTTTATGTGAGCTAGTCGTCATATCTATGAAACTTTGTAACTTAGATTAATGTATTTATATACTCACTGACATAAATAATGAAACCAACTATCATTGACTTACGCTTTCTATGTATCACACATGAACTCTCATATGATAGCGGAAATGATAAATGATATATGACCATCAAATTTGAAATTGATATATTCAACAGAGTAACAGTGGAAGTTGAACACCACCCACCTACCTGCGACCAGATTGACTTATTAAATGGGCGCACGATAACTTTACCAGAGGAATGTGGATGGTGTGTCGTTGGAAGCTGAAGGAAATGTAGGGAAAAGAGACCGTAACAGAAGAACCAAAGGGTATCATCGATCGAACAAGATGCACGCTTAGGTTTTTAAGCAGCTAAAAGAAACAGATTTGTGTCCGAGAAGCAGGGTAACCGTCTCGACGACCCGCTGTGAAGAATTCCGCTGAACTCTCGATTTCAACGATGGTCGGATCGGTTGTGTCATCGCTTGCCAGCTCCATGTTGCGTCCCAAAACCGGTCGCACCGGTACGCGGGCGGAGTGTCATCAAGGCCGGGGGTATCTGGCACAATGGAAAAAAACCATCAATCGTAGTGAAAGGAAACATTGGACACAGATATCTGCTGCTGAGATCGTGACACACCCGGTCGTGGTTTCCAGCAGTGACACTTTTGCTTGGCCACTCCTGCTGTGTGCAATCCGCCCTTCCTGGAAAGCATTGACAATTGTATTGCGGGGGTGGTGTGTGGTGGATCGTCGACTTGGAAGATGAGCCAGGCCAAGTTTCCAACTTATGAGCACCTCACCACCATTATGCTCCCCACCTCCTGCTCCTGTCACACCCCTTTCAGTCAGCACGTTACGTATGTGGCACGGAGGCGACACAAATAAGTTTACTGGAGACAGTCACAAATTAATGCGGAGTTCTGTTCACTAAGATTAGGCAAGGTGCGAATTGATCAGCTTTCAACAGTCGCTATGACAACGATGTACATTCGCCAGAATTCATTGCTTGGGGGCTAGTCCTGATCTGGAGACTGTCTTCAGACTGCTTCAACGCTTGCTAGCGCTTCACCTGGTCTCGGACAGTAATACCTTTTGCAATTCCAAAACGAGATGCAATTGTCCATACAACCCCCTACGTCTTTTTTGAGTGATAATCTCTCCACGCACTGATTCAGACATCCGATCGTTTTTCAAATGATGCAAAAATGGGCGAGCATACAATAAAAAATATAACCTGATATCGTCATTTCACGCAAAAATCTCCATTTACTTCATCTCGCATAATGTCATTCAGATTTCATAGAAAGATTCATGAAAGACAATGTCAAAGACATCGACAATCGATATCCCCCCAAAATGACTTCAATCGCTACTGAAATTGGTTTCTGCCTTTTGAGGAAACTGTTCTCATGAACATGCGCATGACTCTCACAAATAATTTTATGATAGTCCTATTCGTCTTTCCATGAAGTTTAACCGACAGTTAACGTGAACTTCATACGCAATGTAGAACGACCGCTAGCTGAGATTTTCTCAAGGTGTGCGGGAACTTTTGCAAGACCGTATATCTATTTGCATCTTGCAGATCAAAGCGGGATTCAAGAAATCATATTTTGCAGTATTAATTACCTCAATTTTTCAAAAAACAAAAATGTTTCTTTGAAACTAGACATTATTTGGAATCAAACAAAATAGAATATTAGTTTCACTGCACCATTTTCAGAGGTAATTTGTATTAAAAAATAATGAGATATGCTTTGGTCAATCAAATGGATTGCCATGATGAATTCTTGCACCAGAACCAGCACTGCACCAGTACTTTATAAACAATATATGAGACGCGTTTTGCATTTTTTTGAAATTTAACGTCGTTGACGACAAGCTGGCTCAAATTTTTTCCGCTGGTAATTCTTACTCAAGATTCTGTGGTGGAGGCTGTAATTGAACAATCCAAATACGAGCAAATCTGATGGTAAGTGTAAAGAAAAGCCTACAAGTTCAACAGGAAAAGAAAATATTCTATCCCATGCTACAATCGGCAATTGAAGTGTTTGAGCATTTATGCGTTTTGATCTCCTATCATCACATTTTTGTTCGACGATCTAGTTCATTACAATTTCTATAACTGATCTATTGAGAATAACTGCTATGACGCTTGTACTAGGAATAGGACGATTCTATCTGGGATTATTATTGTTAATCGTCACGAAGAAATAATGTCAATGCAAACCATCGAATCATCACTTTTGAAATAGAGAACATCCACTATCAAGCTACTTTCTTTAGTGTGTTGTTGGAGACACTTCTAAATCTGTGATCAGAGGATTAGGCAATGTTTGCAAAAATAGTTGTATTAAGTGTCGTTTGCGTTATATCTCATAACTAGCCATGATGACATAATGACATCCAACATTCAGTGAATTGCGTTGTTAGAATCATGTATACGAGATATGAAATTTCATATTAGGAGTACTGGTCGTAATTTGACAGTTTCCGAAACGATAACGTAATGTGCATGTGGCTCACACAGTTCGTAGAATTTTCATGCATTCGGTTACAGATTTTAAGATCCATCGTTGGATGTATTCTTTTCCGGACTTCCGGCCAATATAGCTTAATGTGGAGCACTCAGTGATATTTTATTGATGGAGAATGACATGATGAACATGAACTTTGAAGCATATGTTAATATCATCTCATGCTAACGAATCATCAGTGACATGCTTGACGAGGACCACATTGTCCACAAGCACGAATAAATTAAGTAATCATTGAAAATGAGCTGCAATGTTTTCGAATTAAATCATCAACACATGCGAAAAAGAAATAGTTGCTAACTTCTTTTCCATGATCTAGGCGTATTCGTTCGTTTTTCATGAGTTTTCAAACTTATGATTAAGAGGTTTTATAAATTTTTGATTTTTGAGGAAAATCTAACTTATACTCATACTGCAAATAGAATGGCTAGATGTTAAGGCACATCCTCAGTTGGAAAATGAGAAGAAACTTGCATAGCTGCCATTTCATCCTATTTCAGGAATCATCAGTAGGTTCAGTTCACATTTCTCAAAATCGACATTAACTCCCATCTAAACTTGCAGCGATACTTGGTTTAAATTTGAAATATGCAATAGCATACTAGCGAAATTTCGGCGAGCATTCAATAAATTAATTTAATGAATACCCGACATTTAGCTAACATGATTGTTGCGCATCTTGTATTTCAATCCATCCAGCAGCAAGAAAATTCACGCGACACTTTGCTTATTCAGATGAAGCACCATAGGGCTTTGATACGAGAATCCTTTCAACTGATTCGATTTTGAACTTGAAGTACAGCATCGTAGCATATGACTCAGTATACAAGATCTTATCGATAAGATAATGTGAAGATTTGAAGTCTCTATTCATGAATGCAATACAGCTAACGGGGCGTGCATTTTTACGGCAGTTATTTTCGATAATGAAAATATAGGTTTTTCTCTCTTTCTAATTTGATGTCAACAAATCAGAAAAATTCCTCTTTTATACCAGCGGACGTTTCGGTTCCAGATATTTTTTTTGAAAATGTAATTCGCTGCATTGACGCAATCATAAGAAAACATGATTGATAGGAGCATTAGTTCAGACCTAAAAACTAAAACTTGCAGCGATACTTGGTTTAAATTTGAAATATGCAATAGCATACTAGCGAAATTTCGGCGAGCATTCAATAAATTAATTTAATGAATACCCGACCTAAAACTAAAACGCAGCATTACTTGGTGTAATTTGAAATATATAGATCGCATACCTAGCGAAATTCGCAGCATTCATATTAATTTAATTGCGATACCCGACATTTCCAGCAGCAAGAAAATCGACACAAATTCACGCGACACTTTGCCCTACCTGCACCAGAGGCTTTTGTATACTAGAATCCTGTCAACGGACTCGATTTTGAACGGAAGTACCAGCATCCGTACATATGACTCAGTATACAAAGCATTAGTTCAGATGAAATTATTGGTTGTATAGGCTTTCATCAGACGTATTAATATGGAAAATACAAATGCAATAAAGTAGCGAGAGATGTAATAAAGTAGTTATTATACTGGTAGACAGGGCTTTTGTGAGTTTGCTCAGTAAACTTCATAATAAGTTGAAGTTCACCTTCAGTCGTGAATGAAATTCTGTGTGTGATTTGAACTTAGGCCGCCATATATAGAAATAAGGAGAGAAGGAATATACATTTTAATTTTTGGAGTTTTGAGTCAAATAGAATGCTTCAAAAATTTAAAGCAGTCTTTTCTTCCAATGACTTTAAGTAAAGAAAAAATTCATAATGTAATGTATTATTTTGAATCCTTTTGTATATGACGTCATCTTATGATTAGAGTCATTGAAAGCACTTAAGATTATGAGTTTATTTTTTTGCTTAAAGTCAAATAGAAAAGTTTAAGAAGACATAATATGATGTAAATCTGTATTTTGTTGAGCCAGTGTCAGAAAAAATTAGTTTGCATATTATTGATAATTCGTTGCTGCACAACATTACTTATACTACAGACAGTTATGCTGCGTTCATCATGCTGCATTATTTTTACATTAGATCATTCCAGAAACTCAATTTACATCATTGAGGCAACACAGAGCTGTATAATAGCCAAGAGAATCTACAGGTACAAGTCAGTCAAAGTAAATTGTAGTCATAGCTCTATCTAAGCGCATATAATTTGATTGATATGATAGAATTAAACAGTATACTTGCATTATGCAGCATGATGTCCTATTATTGCATCGCTTCACATAGTTTTATTCAAGTTGCGATTACCCGACTAATGCCGAACACTAGTACTATCACTAATACAATGTTCTCTCGTAAATAGCAGAAACTGTTCACTGCTTCCCTTTTTCACAAATTTTCAAAGTTCATGATGAATTTTTCCACAGCGCCAATGGGAGCGTATCCGTCACAGGCAGGCTATGCCCCTGTACCAACAGGTATAGTTGAAGACTTACGCACGTCATCATTCCAAGAAGTGTAGTATGCACGGCTATGGTGTGCAGTGACATTTCCTTCAATTTTTGTTGTATATTGCTTGACGTTTATTTAGTAGTATTGAATATGATACTGCATTTTGTATTTCATTCTCAAGATATTATGAATATAATTTCAGCTTTTCCACAGTCTCGTCTAAAGATTATGAATATCAGTTTAATTATCAGATAAATGCATTATAAAACGTAAAATATTGCACGAAAAACATGATCATTAATAGTTTTCCAAAACCGGCAAAGATGTTGCGGAAGTTGGTTTTGTGTACGTAAAATGACAAATTTTCTATTTTAGTTGGAATGCATGTTTTGGATATTTGTGAAAGCATTTCCAGTGATACATAGCAGCAGTTTTTTTACCAAAATCGAACGGAATCAGTTTGTCACGTTGTAGGGACGTAAAGTGACATGCTTAATTTAGTGCGATATTTGTAATCACATTTCGGATAATGATTTCTTTCAGTTTAATACAGTGGCGGCTTGTCCATAAGGGCAAGTGGGGCACTTCTCCACCAAAAACCGTTGAAATATTCCGTAGCATATTAGTCTGAATGAAATATGACACTCTAAAGATTCAAGTCAATCGAAATCAAGAGGTTGGAAATAAATTTTAATAAGGCAAAAATCTGTTTTTTGATGGTTTTGTCAAAGTGTGTAATATTGTAATTTGGAGCAGACCCTTTGTGTACCACCTGAGCCAAACGTCATGAGCCGCCACTGTTCTAACACTAGCTTATCATATTGTGTATTGCTTGCACCAGTGTTAAAGCGGAATGTGAATCGCAGACCCATAATTCACTCTAGGAATGAGCCAGATACGAAACCGAGGCTCTGGTTTCGGTTCTTCGTTCTATCTGGCATCGATTCGGTTCCGGTTTTGAGCCGCGATGATTACTGTTGCAGCAAATATGACGGGTTGCAGGGTCTTTGGAGGTAAAGATCTTCTACTTCTTCTTCTTAACAGTCAACGTAATGCACGTTTTCGCAGTCATGAGCTTCCAATGATATCGATTGCTTGCATTTGGAAATTTCTTCAATCTGAATTGTTCCACGCAGCACTTTGATTCGATCCATTTATTTCATCATTCGTCTTCCTCTTGCCGCTTGCACTTTCGGACGTCCACCGAGATGAATTGCTTTGCCTACCGGTACGTGTTGGGACAGACGGACCCAGACAGACGCAATGAAAACATCTGTCATTAAAGATTGATCGTCATTAAAGATTCCTTCCATAGTTGTTAATTCTGAGCTAATGGTCTGCGCTAATCTGTGCTGCAGTATGTGGAATTTCAACCTCGTCTCGTCAGCTTCTCGTGAGATAGAGCACAGATTCTACAATTTGCATAATTCCAACTGTATGAAAATTGACTTCTGATGACACACGCTGCCGTCAATGGCCGTGCGAGCCTTTATTCTTCCTTGTAAATGTGTGTAATATTTTCATATAATTTGACACAATCTTTCAACTCCTTGCACTCATTGTCAAGCCATTCTTCTTTTACTAAGAATGACAATGTTGCTCATTCATAAATGGTAGATACAGAAATACCGTAAATATCCTGTATCTTCTCGTTTTCTAGCAATTCGCGCTATGCGAGTAAGGTTCTTTTGTGCAACATACATTTAATTTAACAATTTTTCTAATTGTGAGTAAATTTGAAGTATTTACTGCACTGGTAGTACTACTAATCATAGTTTTAGTAGCTTCGGGCATGCAAAGTTAATATTTATGCACTACATTAAAGTATGTTTGCACGAAAATGTGGCATCTATTTAATGAGCTATATTCAGTGTCCGGAGAGTAGTTAATTTGAAGTGGTCTAAACCTGTGATATCACTTTCTTTATCTTGCCTAATGTAAGCGTCGAGGCAGAGCTGACCTGGGTTCCTCTCTGTGAAAACGGAGCTGCGGCCTTGCTTCTGATTTAGAACCGAACCGGAACCTCTCATTGGTTCCCTGCGTCGGAACTGGAATATCAGTCGAAGAAACGATAATCGTGCACGTCTTTAAAACTTAGCTCTTATCTCATATTCTAAAATACTTCAATTTCATCGTATTTTTAGAGCTTGTGTCTGCAACAAAAACCACTTGATAGTGTCCAAAGTGGCACACCTATTTAACTAAGAATCGTATTATGTCCTCTCGTCGGTTGCTGCTGCTGAGAGATTATATTTTTGCAGGTAAGTTGAGTAAAATAATGAGCTGCTACTTGACTTCATAAATTCTTTTCGCCAATGCTTTATCCTGATCATTGATTGCTTACCTGTGGACGTACTTAGCACGCTAGTGTTTGTTAATGCTGTACGTCGAGTTGCATCATTCACCAATCAGTGCAACACATTTTCAGCACCGTTCAATTTTACATTTTCAAGTTGAGCGAATGAACAAAACCACGTGGAATTAACGGGAGCTACAATTTGACCTTAACGGATGTTAGCAATGAGAAGAAAAGAAATGTAACTGCACAATGCACAAGATTGTTTCTAGAAAAGTGGAGAGCAATAACCGATAAGTTGCAAATACGTTACTTACAGACGAAGAAAATTGCAGATGCGTTGTGGAGTCGCACTGATCAAGGAGAAGTTCTGAGGAACCTGAACCTAATTGGGATGGCTCGGTCACACCGATGATGGTACTAAGGCAAAAGCAGCTTCCATTCCACGGGAAGAGAATAAAAGTCGATTCAAATATAGATGAATCGACGTCACACAGACTTTGAAGTGTCCAGTCTGCATCTCGACCAAGCCTAAAATGACTAGAATTAGAGGTACGACCAGCAAAGCACTCGGTGTGACAAAGCCGAGAGAGATTAACTCTAACGTGAAAGAGAAGCAAGAATCCTACTGCTTCAAACGAACTCAACTACGACATTCAACCCAACTGACAGCTTATTTGTCGCTTATTTGTGAACAGGTGACAGAAGCAATAGCTTCATCGCAAATGCATGCAAAACGTAGTCTGAGTTTGTTAACATTTGGCAACATAACTAGATGAAAAACTCGGTCTGGTTCAACTTTCCTTTTTGTAATCTTTGGTGATGCGAATTGTAATAGTATCCTATTATTTTTAATTCTTTTTTTAGGTCACGGATAGTTATTAATCTAAATCAAACCTTACCTTGTGCAATTAAATCATTACCGGTATAAGAGCCATACAGGGGTTTTCTATTTCGTCTATCCTCTTTTTGACAACTTGCATATCCCTGAATTGTATCCAAGATCGTGCCGTTACGTTGACTTTCACATCAGGCGTCTATTTTAGCGAAGCAGAAGATATAGAAATGCTACAGAATCAAATCCATAGCTGTATATATGCCTAGTCGACACCTGTTCGATGAAAGTCTGAAAAACTCAGATTGATAAATCAGAATGATAAATACACTTGATTACATGAATTTCAAATTAGAAAGTGATGCATAAGCTAATCAAAAATTATTCGGAGTATCTCGATTATGGAGATGCTACAACAGCTTGTTATAAAGTTGCAACTCCTTATGATTTACATTTTACATAGCTACATGGTCATGTTGCAGCCAAGCGGCAGCACTGTCAGACAGACTAGTTCATTGAGTCCACCGGTATGGCTGTAATTGGACATTCTTTTACATAGTTGACCAGTTTGCGAGTCAGGCGATGCATTTCACAGGCAAGTAAAGAGAGTTTCTGACCCGATATAATTTATTGGTCGAAAATAAAAGGTTATAAATTTACACGTCACACAGCGTGACGGGCCTTCGGCGTCCAGCGCCTTCTTAACGGTCGATGGTCAAATGGCGGTCTGCAAACTCGGTGTGAAGATTTATAAAGAAGTGAATGATATTAAGAATTGTGTTGCTTGTTAAATGTGAGGTGATCAAAGTGAGAGGGCAGACTGTAGCAAGGTAATTCATGTCTATACCCTCCTAATCCAATATGACCCTCCGCTATTATTGGTTCCGTAAACCCCCTATCGGTTACGTAGTCGCCCACGCAACCCCTTCCAGGAATGGGCATATTTGTTCTGAAGCATTTACAAACTGTGAGTGCTCTTTACAATTACTGGTGTATTTTCTAACAGTTTTCATTTTCATTTATTTGATGAACTATCAAAGCATTAAATACTAAAGTCATGCTAGCATGACAAACGCCATGTAAAGCAAGCAAAAGATCTGTGACAAAATTGGAAAAATCTGCTTTTCAGTTCAATTGCGCTTGTAAAAAGTCAAAGATGTTTTCAAATGTAGGGACTGGAGATTTGGGTTTCTTTCTTTCTGGAACTGCTCATCGTTCTTTTCGATTGCCTCTTCATGATTTTCTCTCCCCCCCCCATCATTGGTCCCATAATCGCTTTATGAACCCCTAAGTTATCACGTGATTGTTGCACAGACCACTGTATTATTAGTGATAAAGCTAATTTTTGAATGATCTTCGATGATACTACGAGTACTAAAGGCTGATAAATGTCAGAATAGTCACATTGCGTAATGTAAGATCAAGTGTGTTTAGCGTAATTTTATTAAGAATAACAAAAGCTTTAATTTTGCTTTCAGTGTGCTTATACCTGACTTATTTTTTGCTGTTTCCATATTTTATTGAAAATGTTCGATACTCTCTGTGATAGAAGATTTCATGGTTTTATAGATTTTATTGCTATTGTATAAATTTTATGGGCAATATGTATAAAGTATTGTCCACTGATTTTTATTCCTGATGAAGCCGATGATATCTGGTAAGAAAGAAGTGAACTGACAGATCTAATGATATTTGATTTTTAAAATTTATTCTTATGACATAAACAACTTTTGTGAAATAATTGTGTGAAACAAATTTGTGAGTACATAGTTTTTTTGTGAACTTATAGCATTGAAAGTCAGGAATTGCTGTGATAAATGAATTGTTGTGGATATTAACTTTTTGGTTTATTCACCGCTTAGAAATTAATGCATCAATTAGTTTATCTTAAGAAACATATCTTTATGGATCTAATTTGACTAAATGTACCATTATACCCAAATGTAATTTGCGTGTGCAGAAACTTAGAAACTTGAGCTGAAAGACAGCATTCGATGTGACAAATACCGTAAAAGCGATTTTATTCACATTTACAAGAGCTTATCTTTTAATAGTGAACAGAGCTTGCAGCGAAACAAGTATATAATGAAGTGGGATCGGAAATCTTTGGTATGGTTGACCTTAGTATTAGAAATTAAAGAGCTTGGCCATCTGTTGACGAAGCTTACCCTGAGGAAAGTTGTTAAACGCTCGCTTGAATTCATGCAGTGAATTATGGGTGCATACATTTAAAACACGTGTAAAAATTAATCAGAATGACCGCACTTACACAAATTGCTGATATACACACTGATGTCGGATATATTCCATGAATTTTTAAATCTTCTGTTTCCGAACAAATGCATGAATGCACGAATTTTCTAATTTCTTATTTGAATACATATTTAGCCTGTGTGAAAGTCTGTCTGTTTACGGAAAATAGACTTTCTTATTGAATGATTGACAATTACTTGTCAAAAAATTATTTCGGTCAAAATATTGCATGGTTCGATTGAATATTGTGGATAAATTGGTATCAAACTCCCAGTTAATTATGGATTTGTTGATCTGAAGGCAGTGTATTCAACCTCATCAATAATTTCGTAATTCAGTGATTTTCGTGCATGCTCCTACAACCGCTCATTAGTGATCGTTTCAAAAAATGCAATTTGTGCTTTTATTTTATTTCTAGTCGTCTCACTTGTATGTTGAAAATAGTAGAAAGGAACGACCTCTTGTTAGTGAAGTACCCAAAAAATGACATGAAAAGATGAAGTCCTCTTTTCGATTTACCCATCTTTTAGTCATTTTTTCTGCTGTTTTAGCATGCAGGTATTTAAATGTGCAGATAAGGATATCCATCAATGATGAAGAATTTTGTTGATTTTGACGGCATCTGTGTTTTTATCGTATGAAATCAAATAGGTACTAGTCTTCAACAACCGAGATGACAATAAAAGAATTTGAAGCAAAAGTATGCAGCAAGCGTTTTGCTTCGCAGTGATCAAGCCGATGTTACATGCTTTTACTTTCAAACTCTTTTACTGTATTCGTGGTTGAAGACTTGGGCCTTTCGGTTTTCATACAATGACGTCTAATCAAATATGCGGAATTTGTCATCAGTGATGCCTGCTCTTCATGAGTTACTGCTGTACTAATCTCAGCAAGATGTCGTCTACAATTTTGGCGTTTTTGTCACATCTTGTCGACGAAATATAACACATCCTTGTAATAATACATCCCTGTATTAATACCGCTCTGTCATGCAATCATGCAATTTTCAATGAAGAAATCTTTCAATTTTCTCTTAAGCTGGAATTGCAGCTGAAATGTTGCTTTCCTCATTGAAGCAGTAATCTCAAAGCATTTCCCATAAGATTCTGCTGAGACGAGAGCTGAAAAAATAGGATAGCAGATTTGATAAGTATGACTTAGTTACTGCTGAGCTTAGAAGCCTTGGGAGACAACTCTGTTGGATAGACTTGAAGGGCCTACAACTGAAATTATGAAAAAATATATAAACACTGGGTACAAGTACATAGCAAGATGGCAAGACGACCCTTGAGTATTTAGACTTGTGTGGCAATCCTGATTTGTTGTCTTTGTTCATCGCGCGGACTAGCGTTGCTAAGGAACTTACATAAGCCCCCGACTAAGATAGAGACCTAAGGAGCACCATACCGCCCAACCTCAACCAACCTGAAAATGGCTGAAGGTTATTAAACGAGTAATAAAGTTCCCTACCTCATTCTGACTTGAAAAAATCGGAAGGTCGTTGTATAACCTGCATAAGTTTCGTCAACAAATGGAGAAACCTATATTCTCGAATATATAACCTATGCTTATGGCAAGCATGTCCCGGACATTCACTTACGTTGTTCCATTGTTTGAAGACAAGTTATGATAAAAGTGAATGCAATAGCTTCTATTGTTTGTGATATATTGATCTTAGTTAGACGTATTATGTCAATAGCTGAGCTGGTTAAGGTAAATGTGTTCGGTTAATTTTTATTGAAATTTGTGGGAGGTGGTCCATTGTTTTCTTGCCACATCATATATGCATGTACATTCCTCAATAACTGATCATGAGAGCCGCATATCAATCGCATGACATCATGCTTCACAGAATGGCTTGATAAATTTAATTTTGAGCAATTGTATCATTGTAACGGCTTTCAGTGGAAGCAATATGTTATTATGTTGCTATTTGAACAATTACTCTTCGGATACAGGTCCTCCTGCATACAGTGCCCCCCAGCACGCGGCCTATCCCGCACAGCCGATGGCTCCTCCAGGTATTGTAATATGTTGTTTTAATACGTGTTGTGTGTTCTAACTACTTTGGCTGGAGATGTAATCAAGGTTTTACACACGCATATTTGTTCTAAGCTAATTGATTCCTATTCATCTTGTTCAGTTTTCAAGTTCACAATTTGCAATTACGCATGGTCGTATGATGTCATTTGGTATGATCTCTAGATAGGGCGTACTTGATTCTGGTGCTCATTTTAAGGCCAGGTTCACCCATAATACTAAACAATGATACTGTCTATCCCAAGATTTTATTAAAATAAATACGGCAAGGGTGGACTTCTCGATTTCGTCCTCGTTTAGAAATAGACAGCTATCGAAAGCTGCAACGCTGACTTTGAACCGTAACTTGTAACTTCCACCATTGATGCAAGCGTACAAGAAGTTGTAATCATACAAATTTCTAGTACTTTCCTTCTGATATCTCGGGTTATTCTCTTCAAAAATTGGAACATCAACAGACGGCATGAAATTGATTTTGTATATTTGATGAAGTAAGTAATGCTTTCATGTGGAAGTATAGTCTCGATTAATAGGTTTTATTTCATTGCATTAAAACTAGCATCAGTTCTTGGCTGTCCTATTTTCATGTTACTGAATGTCCAGCCAAGGCATTTTTTCTGAGAAGCATAACCCAGATTCTTGCTATGCTTCTGCACTGCAGTATTTGCTGAAACTTTCAATTCAGTGCATTTAGTTAATACTCGGTTCACTATAGCGTAGAAGAGCTTACGTTGAGCGTAAGCACATTCATGACAAAATGGGTCGCAACTCACATTGTGCTTATGGTTGTGGCTGCCAGGTGCATCCACTTACTGAGATTATTAGGAACTCTCCCTAGTTGATCAGGTTTGGACTTTCAAGACATGTATATCGCCATGCTTTCACTGCTCTTGAATGGAAAGCACATCCTCTGTTTCTTCGTTTACTCAAATTTTTCTGTCAAATCTACCTTTTCTAGTATACATGAAAGTCAATGTGTGCAGTACTTAAGCACATACATGCAGCTCCTTGAATCTGCGAGTGACGCGTTGATTAGAAGCGATGAGTTCTACTAAATTGATGTAGAGCTTTTGTCAGTTGTAAGCTGCTTTACATTTCAAAAATGTAAAAGTGGTGCCTTTAAGACAAGTGCTTCAACTTAAATGAGAAGTGATGGTCTGTGCATATAATTGACCTGTGATCATGGTTTACATCACTAATCGTACGGGAACCCGGTATTCCAATCCCCGATCCCGATAAATCTAATTGCGTGAGTGTCCAAAGTAAACTCCGAAGGACGGAGACTAGTCTTCACTAAAAGAAAAACACCTCCTCCAAGTCTATTCGAGCGGTCTTTGCGAAATAAACTATAACCAGATTGAATTAACAAAGAATCTGGTAAACAAGGACGACCCTATGACTCTGACAGCAAGGATGTCTGGCTTATTACATTTAACAAAGTAACTTAGCATATGTAATTTGTTGTAGATTGAGCGAACATTAATTAGAATGCAGACAAGATTTTTCAAGGAGACCTGCACTGGAACAGAGTTCATGCGTGGAGCAGAAAGTTCAAGTTTATGGGGCTTGTGAGAATGATCCGGAGCGGGGGACATGGAAGCTTGAACGAAAGGGCTGCAACACTATTCTCCCATTACGAATAATGACATTTTCGCCAGATTCCCTTCTTCGCTTGAGTTCGATGCGCAGATCTTTGTCTGCTGATTGCTCACGAAGAGTCATGTCTGGTTTCAGAAAAACATTTTGAAACCTTCCTGAGCGAGTCTTTCTCAAGCGATTTGATACTTTTAAAACGTTCATCTTATCCACATAGCGATTGAAAATCAATTTCACTGGTCGTATGCTGCTTGCCTTCCTCCTACCCATTCGATAAAAAGATGGGAAATTATCAGGGCGAATTTCCTGATCTAAGCTGGTCAAAAGCTCACCGATAGCATCGGCATCATTAACTTCTGCGTCAACAGACTCCGGTAAACCAAAGACCATAAGATTGTTCATTCGCTCTTGCTTATCACTCATTTCTCGAATGACTTCAACCTCAATCTTCGTCACGCTATCGCTGAAAGGTTGAACATCGCACATGAGCTTTTGCTCTAATTCCATGAATTTAAGTCGATATTCAGCTGCTATCTCTGTTTTAAGACTGTGGACTGCGTCCAAGATCATCGTCTTTAAAGCCGCTGAATCAATTATTTCTGTTCCTTTAGTATCATTTCCATCGCATGAATCCGAAGACTCAGCCATGACCGAAAAACGAATGGCGCCTTTCAATGCCTCCGACAATTGCTTCTTTGTCAATTTACTGAACTGTCCATTTGACATTCGTCTAACATTCTCGAAAGATACGTCACAAGGATCAGACATTATGAATCACTTCCAACTGAAAAGTCCGGACGTCACAACAGCGTAGATATGACGATGACCACGTGATTTGAGGAAAATCGATAAATCAGGAATTTTTGACAAGGTAGCGTCCGCAACAGACACTTCTGAACAGCTGATTATAATTGCAACTGACAGTCCCAGCCATAGAAATTGACAACAATAAAACCTCTAGAATGGAAATTAAGCTTCATGCAATGCACAACAACTGCACATAAATCGCACGCATTTTCACTTAGATGCACCTGCCAACGTCTGTATCATTGGTTTAGAATCAGTCACATGAGTAAATCGAAGGTTTTAATTGGTTCTCCATGCCCCAACTTAGTTCCCCCGGATGTGCCGCGACCTTGAGTCAATTTCCATTCTAGCGAACTTCAGATAAACAGTTTATTTCTATGGTCCCAGCTGATCCAAATTCGCACACAAACGCACGGAGGAGATGAAGCGATGAATCGATGCACAGACTGTGGTTACTAAAATTAGTAACACCGGTGAGAGAGGGAGAATCCACACTGGAATCGGCGGCGATAATAACCGATGAGCGAAGATCAAACTATGGAACACATTATATTGGATTTACAGTTATTCAGACAAAGTTGTAAAGCAAAATCGATTTCTAATGAGTTTTAATAATGAAAGCAACACAATTGACTTCATGGGTTTGAAACGCTTTCGTGGCCTCTTGTCAAGGATGGACATGTAAAAAGATGGCTGAGAAACATTCAATGATACCGCTAGTGATACCAACCAATCAGTGCCAAGGTAAAAACAATGAATAAAGAAAAGCTTTATGTACACATAAAACAGGTCGCCTCGCAGCTATGTACAGTGCTTGCAATGCAGGCAAAGAAAAACGATATTTACAAGATGATAAAATAGAAAAATATGTACAAAGTGGACGGTACTGAAAAGAGTCACACTCAAGTATGTGTCGAGCGATAGAACTTTGAGGTGCTGTTCTAGATCGCGGTCTAATCTTTCTATCCTCAAGCCACCTAGGAACATGCCATTGAGACAAGACCGCGATCTAGAACAGCACCTCAAAGTTCTATCGCTCGACACATACTTGAGTGTGACTCTTTTCAGTACCGTCCACTTTGTACATATTTTTCTATTTTATCATCTTGTAAATATCGTTTTTCTTTGCCTGCATTGCAAGCACTGTACATAGCTGCGAGGCGACCTGTTTTATGTGTACATAAAGCTTTTCTTTATTCATTGTTTTTACCTTGGCACTGATTGGTTGGTATCACTAGCGGTATCATTGAATGTTTCTCAGCCATCTTTTCACATGTCCATCCTTGACAAGAGGCCACGAAAGCGCTCTGGTATTAAACACATGAAGTCAATTGTGTTGCTTTCATTAGTAAAACTGTTTCTCAGCCATCTCTTTACATGTTTACACTTGGCCGTCCATCTTCGACAAGAGGCCACGAAAGCGCTCGGGTATCAAACCCATGAAGTCAATTGTGTTGGTTGCCTTGGTTTATTGGTAGAAATGGAGATCAGCTTTGCCTTAATGCAATAATTTATGAGAAGCAGTTGCACTTGATGAGCATAGGGTAGATAATTCTATTAATTATGGTTTTGAAAAATTGTGGCAATATTATCCATTCGATTTTTGCCGAAAAATATCTAAAAAATGCAGAAAAACAATATGATCTATACAATTATTTTTTTTGAAAGAGGTTTAGTTACCATCAAGCGCCCTGAATTTAGCCAGGCGCTTTATAACTTTAACCACAGGTGAGGCATGGCTGTAACGCAATATTTCTGTCAAATCATGAATGGCATGTATTACTTACTGAAATTTAGGCGCAAACAGTAGGCCATGTAAGATTGTGTAATATTCAATGAAAATTATTTGTAATTTCATATCTATATCACTGCAAATAAAATACCACCAGTAAAATAAACTTGCATATCAGCAGCATTGCTTGTAATCACCGCATGAACACAAGCAGGTAGACCTCCTGTTGATAGATATTTCAATCGGGTGATAGATTATTGAATCCCGATATTTTTCAATATTTTGCGATTATTGGTTTACATAGATTCGTAAGAGAACTTGTATGGCCTACAGACGAGTAATTAGTAAAGGAATTGCGCAGTCATACGAATTGATGGCAGGAGAATTAATTCAGCAGGCTATCAATTATATTGTATGTTAATTGTAGAATTTAAGGTGTATGTCATTTTTTGTACATTGCATCTGTATATATTAGTTTGGATGGAATGGAATGCTTTATAAACTTTCTAATGCTAGACATAATGATCGTAAAATGTAATGCTTGCTGTTCATAACATGGGATACTCGAATGTCGACTTCGACTCCTCGATACATCGAAAAGCTTCCAAAACAGATCTTCATCGGTTGGTTTCGATGTTTGGATCAAACCCTCAAAATATAGAGGCATTTTCGGTTTCGATCGACCCTGTTATATTCAATGTACGAGTAATATGGCAACAATCAAAGATTGCCGTATAAAGATAGATCCGCATCCATAAAATGTACTTGTGAATTTTGCTTGTACTTAAATCAGGTCAACCAACCTCAATTGTATCCAGACACCTCAATTTTTCATCACTCACTTTCTAATTTTTACCTCCTTTGTAAAGGGGTGTCTCTAGCTGCCACCCTTTTTCACTTGTCTTGCTAATAGTTGCTGAAATCGCTAACTTGTTGATGCTTGATTAATCATGGAAAGCATTCCATATTCCATTTCATAATTCATTCTGTCATCATGAAAAAGAAGTTTGACTTCTTTAAAGCGGCGATGAAATATGGAGAGAAGGGCGGACCTCTGCAATTTTCTGATCTTGGAAGTCGAACAAGGAACAACTCAAGAATGGAAGGAAAAAATCTTCCAATTAAATGAGGTGGGATTCTCTAGTGTTTTAGAAAAATTTGACTAGCATCTTATCATCGACAATAGAAAAAGTAGCTAAGAAAAATAACCCGTACTCGAAATTTTGTGGTGATTTGCTATTCTAGCAGTTTTTAACTGGATGCCTAACGCTGCTGGAGATAACGTGTAAATATTTTAGTGTATTCTATCGGTCGAGAATTTGGATGTGGTGTTGTCTCATAAGGGCAAACTTTCAAATACATGTAGGCCTGTAACAAATCGAATTCGATTTTCACTGATCGCAAAGTAACTAGTATTCTGATTGTCACTATTACTGCCGCATTGTCTTAGGACTGTTTTAGATCGGCAATGAAGTATTTTCCTGCCGTCTGATAGCATTGCCGCCGCATAATCTATTTACCGAAAACATTATTCTGTTTCAATGTCATTTCAATACTTGCCACAAGCTTTCGAAATGACGTGTGAACCAGGGCTCCCACTCCTGCGCAAATTTTGCGCAGCTGCGCAAATTTTCGAATTCTGCGCAAATGCGCAAATTTGACAATTTTGTTGTAAAAATGTTAAATTAATAATTAATATCGACGTGGTATCCATGAAGTTGCTACCGTTGAAAATAAATTTTCCTTTTCATGCTAATTATATGGATGTGAATGGGACGAATTCATCGAATCCGACAGCATCGTTTCATGGACCCAATTTTCGGTTAACTTGAAGAAAACGCAGAGATGTTGAACGAATTTGCCTTCGTTGATCCAAAAAATGAAACGATCGAAAGTTTTGAGCAAAAAGTTCTAAACGTCGCCAATCGATTTCCTACCATCGTTGAACCAAATGAAGAAGATAGTCTGATAACGGAAAGTCGACGGTTTCATTTAGATTACGTCGTGACAGACAAGTTATTCAAAGATGACAGCGATATTTGCAAATTTTGGCAGAATGTACGCGCGACTGAGAGCTACGAAAATCTGTCAAAGTTGGCATTGGCTACTTCGTCTCTTCCCCATGGAAATGCTGACAGTGAACGGATTTTGAAGTATGTGTCGCACAACTTGAATGAACGCAGTGCTATGAAGTCACATACTTTGAATGGTCTTTTGGTGACGAAATGTGGACTCATGTCGAACGGATGGACTAGTTCAACTTTTCCCTTCTCTGACTCGTTGGTGGAGCTATGTCTATCAGCGCGATCAAGATATCAAGAGAGGCTGAAACGACAGAAAGGGGAAGAAGAATTGAAGGAAATGGAAGATAAAAAACGAGCTGATGCTGCAAGAAAGACTGCTGACAAAGCTGCGCTGGAAGACATAAAAGATTTGAAAGAGCAAGCATGCAACCAACAATCGAGAGCCGAAACTAAGAGAAAGCAAGCAATGGCATTGCTTGCCAGTGCAGAGAAGGAGGGAGCAGCTGCAAGAAAAATTATGGACAAAGTATTCCAAAAGCGACCACAGGTTGACGCTGATTATTCACAGCCTTCGAAATATCATAAGAAATAGAAGTGTGCAGTTCTTGCTTCTTTCATCATGCTTCATATTATTGTTTCACGATTTTTATATTTTGTCTATACTTTTCTATGACACCGATTTGGTTGTTTTACAGGTTCTTTTCTTATACTACTACATAATATTCTTTTTTTAAAGAATTTCTTCACGGTTCAAAACATATTATCGACTGATCATTCCGAATAAATCAAAATGCCTATTGAGTTTTAGTAATCATGCAAAACAAACGTCATAATTATGCTATGTTTACTTAAGTTTGAAATATAAGCTTACAATATAAGCTTCTAACCATCAACTGTCTCGAACGTTTTTATTTCCAAAATCATATTATTTCCAAAACAAATTCATCTTAATTTCATCCTCGATATCATCATTAATAGAGAACATTTCTGTCTCTATCGACAAAAACTTATTAATTGTATGACAAATATTATATCGACATCTATTATGTTAGACGGTACCTAAATATAATTCCACGATAGGAAACTTGTCCCGTGAAGCGCCTTTAAAAAACTGCATAATTGCGACCACACTTCCGACTAGTATACCTTCTTTTAGTATACTGCCAATCTTCGTATATGCACATTCATTTTAGAGTTGTTTTTTGTTGTTTTATGTTTACAATGCCAAAAATTCTGTTTCATATATTTAGCTGTTTCGTAAGATTTTTACGTTTAGATCTGCCCATATTGTATCGAGATTTCAAAAAATAATTGTTTGAATACCATAATATATAAAGATATCATAAACATGACCTTTCCTTTGTTTTTAAAAAAACTATTACTGGATACATCACTTGTAGCTAGTAAGTATCGATAAATTACATGCTTGACTAGGCTCTACAATTAATTACATACATTATTACGAGTAGGGCCTTATGTCTAAATTACATATGTCCTACTTAACTCTTAGATAACTATCACATGATATAATAAAATATTGATTGACAATCATTTAGCAGTTCATTAGCTCAAACTTTTGTCTACATTGATATTTTAGAAATGCAGTAAGATAATAACTTGAAGCAATTAAATAAATCACAAACACAAAGATGGCGACGCAGGGGGTCTAGGCACAAGAATTTCGAATTTTATCCCTGAAATCAAAAGATGCGCAAATCTTAGCAGCCTGCGCAAATTTTCGCAAATTATGGAGTGGGAGCCCTGGTGTGAACTGCTTTAAACTGGTTAAGTGACCTTTCAGAGATTTGCGTCATTGTATCCGATCATCATGTAAGACATTTTCATTAACTTTGACTTCAATTGATATTCGATCTAATTGAAAGACTTCCAAAGTTTCTGTATGGTTTGTTGTGAAAATCTTAGGACTTGAAGTAGATGAATCAATGCCAATAGTACATTTATTCAATGATATTTTTGAGTTGTTCCAAGTACATTTATTCAAGTTTGTCCATTACTGTATGCAGCACCAATAACCTGAGGCGGATTCCAATTTTCCATACAAAACCGATAATTTATGAAATCTTACATCTACCTGTATAGAAAATTGATACTTCTGTCAATAATTTAAAGTTCATAACAAATGCGATGTCAAAATGACTCTTGTTCAACATCAAATTCTTAACAGCCATGACTCCATGAGCATTCATGCGCATAATGGATTGTTTTGTAGCAAAGTAGTTTGAACACTTCAAGCACCAGAAAATTATTGCACTTAAGTGCACGTATAATAACGTATATTGACGTATATAATAGACGCATAACCACTTCGGTCAATTCAATCTCACCAAACTGCTAAACTTGTAAATGCAGGTGACTGATAATATATTATTTTCTAATATAATCGCACGCATTATAAAGTCGAATATAATACTGACCTTGGTGCTTTCTAATTTCTTATGAAATCGGCAGTCGCAAAGTAAAATGGTGGAAGGGATTGAAACGCACTTGTTCATTGTATAGCATTGAATCTTGTTTTTGGTTAATCACAGTCATTGAGTACTGCGCATGTTGGCACTTGTTTCGTGTAGCACATAACGCGATCTTTCGTTAGGCTGATATTTGAGATTTCTGAATTTCTGGGCTCTCATTACTATATATAACTGGTCTGTCACTTTTCCGTACTATTGGAATTTTCAAGCATGCAATTTGAGCTATTGAACCAACACATTGAACTGTTTTACTTCAAAGTTTAATTTTATCTTTACAGTCCCCTATGATGAGGCAACTACTTGTATTAAGGATTGGATGGGGCAATGAGGACGCACTTGAATCGGCTTTACAAACACTTCAATGTCCAAATGACTGGCAATTTGATTATCATCGACTCGTATCCAACGTCTGTAGTTTGATTCACGATAGCAAGCCGCTGCTTGCTCATATCTAGTCGTTATCAAAATTTCAGTATGGTGCAAAATCAAGATAAATTTCTTTTCACATAAAAGTTTTGCGCAATTCAATCGCTGTTCACCATATTCTGAGATAACACATATGTACATGCAACGCACTATATGTATCTAAAATATGCATGTGTCGGCATTCTTTTTCCGAAAGTTCGGTATCGACAGATAGAAAGATAGACAGAGTCGAGTTGATAACAAGGAGTATGCTTGCTTCAATCTGCATCATAAACGACGACACTTACCAAAAATGTTCGTATCAGTTGTATAAATGTATTACCAATAGCTAGCGTCTAGTTATTTTGTTACAAATTACGGATGCTTCAACACGAATTGATAAGAATTGCAACACGAATCTAACTGTCAGTTATTTGGACATTGAAGTGCTTGTAAGGGATTGATAAGCACGTCACTGAATCAGTTAGTCCTCACTGCACGATCCAATCTTCATGAAGAGAGACGGCTCAGCTGTAAGAGAGACCATAAAGATAAGATTAAACATCGAGGAAAAAGTTGCATGTGCTTACTCAATAATTCAATTTTCATGATCTAATGGGACAAATAATAATCTTCTTTATGCTTCTAGATATGTGTGACAGCAAATCTTGCATGACCCACCTTCAGACCTTTTCAGTGACGCCATTTGGAAGCGCCTCGGTCGATGAAGCATTACAATCAATAAGAACGTCTACTTCTGAATTCAAATTCGAAAAGTGCCTCGATAGAATCTGCTTTCAATTGCCAAGGCGCTTCTGTTTTGTGTTTCATAGCGCAATCAAAGCCTTTAGTCATTGTATTCGAATTCGGGCCTTTAGATGGAATGCCTAAAGAATTAACTTGGTGTCAATGTTGTGTAGGGGTAGCAAGCAAAATATAGTGGATTGACAACTGTCATTCCACGCATCCTCGTTATGGCTACTACTTAATGAAAGGAGCGTCTAAGTGGCGACATACGGTGGCGCCACCAATAACTTCTTCTCCTAGTGGCGTCACCTTGAATGCTTGTGTGAAGCGACTCTAGATAAAGACCACTTTGATAAGTGGCCGCTCAGGAGAAATCGTGAGAACAATGAGAGAATTCTCGAGGAATCAATTTACAGGTGTCATTGCTAAGTAGGGCGCTAACATTGTTTCTATTTTCACAGGAGCGACGGTTGTCGTAACGCAGCCGACTACTACCGTTGTAGTTCGTCAAAATTTCAACCAATATCCAATTGCGATGCAGTGTCCACATTGTTCCGCACAAATCACGACTGGAGTGCGATACGAAACCAGTGGCTTTACTTGGTTGATCTGTTTTCTTTTGTGCATTGTTGGGTAAGTTTTGATATTCGTATTTGATTGTCCCGATCTACAGTATGTCTGATCCCGGTACTGATGGGTTATCTCCCCCCTACGCTTTCAAATTTGGCTAAAATCTGCAAAAGTGAATCAATCAACACAAAACTTTAACTACAAGCAATTGAGGATATTTTCTACCCACATGCCAAATTTGTGCAAATCGGACAATTACTTTTTGAATTAGGGCAGATAACTTGATGTCTGCAGCTTGATCTGACTCGCCTCATCAGCAGTTGAAGTCAACAAAGTCATTTCCCGACAACTCGTGAAGTGATGATGAGCAGACCACATTCCGAACCCTTATACTAACATTTTTAGCTTTAAAGAATGTGTGGCAGTAGTCGTGGGAAGATTTCAAATTGTAGAGGAAGAGACGAAGAGGGAGATAGAGAACAGTGCACACACGAGAACAATAATGCGTCGAACAGACGAAGTCAGATCAGGCTATTGACATCGCTACACTTCACGCTATCGTCTCTAATGCAAAAGGTACCTTTCCGATCCGCATAAATTTTTGCGTGTGGTTAGCAAGCTTAAGTACGTCTGCCTGAAGATTGGTGACGATTGATGTATTATTACAGATTTTAAACAAAATTTGAAAACCTGGGGGGATAGAGATAGCTTGATACCCTCATCCCTATCGTTGGTGCAGTCAACAATTTTCGCTGAAGTTGCATTGGTAAAATTATATCGTTAAAAGCAGGGATGCGGAGTCGGAGTCGCGGAGTCCTATCACTTTTGCTGGAGTCGGAGTCCGGCCTATAACTAGACCCGAAATATGATACAAACAATTTATTTGTCCTCGTGCATAGTTGTCATTGTCTTGATATCAACTTTCTCCGTCAAACAAAAGTACAGAGACAGCAGTACATGCAAAACTTGTAATAGTTGAGAGAATTAACCGTGATAGTGAAAAAAGGATTGTCTTTTCACTCGCTGATTTAGTAGAGAAGACAAGCCTTCCTAGTCTCGATCACAGCTACGCACCAAAGGTCACAACAGAGACAAAAATGAAATACTAGTCTGTTTGAGAACACTACCTCTTACCCAAACGTTAATCTTGTGTGATGGCTCCTCTAAAGCGCATATTAAAATCGAAAAAGTACTCACATTTTTTTTAGAAGGATGGGGATTTTTCTGCCTGGTAGAGACTGGAGAAAAACTATGTGAAGCACACATCAACAAGATGGGAGGAGCCGAGTCGCATGCATCCAACTTAAAAGCGACATTTGATGAACTTTCATCGAAAATGATTGACAATTGATGCGGAAATAATCACTAAAAATAGGTTCAGCTAAGCCTATAATGATCCATGATGTAGGTTGCCAGTTTATTTTCAAAAACCTTGGCTTTATATACTTGCCACCCGAAGTCGGAGTCCTATCAACCCCAGAGTCGGAGTTGGAGTCCTATCATAATGATAGGACTCCGCATCCCTGGTTAAAAGAAAGAACTAGCAGAATATCTCATCTACATCATCATTTATCTAGGGGCTTTTGACTGCTTGACTTCGGTCAAAGAGCTCATGAGCTTTGAATAGTATGCATGTACAATGTACATATGTCCTGATATCCAACTTTTGATTCTCTGTGACTGGATGAAACCTGCGATGAGTTGCACTTCAAGAACATGGATTAACTTTTTCGTGTATACTTCACCGACTAATTTTAATAACGTAAGTATAACTCAGACTAACATCAAATGTCTAGAAATAGATGTCTAGAAAAAAGCTGGCACATCCTGAATATCAAATTAGGCCATCAAGGGTTGTATGGCGCATCTAATATGAAGTCATTTAAGTCTGAACAAAAGTCAATTCACACTCCAGGGTTGACCGAACAGAAACACTAAGATTGAGAGTTGTTAGTGACTAGCAAAGTTCAATGGGTTAGTGATGATGCTGGAGATTGGTTATTACTAACAGTGCTTATGTGCGGTTGCCCAGATTTTTAACGTCACGCCAGAGTGAAAGTCAGTTCTGTCACTTGCTGTTCCCCGCAAAAAGTAGTAAGCTTTTTCAAGGAGTTGACACAAATTCTTGATGTCAAAGAGAAACATATTCATTCTAAAGAAAAGTTGGTAATCTGCAGCAAAATGTTTCTCGATCTAGGCAATGTTCTCTTACTGATAATGTCAAGTACGATCGCTTGGGATAGTCGCTTACCCAGTCCGACTTGAAAAATGTTATGATTGACACTGCATTTTGTAAGGTTGAAAAGAGCCAGTGCTTTCGATGCTATAATATCTATTTTTATGTAATTGTCAACAATATTCCATCATCCGATGGACATCATCAGGAATGGAAATACTAAAACCTACATTTTTCGACACTACTTTTTATAACTTTATATTTTTCTGTAGTATTTTCCTGCCTTTTCTTATCTCATCTGTCTTTCTGTCTGATCATTCTTTGCTGTTGGTGCTATGTAATCCAATACTGCCGGTTTCATAGCTTCCTCTTTAGTCTTCGTTCTTCCTGTTTCCTCATTCTTTCGGGATAGCCACCTTCTTTCATAAATTTCTAGTTTGGTGTGAATTTTTAGATTTATCGCAGCCCCAAATTTTACATTGGTTTAAGATCTTTAATACCCGATGATGTCCATCGAATGACGGAAGAAATGTGGCCGATGGGAATCTCCAAAATTTGATTTTTGATTCAAAGTACAGTACTTTTTAAAAAAAATCAAGGTTTTTTGTCAATTTCTTACAAATTAATGTATCTTAATAAATTCAATTGACTTATATGCTATTGACGAAGTACAAAATGAAGTTATGGTTATCATGCTCATTCATGCACGAATGTAATTATCCTATGAATAATAGCAATACCTGTAAACACTGCTTACAACATGTTTATAATGTAATGCTGTCAGTTTTATGCTACAATTAGTGCATCCCAAGTCAAAATATGGATAGATTATCATGCCTCACAGTATTTTTGGTGCATTCATTTATTTGGATGAGGAGCTCCTGTTTTTTCCTGTTCAATATATAGCTGAGATTCTAGCAGACTATTTGTAATTTTCATGTATCTTAAAAAGTCTCTATTTGAGTTGCTTTTAGCATGGCTTAACTTTCCCAATCCAACCAGACATACTCCCAACATGTTCTTGACGTGTTATGCAACAACTGATCAAAACAAATCGTTTATCCAACATCTTCATTGATGGATTGTTCGGTCGCGACCAGCTGTGGCCGTCCGCGCAATGGTTCTCCATCGGCTCCTATCTTGAGCTACCTGCGTAGCCGCCAATATAAACATACCGCACAGGTTATTCAGTTAGTCTCAGTGGCGGGTTTTTGGTCGCCACTTTCCCATTGGTCCATGCACGACACGCTAGTTTTATCATAGCTGCTGCTACACAGGACATGTCCAATGGAAGTCAGTTTTTTTGCTGTTTTCATAATTGACTGTGAAAAAAATACCATGATAAGTGACCTGTGCAACATTTTTAGCAGTTTGAATGTTGATTATGTCTTGATGATCACATCACTAACATCTCCATTCACATCGCTTTGAGTTTTCATTGTTTTCGTTTTCGTTCTATGCATCAAGTAGCAAGCCGGTTCTTTCGCTTTCAATCCTTATTCTGTCCACCAACGGAGACACTCCCTTCAAAACCATGTGGTGCCTTTCTTATGATATTCTGTGAGTAGTAGATGTTGAATAGATGGAATAAAATGCGTCTCTGCCTTCGAATACATCATTTCTAACTGGTTGGTCATCATTTGTGTTCTGTACAACAGGGCCTGTGCTCTTTTGGTCTTCGAAGTTTCCGTCATTGACAGGACACATTAAAAAACTTTCGCCACAAATCTAAGCTAGTTTTCAATGTACAGAGACATACATAGCGCGCCTGCGTATATGTAACTACATCGTACAATGTCTAAAAGTAGGTTCAGTAAGCATCATGGATCAAGCAGTCACATCAGCTACATCCTCATGCACGTACAAAGTCATGAATCTCAAAATCAAATTTCTGTCTGGAAAATGCCATGCAAAATTCTTGCTGACATGAATATGGTCATTGGAGGTTCTACCCCTTCTATTCAGTCAGTTCGCAAGTGGGTAGCCGGTACCTCATGTTCGAAATCTTATGGAGGATATGAGGAGGGTGTCTGATGAGTGCGAAAATAAGCATCGATCTTGATAAGTCTATGGTGAATGAAGACCAACAAAGGACATGTTCATAGTTCATCAAAGGATACCTCACAGTTCATCGGATGATTGTTGACATTAGTATGTGCAATAGTTTGCATCTAGTAATTCCATCACGCTCACACTTGAATGTCGCCAATCAGTTGATGTATGGTTCCTCCACTACAAGCGTGTAGGCGTAAAATCGGCATAGATTGAGTTCCTTAATAATTTACTTTTAGCTGATGAATTTTTTTGGAAATATGTTTCATCAGTAGAATGAATCGAATCGTGATAACAATGTTTTCACAGGATATGTACGAAGTTACATTACACTTAGTTTAGATAACTCTTTCGAGTCTTGATATTATTCATCGGATCTATTACATCTCAAAACCATCTCTAAAAAATGGAATACTTTGAATAAAAATAGATCATTGTTTATGATTCTAATAAAACGCATGCTAGCACCCAGGTTTTTGCTGCACCCTGTCATTGTAAGTATGTTCATGATTTGTGATCATTTCTCCTGTTGCTGTCATTTGGCCGCGTTGTCATTTCAGTTACGATGATGATAGATAAGACTTTTCATGCAATACTTAAACTAGATGTCGATTCGTCGACGCTGCTCGTAGTAGAATATTTCCCACAAGTGATGTTTGTGACGCTGGTAGGATAGGCAGTGTACTGTCACAGAATAAGTGGTGCGACAGCGAAAGATAAGGGAGGTCGAAATTGCACCTCGTTTCGTTGCAGAGCTAATGATGTTATGTTTATATGCTTGTGTTTGATCTCGACTAATGCTGCTCTCTCCTGTGTTGAAGTGGTTGCATAACAAATGAACGTCATCATTTACTGTCTGAGTTTCCATTCTGCGCATTTCCAGTGAATGATTTGTTGAATTTGAATTGTTTCTCATTGATCTTATTCTAAAGCAGAGAAATAATCTAACCAGAGTCAGTGAAAATGATCGATCAGTCAAGAACCTCACAAACATGGCTGTGAGGACGCTGGTGACCGATAAATAGACCGGCAGCCCAAAGCATTAATTCAATGGAAAAGTTAGAGTATTTGGAAGCGATGATTATAGAATGACATTTATGGATATATTTTGCTATTGGACTGTATTCCGATGCCGTCACTCCCTTCTCCCGTACATGACATCAATTAAACCTATTCAATGGAGTAGTGGTGCGTGCGGCTGCCTTAAAATATTCCATCGAGCTCCCTTGATACCGAGCAAGCAATGTCAGCTATTTTGCTGATGCTTTTTCGCCGATACCAACTCGAAAGCAGGTCAACGAAGGTTAAGTGATAAATGCCGCACGATTATAAATGTGCTAGGAATTTTATTTTTGTTGTAAGTATATTCTTTTTTTTATTTTGTACACAATCATTACATTAATTTACAATTGGTATTTTTTTATAGTCATGGATGTGATTCTGTAATCATCACTTCCAAATACTCAAACCTTCTACCCTCTACCCATCGAATAGATGCTCTTGGCTACCGCTCTAAAAGCCCGTGGCATCCAGGATGTCTCTGTAAATGGAATTAATGACATGTCTTTGATACAGAGATCAGTGGTAGAACAAGCAGCCGGTTCGGAGAATATCTTGTACCTATAATAATTGGGGTGTTCAAAAAGGTTTGAAACTTGACGTGCACGCGTATTTTCAGTGAACTTCTGCAACTTCTAAAAACAAAAAATCTCGGCACACTATTTATCGGGATGCTGGGTTTCGACTTCGTTGTCTTCATTAGGGCAAGCGGAAGACTTGCCTAACGAAGCAGTCTGATAGCTGGGGCTCTCATAATTTTTCTATTTTATGAATTTTGCTGAAATTTTAACTGAGATCGATCAAACATCGCGCGTTGTCCCTAGTTCTTAGATAACAGCAAATAGGACAATTTCTCAGCAAATAGGAGTGAATCATTGACTTATTCAATTCCTCTCGAAGAATGATGCCAACAGTTGCATAGAGGCATGCATTGGATTTCGGGGCTGAATCCGATCCGACATTCGCACAATCCGACTAATCCGAAAGATTTTTTCATGATGCACACAGGTTGTAGCGTACATACTCCCAATGCTGTCCTAGACAGCGAAGCAGGCATAATTCCTGTACCGCCTACGTGACAAGTTGGGAGCTCAATTGTCGTCTATAGCCTGGTATATGCCGCAACGAACACAATGCCATTTTTTGCAAAATGCGTGTAGCTGGGATCTGAGACAAAGTTTTGCTTCCGAGTTTTTGCTGTGACCAGCTGTAAATTCTGCGATGTCGGATTTATTCGGATTTTCAAAAAAGTGCTAGCCCGATCCGATGCGGAGCGACTCTTCAAACTTGAAATCCGAATCGGAAGAGGAGATGATGAATCCGAACGAATACGATGCGGCAGTTGGATTCGGATCGAATATGTACACCGCTACAACAGAACTTTTTTATGCCATCAATTGTATAACCTTCAGACCTTTTTGAAGCATTCAGATTATGTTCTCCTGGTGCTCTGTGTTTGAACGCCAATCTCGCAGTGCATTTTGCAAGCAAAATAATAAATGAAGCTAGTATATCAAGCAACTTCAATGGCATGATGAAAATATTTCAGTTGTTATTTCTGAATGAAATAAGAACGAACATTTTTAATGTCTCTCTCGTCGTCTATCAAGCATTCTCAAGGATGCAGATGAAAATCAACTGCTGAATTGCATGCTTGAATTGGAAATTATAGTTTCCAATCTATGATTTTCTACTCTTGTAATCATTTTTTTAATATCTGTATTTGCGAATAAAAAAATGAAAAGAGCATCACATGAAACACAAATGGTTGTAGCAAATACGAGACCCAAGAATGGGTCAAACCTCTTCAGATCTGGGTTTCATTCAGAACTTCCAGATGTCTGATCGCATAAAATAACTAGCAACTTTCTTTTTGAATTCTTCAACATTTCTCACAGACCCGTCATCTTCAGATAACAGGTTCCAATATTGAATTACTTAACTAGTAAAGAAATCTGGGAATATTTTATGCCTCGTGTATTCATGCACGCAAATAATTCACTCGTTAATTTCAATAATTAAGTAGGCGAATTTTCTGATCTCTCCTCGAGACTTCAGAAATTAGGTACAGATATCCATGTAAATAAACACTTTTTTGAAATGCAAATTCAAAATAACTGATTGGTTGCTAGTATGATACGTGTTGTGATGAAGATACACCAACATTTTTCAGTCGCATTGCGTTCAACCTTGACACTAGACTTGAATAGATCTGAATGATTTAGATGAATTTTCATTCGATACTTCATGAAATTTATGATGAAATGAAGTAACAAAGTCAATATTGAATGCAATAAGCGTCACAACGTTGCTTGGTGACGTTTCAGTTTATTTACACAGATCCTGTAGGTTGACATAACATAATTTGACCAAATTCTACTGAACGGAAGGGGTTGTGTGAATGAACACGCTTGTTGCTCTGAAAATGCACTGAAATTCATCTCTCTTGATGACAATAAAGATGCACAGGATAAAAAGTTCCTCTTTTTTATCCTGTAATAGCATTTTTCATGTCAAGAGTATTTGCACTTGCAACATTGTGTTGTCTTGTCACCATGCGCAGCGACCTTGAGGTAGAGTGTTTGCATTGTGATCGGCAGAGCTGGATCCAATCTAAGTCGGGTATAACTTAATCCTTTCTACATGTTCATTTTGCATATATTTCACCACGTTCAACAACCGTTTAATCTGATATTTTCTCCCTGGAACGAGTTAAATTCAAATGATGTAATACCCTTTACTTGTATTAAAGATAAATTTCAGCTATTATTAGGCATCTTTTGGTTGTGAATTTGTAAAAATATGCATGAAAAGAATTCACATCAAGATGTAAGTGATACAAAACTTCAGATATACTCGTATAAAAAGTATAATTTTTTAAAAAAAATACGACAGGTTCGGAATAGTGGGAGCTAGGTATGCGACAGGTAGTAAAGGGTTTTATGGTATCAATAGCTTTTTGCTAAATCGCTTGATAATGAAGATGTGATGATGTATGATGTGAATGAGGAAAAACTGATAAACATAGAAATCATGTAAAATCATAGAAATTAACAATACCATAGAAAGTCCTAGAATGGAAATTGCATGAAAATTATGGCACACTCCGGGGGAACTTAGTTGGGGCAAAAAACAAATTTGCGAGCTGGCCTTCTTGTTTTCGGGTTGGCATTTTTAATTATCAAGTCAATTTGTGATCTGTATTATTGCCCCTAGTCCAAAGATCACGTACACAAAAACAATAGTGAATTTACAAAATACTCCAGCGATAGGATGACAAAGAAGGAAATCCTCTAAAACGTTCTGTGCGTTCATCATTTTGAAATATCGCTCCTATTATCAATCAAGAGTATAATCAGACACATACGCAACTTGTAATGTCGATTTACAGAGCATGCATTGCTCCAGCTTGAAATCAGAGGCCAAGAAATCTCAGAGTATTCATTTTGCTTAAAAGGGTTCCCCTGTTCAATATATTTGAACAATTTTCAAAACCTTTGCATGGTTTCGAATATGAGCTTCCAAAGTGTCATCACACTATATCACATAAACTATTTAGTGATTAATTGAAAGGATCCAGCGACATTTCATTTATCTGAGAAATGACCGTCGGTAAAGAAGCTTTCAATGTGTTTATTCCAGAAAGCGCTAGGTTATTTAACCGCTAGAAAGAAAAATTATCCAATAATAAGAATTTTTATCTTTGAATTCTTGAGATATTCTTACAACCAATGCACCGACCACATTCGCTTATGACTCTGAACCAATTTTTGATTCGTATTCCAGTATTGAAAAATAGTTGTCAATGACTGCCACAAATAGACACAGTATATTAATCCATGGAATACCGGTAGTGCGCTAATTCACATGAAACAATGCTGCCATCCCACTAAAATTCTCTTCATGAAAATCCTGCAATTTGCTGTCAACAACTTCCACAACCAACTTGGCAAATAGCTTGACTATGATGCAATGTTTTAGATCGAATCTCATCTACAAACCATAGATTTTTCCATGTGCCATCATTGCAGATAGACAAGATATCAAACTTCCATTCTAGTGTACTATTATCCACTTCTATGTGTAAAATACATTTCAGCTAACGTAAGAGGAAATCTCCATCATTGTTTAAATCGTGTCTGGTATTGATAGAAGGTTGTAGCTTATAAAACGGAGTCGAATGGTGCATGTTCCCCTTTTCATGGGCTATGTTAACGATTGCTTTGCGATCGTACAGAACAAGGATCAAGCCATCATGCTTCTTCATCATCTCACGTCATGCAAGTAGAATGAAGTTATGTAATTTTAAATCGAGCTGCCAAGCGATAATTGCAATCGTTTAAATTTAAGTCTACATTTAACTTGTGTATTGCGATATATATGTATGGCTCAAAGGAATCCGTCTTTGAATTCCATCGCAAACCAGCGAAGAAAATTCTTGTTATTCGTATCGTTCACATCTTCCTCGATCTTTGAAGCTGAATTACATTAGAAATCAGAAACAGATTATTCCTGAACGTTGCTCAAGCGTTTAGATTTATGACATTGAGAGTAATTTTGATAGTTCTGCAACTCAATGGTTGTCATTATCAAATGATCAAAAACCATCAATAAATAGGATGACGAAGTAAGATCAAAATTGTTTGGATGTTTTTTCCATTTTCATTAGTTTCTGAGCAGATAGATGTTAAAATCGAGAGTGCATTTTTTCGATGTCAGAATCTCAATAAAAAGCAAATCTGACAGTGCACTGAAACAACTTAGCAAGATTGTGCACTTCAAAATAGTCGTTTCAAAAACCATGGTACGTGTTCCCGAAAATATTCAGTGTGCCAAATTATTTTTAAGTGAGAAATAATGAAGTCAAAAATTATATATTTTCTTTCGTATATCTTTTTCAACTGCTTAAGCACACTGTGATGTTTGGATAAGCGCTGTCGAGAGCATCTGACAGTCAAATATATAAGTTATTTATTAACTCCTCACTAACAGTGGTACAAATAATTATATCTTTTTATAAAGATTCCTGCAATCTCCGATTATTTGTAGTCTTATGCATGATAAACTCAAACCTCAAATAACAACAATTAGAAAAACTCATAACACTCAGTGTAAAGCACGAGTTAAACAGATATGAAATTATCTATTTCGTTGCCTGAAACATATCTTCCATGTATCCTATGGTTCTTATTCTCATCAAAATCTTTTAGTTATCAAAATTAAAATCTTACAGTTAGATCAACTGCTGAACAATACAATTATTAGCAACATTGTTAGACATTATAAAAGCATCCGACCGGCATGTAGTCACACCAAAAGAGTTTTACAATAAACACTTCAAACCTCTTAATTGATTTTGAGTGGTACTTATATGATAAGTAGGTGCGAGTTAAATGATTGTTTGTTGTGAATTCTGTATGAGACGCGTTCACGAAAACGCGGTATGCATTTCTGTATATCTCAAATTTGTGTCTCTTATATCTTGATATGAATTTAAATCTTTTAATGGATATTTTCATAAATTCAATCTCTAAAGATAGCTGTAAATAATATCTGAAATTAAACGCTAACTCAAATGAAGGACCCACTTTTGATACAATTGTAGAATGTTCCATCATATGAATTTAACCACATCACAACGGGAAATATTATAGCTGTTGGTGGGAAGTTAAATATTTGACTGAAATGTTAATGTTGCAACATTGAATGAATGAACAAGAAGATGAAGCCAATGAAGCGTATTAAAGAATGAGGGTTGACTAGTCTGATGAACATCAATTAAACATAAAAAACATGTTTACAAAAAAGCAGCATTTATTAATTATTATAGGCTCACTAACTTAGGCGATTTGCCAGTAGAGTGTTTGAAGTGATATTTAATGATTGCCCGTCGAAATTTCACTAACTTGCTAATTGAAAATCTCAAATATGCCCGGGCATGGCTGCGACTTTAAGTAGAAAGTTGTGTCGATGATAAGAGATGTGAATCAGGCCTGCTGATGATTCCTGATATTGGATGAAATTACAGCTATTCACGTGTGTTTCCATTTTTCAACTGAGGATGCAACTCAATATTTGATTATTCTATTTTAATGTTCATTTAGATACTTCATTTCTGAAGGAAGTACTGATTTAAGAAAGCTTACATGTAGCATCTGTTTGCATATAGTCCACATATGCAATGTTCGAATGTTTATTGCATGTGGCTAATCAACTTTTATTGGTCATTGATTTGTTAAAGATTATAGCGCTTTTCTTCTCCATTTTGTACATGCATTTTTTTCAATACAGATTAAAAAAACCATGTTAGTTTAGACTTACATTTCCTCTATGGAACCAATTACAAGCCTATGCTGGCATTACTGTACAATTCATGATCTAATTCATGATTCTGAAACTATAGCAGATATACGAATAATCTTACGAAAAACATTAATTGACGTTTTTAACTTTGGGTCTGATGGAAACACTAGCCAAATTGAATTCGTCTCAACATTTCACAGAAAATACGAGTGTATGAAAATCCTTCGTATCCTGTAGTTGACCAAACGACGGGAGATCATGTTGATATCAAGAAAAGATAACTCCCCTGTTTTATAGTCAAAGTTCTATTAACATTAAGTCACTAAATCACGACAGTACTTCGGCGTCCCGCGCCTTCAAAGGTGGACTAGGTGGACCTTGATATCCTGTATCAGGATTTGATAAATATGTGCGCGTATTTTTTGTCCTATGTAAAGAATCAAAACACTTCTCTTATTCTCTCTTTGAGGCAGCTGACTGCATTCGGAAACGTTGTTAGAAATCCTCGTATTCACTGAAATACCGTCGTAATTCTTATTCCGGCATATCAGTAATCAAATATGTGAGCGTTTTTAAACCATGCGCGTGCTTTTTTTCCTACCTCAAGAATCGCAACACTGTTTACAGCCGTCTGCCTGAATGACTAGGCAGCAGAAGAACAAATAGATGCAGTTCGGACTTCGATCAGATGCTTGGCCTTGTCCATGTCCTATTGCGCTAATCACTCAATGGATCTGTAAACATTTCCACACAGAGAATACAATAAATTGTGTGAAACCGATCCACTATGCCTCCATCAATATTTTGACATAGTAGCTATGTGCCTTTTAGAAGTCAATGTTTTTGTTCAGCTGAGTTATACACTGTTATACTGAGAATATTGCTCAGTTTATCGGGACTATATTCATTTGAATCCGTCATGTCTTGTTGTTAACTTTTAATTATTTTCAATAGCAACAATTTCACTGTGCTTGCGTGAAAGTATTCGTCCGCCTAAGTTTAGTGTGGGTGACTCCGCAGAATGTAGAAAAAAGCCGTGAATCAAATCATATTCTTCTTCTTTCTTTCTTTCTCCTTTTAACGTCTGCTTTTCCTCCTTGGTGAGGGTTGGACGTGATGAGACTCCTCCAACGGGCGCGGTCCTGTGTGTCTTCCACTGTCAGCCTCAGCTCCTTCATGTCTTCCTGGATGGTCTGCAGCCATGATCTTCTTGGTCTGCCACGTGGCCTGGGACCTTCGACAGCCACGTTGAGCACGCGATGAATCGGCTCATATATGTATAGCAAAACCGCAAAAAATCAGGTGGTTTGATTCATCTTGAAAACGAACTGAATAGAAGCTATTTGGGATCGAAATTTCCATTTCCATTGTGATTCCGGTGCTTCGGAGCCGTCTAACAATATGAAATTTGCAAAAATTCAAAAATAAAGTAAATGAGCAAGTTTCCAGTATTACTCATTTTGCGTGCTTGCTTACGAAAGTCTTTCGGTTAGGACGGTGACGTGATGTGATGTTCATAGATATCCTATTACGTTAATGACTCAATGGATGAGTAAACATTTCCTCACCGAGAACACAATGTGGTGCCTGAAGATGATCTGCATGTGCTTATCGAAATACATGTATATCACAAAGCAAAAAAGTACTGAAAATTCGGTAAAACTTCGTGACAACGGTATTCATAGAAATTTCAAGATCGCAGGTAGGTGCGTTGATGTCTATGCAGACCGAACCGGGTGTCACAACGACGTCAGCAATCCAGGCACTACTTCTCAGGGAGCAAAGTGCAGCAGACTGCTAAATCCGGTGGTCATACCAGCGCCTTGACTCTATCCTACTGCGACATCGGTTATCTGCAAAATTTTACTATCAACTCGATATGCAGGACACTACGCAGTTCGGTCAGTTGCAGCACCAAGAATATCACTCAGCATCGTCTTGAACTTACAGCTAGCGTGGTTTCGTGTATTAGTAAGTCAGGATTGAAAAACTGGGCTTTAGTCTTATCTATCTATAGTTTTATTTATCAACTCGCAGCCGTCATGCTTTCATACGCTTCTCGGCATTGTCGTACTTACATGCTTTCGTTACACCTTTTGACAGTTCGCTGACTTCATACTTTCCAAGGTCAATTATAATCTAATATTGTTGTTGTATAGCAGCAATATACTCGTAAAAGTATATACATGTACATAATTGCTTTGCATATCAGTCATGTTATTGTCTAAAGATGGCAATGCGTGACTTATGATCTTCCGCTTATTGTAGTCTAGTCTCGCCAGTACAATTGACCTATGGCATGTCTGTCAGTGGCACAAACATTGCTCAATTACTCATTCTTGCACTCCAATTGACGATCGTTTCATGAATGTACGTCAGAGATAGCTAGACAACAAGATCGTCTGCAATTCCCTACATATCCACACACCTTCACATAAAATAGAAGAGCTCAATTGCTGTGCAACATAAAGTGCAATCACGCATGCAACAGTGACAGGTTAGATTGTAATTCTCCAGATTTCATGAAACCTTTTAGTTCTTTTATTCTTTTAGAATTCTTTATGACTCTTAGTTACTGTAAAGTCGTGACATCAAGGCGTACTTGCTGCGACATCGTCTGCCAACCTCATCAGGCAGGGGTTGGTCTGAGCAGCCTATGATATTATCAAGTTATCTTTCACACGGAATGTCACTGTGGGTAGTAGACAACTTAGTCGTGAAATCAGGGTTTATTGATATCCGGTTTTATCACCTGTAATATCCAAGAAATTGAAAAGTTGGCCAACAGGAACTTAACTATTGTAGACAACTGTTGAAATTGCATGACCAAGCATTTTGAAAAATAGTGTTTCGTAAAGAACATCAGTGTTTGTCTATGATGCCGTGGCTAGAAAATGCTTGGTGTATCTGGTGCATAGTTGGAAAAGTCGGAATTGGAATTAATTCCGATCCGGAATTAATTCCATTTTTCATCGGAATTGGAATTGACGATATTTAAATCCACTGGAATTGGAATTGGAATTGACCTTGATAAACCTCAATTCCACTTTTTCGATAGACCTGTGATAAATCTATTTGTACAAATAATGAAATCACAGTACTCGACCGTTGTGTTAACTGCACGCAGAGATAAAAGAGAGAGAGGTAGATCGAAAGAGGTAGTTTTATTCTATTGTTAAATAAAGGGTGTTTTTTGTGACTTCGATGGGCCTACAGCCCCGGACCCTGTTATTTCAGCGATTAAGCAGACAATGAAAAGACAATCATCTTTGTTCAATCTGTTATTTAGTTATTTATCAAGTAAGATAATTAATCAAAATAAAGCAATTGTTGAATTTAGTTCTTGATAGGATATGCACAAAAATTAGAGATTAACTTAGTTAATCTACACGAAAAATAATTGGTTTGGAAAGAAGAAAATTAACGCTGCATTAAAGGGCAGCAACCCTGTCAGTTCAAATCAAAATATAGACAGTGTCAACAAATTATTCTAATAATTAAATTATTCAATTACATGAACTATTATTCAACTTCCAATCACAACAATTAACAATATTAATTTTTAAGACTACACATGTAGTTATATAGATGCGATGCGCAACGATAAAAGAAAAACTTTACACTTACAGTTCACTTCTTTACAGTTGATTTCACTTCAATTCGATCGGACTCACTTATACCAAAATAATATCATAAATATCAGTGTCACTTATACCGTCAATCTTCAATCGCGCTCGCTGATGTGTTGTTGTTCGCTGGTAGGCAGTTGTTGTTGTTACTTCTGTAGTTAAGTTACACTACGAGAGCCCGGAGTTGTTCTAACAGCTACTGAAGATGTCGTATGTGTTGTTCTTGTGTCAATTTCTCATCGTTTCTAATTTACACACATTTTTGAGACTTGACAATAAAACCACTTTCTTTTAAAAATTGAAAGAGTTTCCTTTAATCTCTGCTTGCTAGCTTTCGACCCGACCACATTTCGTTCTAATCACGGAATATCACGGAATTTTTAATCTCCTTTTTTAAAATGGACCATTAATCGGATTTCATGATATCATTTTTATTGTCGTTTGTTCTTTCATCAACAATCACGTTATTCGCACATTGAATTTCTTTCTTCTGTCAGTTTATTAATAGATTTATTCGCATCTCATCTCTCTCTCTCAGCGTTTGATTCTTTGCTTACCGTTAACTTTCTTTTTTTCACGATATATTGAATGTCCCGTTTACGAAACGAAAATGGTGTAGGCTGACCGGTTACATATATACATGTACACAAGAAATATGAACTATGAACATGAAAACGCACATAGGAACGACGCTGGGAGCGGCACACAGGAACAACGAGGATAGGATAAGGGCATATGGGTTAGATTGAAACGAACAAACGTTAGATACATTAACATAAGACACTATACGCGACATACAATTATCGGAATTGAATCTTATTATGGAATTGGAATTGAATTGAACAGTTTCGACTGGAATTGGAATTGAAATTTCTGCTCCGGAATTGGAATTGGAATTAAAAAATTTCAGTGGAATTTTTCCAGCTCTGATCTGGTGCTCCTTGAGGCTTTGTCACTCAAAAATATTGTACTCGACTGTCGAATTATTGTAGCGCTAATTTGAAATGGAGTAATAGATAATTATTGTCATTACCTTCTTCACTATCAGCTTCTATGCATGCTTAGTTAACATGGATTGACTCACCTCAGGCCGGAGGCACAAAGAATAAGCAATTTCAGCAGAGCCAGTTCAATCAGATAACACGGCGTGTGGGTTATCCAGTGTGCCTCTGGCCTCATCCAAACACATGTCATCATCCATAAGGAAGAATTCTTGATCAGCATTTCGTCCGACGAGTTGCATAGTGCACAATTTGATTGTAAAAGCTATCCTCTGCTATGTGAACAAGAGGAAGGATATTGTGATGTGAGCACATTGTGATTCACCTTTTATGTCTTTGTTGAATCAGAATTCGTATAACACTATTTTTTATCATTTTAATAAAGTCTCAAAAAATTTTCTGTAATTCAACTCATCCTATATCATAGGCCCATCTCACTTTTCACACTCACTTTTTGCTTGCATGCGTATGTATTCGTTAACTACATTGACAATAAAAACGGCTATCACACAGCAGTCTACAAAATTATAATTATTCCTATGTTTCCCGACGTACGTCTCATCCTGTAGAATTCAAAAAGTATAGCTGGAATGTGTCATAGTTCATATGAGAGAAGCGTTCTCCGATGTCTACATGTGGAAATTATTGCATCCACCCTATGTATTCTATATACCCCATATCTGCATATGAGTTGGAGGCTCCCGGTAATGTACAGATTTGGAAATTAGGAAAGTGGCAGATAAAGTTGAACGAGGTGCAACTTTAGCTGACATTTTTTACTGACACTCAGAGGATAATACGCTGATGAATCAATGCATTTCTCATATCGGATCAGAAGGCAGTGATTGTACTCTCCTTATTTTATGCCAAAATAAGAAAATTGAGGTAAAACTATTTACAGGCCCGACCGGTTTCGAGCATTCGCTCTTCGTCAGGGGTTTGTATGCAATTTTACATACTCAAACCCCTGACGAAGATCGAATCCTCGAAACCTGTCGGGCCTGTAAATAGTTTTATCTCAATTTTCTTATTTTGGCATAAAATAAAAAGGAGAGTACAATCACTGCCTTCTGATCCGATATGATGAAGAACCTCCTGTTGGCCGCCATCCTATACAATGCATTTCTCTTTATCACCATTCGGTAGATTGCTATTGTCTGGTGACGCACAAAGCACGATAACTGAAGACATCCCTTTACTTCAATCGTTTTTCCGTTCTTTTCCTGACTCATCATGGATCGAAGCGTGTCAGCAATCAAGCTGCACGTGATAATGCAGCCTTAGTAATATATTTCGGTGTATGAGACCAATTCAAGCTAAGAAATAAGCTATGTTCAATAAGATTGTATATTCTCATTAAATAATTTACTGCACGTATTCAAACGGTGGATTTGTGAATGATTTTTAATATGTACGGAATGTGCAAAACCGTTTCAAATATTGCGAAGTCCTAAATCACCATTCTTGCTTTCATAATAACATCATTCATAACTTTTTTGGATAGTGTAATGCGTTCATCAAAATCCCATGTAATTCCTTCAACATGCTGAAGTTGTGTCACCAATTCATGATGCATTTTTTCGTTGCAGCTGTGACCTGGGTTGCTGTTTCATACCTTTCTGCATTGATTCCTGCAAGGATGCTATCCACTCATGCCCGAATTGCCATCAAGTCGTTGGGCATTATCGTCGCCTGTGATGAAAAACACCACTCCATTATCGCATGCATGTAATTCATGACTTGATATTTCTTCGCATTATGCTTCTTGTGATTCACTTTATGAGTTCACTCTGTGACCATTACCATTGCCTTTAAATACTTGCTTCCGTGTTGGAAGAATTGAGAGATCGATCAGTTATCGCACTTTAAAGTCATGTTGATCAATAAGATGTAGATGATGAGATGTCAAAAAATGTCAATATTTCAAATGTCTGTATTATGATCATTGGCATCGTGATTATTTGGTTGTAATTTCCATATGTTATTTGGATTGTCAACAAACACAGAACTCTTTAAAATCAAGCAATTTTTATTTTACTGTGCATGAGGAAGTAGGAAATGGTTGTCCTACTCGATAAACTCGCCAAAATTATCCTACAATTTAGACATTAAAGTAGGGAACTATTCATAATTCATGTAATGTATGAATGTCTTACGTGGGCGGACAGAATTTAAATCAAATGAAAATTAATTTACATACAAAGTTAAGACTTCCGTCGGGTTGTCCTGAGTTGAGACACAATAAGACGAACAGAGCGGTCACTTTGACGAGGTAATCGCTGAATACAGACTGTGTATTGAGATTTTCAAACAACGATGAAACTTTGAAAACTGTCATAGAAGAATAGTGGAATGCAAATATTTCATGGCATATTTATCAACATTTATAGTATTGCCACTTAGGGCCGCGCCGAAAAACCCGCAGAATTATAAATCCTACTTGTTGATTAAATATCTGGTGTTGCACAAAGAAGCCCTTCATCGATTGTGAGGCATTCACATAACAGAAAGTTCCAATAGTGATAGATTGTGTGGTGTGCACCGACGCAGTGGCCCAGGGTGGACTTCTCCGCAATTTTTAAGTTAACCGTTATCATCCCAACGTTCCCATTTGGGAACATGCATTTAAGGAGCTCATTTTATGTTATATCTAATTTTTTAATTAAGATTCCTTGACGAAATTATCGTCATAGATGAATCATTTTTATTTTCAGTGAATTCGTGTAATAATTCACTTCCGTTACGTTTAGAATTGAATTTATATTTTACAATTTTTTCCACGAATATAAGCAATTTTTTGAAAACTCAGTCATGTGCCAAATTCCATCTATTCAAGCTAAACATCATCTTGCGAAAGGCCAATAGACCTTACATCACCACTTCATCATAAAAATTCTATAATTCATCATGGAATTACAAAATTACGTGTAAGTTTCTACCCATGTTCCCATTTGGGAACGTTGGGATAAAACCCAAGATACTTATGTGTGATAAGTGAGAAAGCAATTTATTCCGACACTTCTCACACATCTTTCTTGTGTTTGATTTGCAAAGTACGCATCGTCCCTGAGACGCGAAACTACAAAATGCCCGGTTTGGTCTTTTTGGACTTCAGTGACCACGCGCGCCGTTGGGCCACCCAATCTGTAACGAGGAACCTTTTGGCTTTTCAGTAGAGAAACAGTGACTTGTCTTACGAACTCAATGTGGGGGCAATTGGACTGTCAGGGTGAAGATAATTATATATTTTCCAGCTTGCCACGCATAAAGCATTTCAATGGAATTTATAAAAAGATTATACCACCATATTTTGACTCTGATAGTCGGGCGGTATGATCCGAAAGTTTGTCGAAGACATCGACGCCTCCCATTTTCTTATTATATGAGTCAACGAGTTTTGGCTGCGTGATTGCTATTCGTTTTCTTTCTTTGAAAGAGTACCTTTGACAATGCCGAATTGGAAAGACGGTATCAAAGTTTGTGGCAAGCATAACCGTTGCACTGTCTTTTCCCATCCGACGAATAATCATACGATCCTCTCTCCTTTTTACTTAGTGCCTCCTTCGACAGTGGGCATTTATTGGTCCTGTTTGATCTGATCGTTCCAGTGGCTCGGATTCCAAGTTCCGCCAAACGATCTAGAGTAGAATAGGAGGTAAAAAAATTATCAAAGTATAGCTCCTTCTCATTGGGATTTTCTACAAGATTAGCCAATTTCAAAACAACACTTTCACCCAACGGTGCAACCCTCTCTTCACTTTTCCCTGTGTATATTTCCAAGTGGTACGGCTAGCCGTCAGAGGAACAGAGCGCCCAGAGCTTCAAACCGAAGCGAATAGGCTTACCTCGTATGAATTGTTTGGTAGAGTGATGCCCGTAGTAGGGCACCATTGACTCGTCACAATTTCGCACAATTTCGCGCATTTGGAAGGGCCGAGGTTATCTGATAAGTGGAGGTATTTTTTCAACAGATGAAGCGACGAATGGTAATGAAAAGTCTTCCGATGTACTCCAATAGTCTCTCTCTTGAGGAAGTCTGACATATCCAGAATGGAATAAAATGCCCAGAAACTGTTCCATTTCGAGATTTGTTGTCGAGAAGCTTATGTCATTTTTTACTTCATGAGCGTATATATTAGTTTCGTTGACCAAATGAAATATAAAATTGTCATCAGCATAAAGCCTAAACAATGCGAAAGGCGATAAAGCTGCATTGTGAGCGTAAAATATATCCAAAGGATCTGCAGCATCAATATCAGGAAAGTCACTAGAATGATCTGATTTTTTCCAAATTCGCTGACGCTTTGCAGGGGGAGGCATTACTAGTTCATCATCTTCACTGGCTTGGATTACTTCAAATATTCCTGTCGCATTTTCTGTCTCAATGGTTGGTTGGATAACTTCTTCACAAATATCTTCTGTTTCAGATTCAACGTCTCTTCTCTCATCATTCGGCAATATTGCGATAGTCGGTAAAATATCGTCATCACTATCCTCAGAAATAAGCGCAACGGCTTGCTCCCCTGTTAGCAACTTCATAACACAGTGATATACTAGTAAATGTGAATCTGATTCTTGGAATACAGAATACAAACAATATCACTATAAGCGTGAGACTGAGTAAACAGAAATATCAAGTGAGGTCTGAGATTGGAAGAATGCACCCATCATGGATCTATATCCATGTATTTCCATTGAACGAGCTAATTCATGAAGGATAAAATTCTATGGTAACCTGACGTCAGAGCCTTAACGTCATGACATCGATAGCCTTGCATGAATATGAGGCATGCAGCCAAACTCTCCCATACATAGCTGCTTTCTATGGTTCTTTGTTCTTTACTTCAATTGATACAGGAACGGCTTGAAAAGAGATCCATTAGTCCCCGGTCATTCTCATGCAAGGCTATGGATAACATGAAAAAGAGAAGCAGATTCATTTGTCAATAGCCATCAATAGTGCCGACATTCAACGCTTATCGATAAATTACGCAAAATGACGCTGGTGGATTTTTCTCATTCTTGATACTGAATCCTCCCAACGTTCCCATTTGGGAACATGTTTGAAATACATGAAAACCGATATCTATGTCAATGAAATTTTGTACATACAATAGTAACTGATCAAGCATTATTCAGCTAAAAGGAATTTTTTTATAATGATTTTTCTGCATGTGGGATGAAAACGGTTAAGCTTCCATTGGACTGGAGATTCGACGAAATGGATTAAAGGTAGGGGTAATGGCAAATTAATTGAATCTTTGGTGGGATGGGCCTAAGTGTTGGCTGCTAGCTGATCACCAAGGAAACCTTTTGTGGCATGCCGAACATTTATGTTTTGCTTCTCTGCCAGTCTCGGTGATCTTATAATTGCATTTTCGAGCATTGCATGCAGGGCTGGGGTGTCGGTGTCGGTGTCGTGCCCTTTTTCCCGGTGTCGGTGTCGTGATTTTTAGGGACGACACCGACACCGACCTTAAATTTTAGCTGCAAAAATAAATTGTTTTATCGCACAAGGATTTCCTTCTCTTTGCAAATAGTCATATTTTCACTAAAACGGACTGGAAGGCATAATTAGTTATTAATGTATACTCTACTACATGTAGGTTCAAAAAGTTCAAGGTGACAGGCCTTTGTTTCTTCTTGCCTTGATAGGTCCCTAATACACTCTATGCTATGTGCTCTGAATGCTATCACCATGCCTATCACCATTGAGATAGATTAGGCCAGTCAGTGATCGTAGTGAGGTGCAAGCCTCTAGTGAGGTTAGCGCTCTCCCCTTTTCTATCTCAATGGCTATCACGCATAGAGGACGCTTCTCATCTTGGCGTGCGCTTAGCACGCTTCTTACGCCCGATGCTATTGTCTGGGGCTGGCGCGTTGTCATAGTGATCAATCATCAATGCACAACGAAAAAAAGAAAGTCAGGGACACAAAACAAAGCAAAAGTAAAGACAAGTCGGGCAATTCAGTCAATTTTATTATTATCATTATTATTATTGTTATCCGGTGTCGGCAAAGACTGTAATATTCAAAGACTGAAAACTCTCATATCTCTGTATGTTAAGCTTTTGGAAACAACTTATTTGTCCTCAACGAAGATATCGGATAATTTTAATACATTAGAAGATAGGAACTACCATGGATATTCTTGTACTCATCATAGATACCGTTTCCAAATTTTCTACGAGTTTACAGTCTTTACATCTTCCACTGTCTTTGGGTGTCGGTGTCGTGCTTTTCAAAATCCGGTGTCGTGCTCGAACCCGGTGTCGGTGTCGGTCAAAAAAAGCACGACACCCCAGCCCTGATTGCATGTATGTAGGCTATAATTAGGTCTAGTTCAGTACGTTTAAGCACACATAACAATGAAATTGTGATGCCATGTTAAGGGCAAGAAAGAAGGCCTTTACTCCCATTAACAAATTAAGGATTTGTAAAGTACCAGGTACTCTTCTGCATTGCTATCACACTATGTGACATGCCACACTCAATCACGCGCAATACACATGACCCTAAACATCCGTGGCTATGCGGGACATTGCTGCAACATCTGTTATATAAGTTAGTTGGCGCAGTCCTGTTATATAGACTTTGCGTCTCATGTGTCTGCATGCATCAGAGACTAAACAATGTGATAGGACCTCAATTTCATGCTCAGGGAAGACAGAACATGCTTAGCGGTTCATCCGTGGTTCAAGCAGCAACGCATACAATCGTAGACGATGCGCAAACTATAAACGCTCGCCCGCGAGTATTCATAAACATTTCCCATGTTTTAACAGCATCAGATCAAATGATTTCTGACTCTTAGTGCAGCGCGTATGTACGCGGGTAGAAGAATAGAATGTCCTTACCACGGATGTTTGGGGTGTTCCGGAATTGTTCCAAAACACTCCTGATACAGGCATCGTATAGCTGACCCCTGCGTTTCAGGGAGATATTCATGTTGGCAAGGACAGGCAAAAGGTCGTCTAAAAATTATTCCAGACGCTTAATCCCTACACGAGCTGTGATCAACTCACAACAACATCCGGAATTACGAATGGGGCATAAAAATGTGTCTAAATTTTAATGTGGCATAGAACTTTCTAATCATCTAACAAAAATTGACAAATGAGATCTCACTTTGAAGCTAATACAAATCTATCACCACAATCAATATTAGCCTACAATGATTGCATTTGAGGTAAGAGTAATATACACACAAAGTATGAGAACTCGGAAGCTATAGAACCTGAAAAGAACAACGGCTGAATAGAAAAGTTGCTTCCAATTCTTAAGCGATGATCATCATTAGCGTCTTTTGATGCGAAACAAAATGCTCATCAGTGACTTCGTCATGACGTCAGTCTTTCACCATTGAAGCATTCGGTCAAATTCGCACACCTGTTGTGAACCCACAACTATGAGCACTAATATCGTTCCGCCGACCTCTCTTCTTGCCCCTTTCCCTCGTCGTTTGCGAGACTTGAGCACTGATGAGCATTTGGTTCGCATCAAAAGACGCCACATGAGATAGAGTGTCATAAAAAGGAACGATATAACTTTGTCACAACAAAATTGGTGTAGGCCTACCATATGTCACTAAGAAAGTAGGCCTACCAGTCGTGTTTTCAGATGGTTATTGAAGTAAGAAGTGAAAATAAAGCGTCTTTATTTTTCTGAGATGATGTAGTTTGCTGCGGTTTATAACGTTTCGAAAGACATCTTGACGCTTGATTGAGTTAGATGGTGGGTATGGTAATTTGAGATTGCACTGGCCATTTAAGACCTTGTTTTGCCAAAATAATTAGCTTGATAATATGGACTCAAGCCTCGAATCTCAATCGTTCCCATACATGCACTGAAGTCCATAGCGAGAAACCACAACTTTTCATGAGATGATATAAATTCCATCACTTCTGTCTTAATTTTCAGAAAGTAATGATGAAGTTGCCAACATGAATTAATGGCAAAAATCTCCCATGTTATCGCTGATTGTAATTACTATTCTCATCTAATCTATTCAGGGTGAGTTCACAACAGTCAACAATATAATGGCCAAAACATGTAGATCTAGATTACTAAATTTGTCTCTCAAAGTCGTACAAATGTAGAGGATTACAGAAGATTTTCAGTACTGTAGACAAATTATTGCATAAGCTTGGATTAGCCTAGTCTTGGAAAACATGGAGGGCTCATGATCCATACTGAATTTAGAGATTTTTAGGAGCCAGAGCTTGCAAACACGAGACATCTGAAAAACTTCGAGTAACTCGTGCTTCGCAATTGACGTCTTCAACCGTTATCAGTGAGAATCCAACATCACGTCACATTCAGGTAGTGTCAAACGATCGGAAGGAATGCAGATAAAAAAAGTTGGAGCAATTTTTGGTCAGCCGAAACGGGGCGATTCGAACTTTTCTCGAATTACAATTTTGAACTGAATCGAATCTCGTCGCTTCACAGGTCCCCAAATTGTCGAGTTGATTGTAGTTCGTTTCTAACGTAAGGAAAGTATATAAATATCTCAATAATAATTTTCAAATTCCATCTGACTTAGAAAAAACGAGTAATGAAATAACCGAATAAATTCAGCTTTTATTAATTTGCAAAATATTCCGATAATTTCACGCCCCTGGGAAAGGCAGCATTGAGGTGTGGGGATGAGTCGAAAGTCAAAGGTGATAATCCTATTTCACGTGATCCAAGCTAAAGCAATAACAATGTCTAAGAATGACGCCATAAGCGAATCATGGAATCCTGACCGGCAGTAACTATTCGGGAATTATCCAACCATGTGATTCCATTGACTTGACTCTTCGGATGCGCCCCTGAAAAAACGAAATAATGGAATTTTATTTCTGCAAAATGATGTAATTCAATATGTCTGACATATGTATATATTTAGAATGAAAATCAATCATTACAAGGAAATTTCAAGCCGCAAGAAAATAACGAAAAGTGAAAGCGATCACAAATATACAGTATATAAATGTAAAGTATGTAGATCGTAAATTTTGAAGTCAGACGTAGAGGCGATCGTATAGCTTATACATGATCAACGTAGCATTGACTGAAACACTTTCATAGACAGGTGGGATCCCATCCAGTGAACTTTATCATGTCATGATCATCACTCTACAAATTTGTAAATATAGGTCTTCTAGATCTCACGTATTTTGTATATGGTATTTGATGTATATCACGATAACTCTGCAAATTTGTAAATATACATATCTCATGCATTTTTTATTAATGGTGTACTTTGCGCATGCATATGTTACACGTATTATCAACGCTTGCTTGTAATTGCCCTTGCGGCCATCGCTTTGTGTTTTCTTGTTATATTTCAGAATCAACATTTATGACTTATGAAACATAGGTCTTAGATGATGCCAAGGAAGTTGTTATTCAAATTTTACGGTCAACACAGTGATCCGCACAGAAATTAATGGCTAATGGCATTCATAAGTATAATTTTAGGCATGAATTGCGCTAACCTCAAAACACTCATGTATGAAATTTTCATACAATAATCACACTACAATCTTACGTAAAATTACTTGAGGTAGTCATATGTATGCAAAAATTATACCAAATTTTAATATGATTCATACCCATTAAATTCTGTGCGGAGAGATGTTCCATATGTCCATGGGAAACACATTTGATCCGTGTCAACATAAGCTGAGTTGCTCTGTCATTGAATTTGAAATTGTGCATGAAATACTAACTTAGCATTTAATATAGTCGATAGAGAATTCATCGTAGAAACTCAAGAAAATTACGCTGAAGAGGTAGTGAGTACCTCCAGCGCACTGACTGTGTCACGAAAAATCTACCATTGCGCATAACTATGCCTTCACTTTTTTAATTGCAGAGAGGGTGCGCTTGATTTTTCCTATGATTCTACGACTTAACACAACTTCACTTTATCGTGGATCATGAGCTTACACATTCCATCTAAGATTAAACAAATCGATCATCATACCACAGCTGCACCAAACTGTTCATACACAAGACTGTCACTATTCAGGGCTAGCAATCCTTTAGTGGGAGCGGTAGTGCCAACCCTGTGGGGTTGAATACCCGGACAGAAGCGCTAGCCAGAGTGATCTTTCCACCTGAATGATTATTCACAGAGTTAGTTTTTGACGGTTAATTCCATCTTCTTTTTCTTTTTGAGTTAAAAATTAACAAGGTATAAGTTGACGGAGGGAAAACCACGGTTCGACGATGTTCTCTGTTCACTAATAATCACTCATGCAATGCAAAAAAAGCCACGTATTCAATCCTTAAAGAAAATTGGCATGTTGAGGTGCTTCGTCCAAATTTCAAAGCTCATCACAATTTTGGTTATGTCTAGAGCAACTGCACTTTCAATGACGGCAGTCATCTATAAGTCATGTGTGCGCACCAGCATGCTGTACGGCAGCGAGAATTGGGCCATGTCATCAGTGTTTGAGGCGTCTTGAAGTAAATGAAATGTGGATGGTGCGTTGGATGTGCGGAGTCTCCTCTCGCGACAGCATTTCCAATGAAGAGCTCGGAAGAAGAATGTGCCTGGAGCCCATCGGTGACTCTATGAGAAGATGACGCCTAAGATGGTGTGGACATGTGGAGAGAAAAGACGAATGTCAGTGGGTGAAGCACGTGTGGAAATTGCAAGTGGAAGGTCGCCGATCTGTTGGACGTCCAAAGAAGTCATGGAGAGATAACATCAAAGAATACCTTCGAGCGTTCAGGCTCCGTGTGGAAGATGCAAGCGACTGAGAGAAGTGGAGAACTGCCATACAAATGAGCCGTCGTACCCAACATGGATGGAAAAATCGACGTTAAATGGTATAAGTAAATAAGTATGCAACTATAAGAATTTTCTTACATGCCTCCAATAACATTCAAAAATTAACATTAACTGACCACAATGTATTAATTGTGCAAGTCAAATTGGCTGCATGTTTAAATAGGGAGTTGTATTGCGGTTGAGGGATAGGTGCCAGGATTGTTGAAGATTACTGACATAGGATGAAATGGGGCTACTCAAATCTGCTCGCATTTTTCAGCTGAGGATGCGAAGCATTTCAAACAGGTCAAATTGAGAAAGCATGGCAAATTAGAACAGTTGTAAATTTCTATGCTCATCAAACACTAAACTATTAAAGGACGTTTAAAGGGATAAAAGACGCTGATGCTTGCAAGAGTGTTATTTCTCCCTAACGGTGATCACTTCGGGCAACGAGGGGATGTTGATGGCAATGTTTGTGCTGCTAGGTGGTTGCAAGGATGCATACAAGAGTAGAAGTTGAAATATGCTGTGTACGAGTCAATTTTGATCTGCAAATACCAGCTCACAGTATCAATATTTACTTAATTCGTATCGAAAATCTGTGGAATTCAACTATTCAGCAAAACAATGTTATCACGTAGAAACATTGAAGGTGAAATCCAAACATATTTTTATCTGTTTAACATAATGACAACTTTCTACTGAAGTACAAGATGTCCACCAACGGGAGGTGATTCTTCATCCTAGATCAGCAAAAATGTAGTTTCTCCTTCAATACTATTTCGGCCTCAAGCTAAAAAATGACCAAAAAGATGCACAGCCCTTACGCCTTACGCGCTTCGAGCGTTCGCTCTTCCTCCGAGGGAAAGTGACTAAAAACTATCTCATTTATTGAAGTTATATTACAGTACATTCTTGAATTATTTTTATAATACTTAAAATGATTTCAGCGTTCCTGCATTCAAATGAAAATAATCTTCTAGAAGCAAAATATGTAGATCAGGTTATGATTATAATGGTAAAGAATACAAGGATAAATGAATTTATTAATTTGTCAATTTCATTTATTCTCTGTAATATAGGTAGATGAATGTAGTAGAAGCTACATGCACACATTTGTTTTCGATGAACTGAACAAAAACTGTCATTTGGTCATCGGTCACGATGGTTAATGACATAATTCTGAATGGCGATGAAGGGCACTATTTTCGGCTAAATAGGAAAACGGGTGGCTGATAATAGTAAATTAGGCAGTTACTCGCGAAGGTCAGAGAAATGAAAATTTGATTGACTTTTTTGGTTTGTACTTAAGAAATCAAAGGTTTCATGCGGTCTGAATAGGTGAAAATAACAAGCCTACTACTATGTGAAATTTCCATTTCTGTAAGACAGCAATAGGCTCCAGACTCGTATGAAACTCCAGATTATCCTAGCTAATGATGTGATAAAATAATTGATGCAAAAGGAGCATCTGTGAAGATGCGTGGATGCTTCGCCTCTTCATAAAAATGATAGTAGACACTTGGAATCTGATAGTGATGAAGGATAATAATTCTTCTAGCACTTTGCTGAATTGTCGACTTACTTTTCAATTCATTAGAGTCAAATTATAATAGCCAAGAAATGAGTGAGAACATACTAGATTTGTGTGTTACCCTATAATAAATAACCCAGTGTGTTACTTTAAATATTTAATTGTACTCTATTCAAAACGGCTAGAAAGTTATGAGAACGCACATCTTCATCCAGCTTATTACATTCGAGTATGTTAGAAAATATACAGTTTTCGTATATACAGCAGGTGTTGTTCTAAGCTCATCATTGCTCTCCTCTGTCTCTGATTCCAAGAAAAGTAGGAAAGATGATTTTTCATTCCTATTCAAAATAAAACTAACTAGCTTCAAAATGCACCGTATTTTTTCGAATAGACGCCTACCTTTTAATAATATGTTATGTTTGATATATGTACATATGCGTGTACATTGTATAGCTCTAGCCACCGCTGAATTGAGCAATGAATATAGAACAGATTATCTATTCGTCCTGATGATGATTTTGTAAAGCGGTTGAAGGATCTCGTTCGATAAACGGTTAAGACACAATATGCGAATATGTCTTGCAGATTTCTCTCGAAAATTCATATGATAATTCACCCTTTTATACATGTATTCAATACCTGTTCCTGACTAAATTGAGCATCACTGAGGTTACTAAAAAACATCTTATCATTAAAAATCATACAGTACTAATACATTCTATTGATCGATGATGACAACAGGGTGCTGATCGAGCAATGATTATTTATTAACGAGACTGCTCTTTGTGTTAAGAACACAGTTCTTGTACTACTTTATATCGTGCAGTATGTCAATTACTGTTAGGCGCTTCGCATAAGTTTAAAAAAATTACATTAGGGGCAATCCACAGAGATAGATTCATTTGAGTATGAGTTAGTTTAGCGCCGACATATTCCTATCCCAGCCATTGTAAGCAATGGCAGCAAGACAGACATTGACATAGATATTTGTCTCTCTTCGGTTTGTGTGATTGGTCGAACTCGCGCATTGCCCACCGTTCGACTCCTGACTTACTGACTGTCGAATGTTGAACTGTCGACTTCGCAGAATTAAATATTGTTTATCTGCTTCGGTTTGCAAGAAGTGTGATTGATTCGAAATCGCCAGCACATCGAGGAATTTATTAAGTTGGGCAAAAAAGAATTCCTAGTACCCTACAAGGATAGGAAAAAAGTCGTGCGTCGCTTGCGGATTGCTCTGAATTCCATCAAAGTGCTTCGATTGCCACAATTCCTTCAGATTCGAAGAATTCAGATCATTGCGCACAAGTTTTCTCCATAATGTTGGCCCTTCCGATCATTATTGAATAAATAGCAGGCGTACGAAAATGAGTTCATTTTCAACATTTTCATAACATTCTTCACTCCATAGAGCATACACTGTATGTTAGCCAAGAAAGCGATGTGTGTTTTGGTGTGTGCGAAGTGATATCACAGCACGCACGCCTCTCTCATTGGCTCTGGTGTCCTCTGCTGACAGCTTATTGTTTGCCATTTCCAATAGCAAGCGATACACGAATTATCCATTCGAGAAGGAGCAAGTTGTCTAATTGCGATGTGCCATTTCGATATTAAGTAAGATACAATCCTTCCATTCTAGGAAGGCGAAGCCGCGCGCAGATGTACCTAATTCTGTTGTCGACTTACTGACTGTTCGTTTAATGTGGTGCCAACCTTCGGGTTCGTCAGAATTCAGTCTCGAATTCGCATTGCGTTCAATGGAAAATATATCTTCTTGCACTACGAGACTAGTTCTGGCCATGACCATCAGTATTACAAAGTATGTCATCTCTGCGATGCAATACATGTGATGCGCACGCAAAAGTTCGACGTATTTCTGCATCGTTCTTAACTTTAAATTGCTGAATGAAGTGTTGGGCATAACAGATGAATTGTCCACATTAAAGAATCTTCCCGCATGAATATCTCGACGATTTACATGACTTTATTGATGACAAAATTCTAGTTTAAACTTTCCTTTATCCTCGATTAATTATGTCAATGATGCTCTGTAAAAAATGAAAATTTTAGACCTAATGCTACAGATTTAAGAAAAGCTTTTTACATGGGATTGTAATTCATGCAATTGCCATTAATTATTAAAAAGAGTCGATCGAATAAAAGCCCTCTAATAGAATGCGTCATCCGACAGGTGTAAATAAGAAATAAATGAATTCTATACAATAAATCCAATACACATGTATGCAGATGATGATTGGGTGAAGAAGGTGTGGAAGTCAGAAGTGCCAGGGCGAACGCCCAGAGGACGACCTCGAATCATACATGGGAGGAAACAGTCCGAGCAGACTAAGAGAATGGGTCTCTGCGAGGAAGATACGAAGGATTGCGCCAGATGGAGAGCTGCCATCAGAGGCAATCGTCCAACCCAGCCAACGGCGGAATAACGGACGTAAAACGCATATGATATGATGATGATGGTCGTAATGGGTCGAGATTTGGGGAGAATGGATCGAGAATGGACGTAAAACGTATTTGATGATGATGCAATCCAAGAATTTCCTTTCATTTTGTTTTATTCTACTAATCTTGACATGTCTGTAACTTTATGAGGGAGATAACATCATCAAACCTGCGCAATGTACAGTAGGTGCATCTCCATGGGTGAATAGCATGTAAGAAATCGCATACTCCCCTTTCATGTAATGAGATTCAATCAAAGCGGATACATTAGTGAAGTCTTAGCTTGTGTTACTAAGCAACATATCACAGCTATTGTCAGTAGCCACATGAAGTTGCATCATAAATTGTTAATGAAACAACTGACGTAAATATAAAAATTCACTTTCTTAAATACGTTCATTTAGAGGCTGAAATGTCTTAACATATGTATTTACAAAGGATATCAACATCATTGGTGAATACATATTAACCAAATAACAGATCATACATAGTACAGATTTGTTTAAATAACAGTTTTGAAATTCTGCTCCATTGTTCGAACTTGAAATCTTCCCAAAAATGTGTTCTCACATGATTTTCATATAAAATGCCTAGTACTATTCCGCAGTTACTGAGTATTTCTGGTTAACAATCCGGTCAATTCTTTCCCTGATTAATGACTGAAATGAATAATTGTTGATGGTCATTCCATCCATCCTTTGACATGCACAAATTTCCCTTATTTTACACCTTCCGCTGAGAAGTTGATAGTCGGACAAACAAATGCTGATGGCTTTGAGGGCACATGGAAGATTGTGACAAGAATGCGGAAGAAGGCTTACCCAGTCTGCCTCCGACAAAACACTAGTATTACTTTCAAGCGATTGTGTATATGCGATGCTCACGCTCAAACTATGGCAAATGATAACTGGAATCAGTCTACTATTGATTGTAGAAAGTATCGGAAGTACACTGATCATTATCAGCAGTCGATCACATGATCTATTTAAAGGACATTCAAAGTAGAAATCATGACAAAAGAAATCCTTTCTGCTCTCGCTACTTTCCTTCTTCATCATACTACTTTCTAATTACTTCAGTAACATCTCACTTATACAAAATCATATAGCAGTATAAATTTACTAACCTTGGAATACTTCTTTACTTCTGCTACCATCACCTTTCCACACAATGATGTTAGTGTCCAAAGAACCCGATGCTAGTTTACTTGAGTCGGGGCTCCAAGCACAGCAGGTCACACGAGCCGTATGTCCACTGTAATCAGCATATATTTCCCAATTTGAAGTGTTTATCATGTAGATCTTTCTTCCACCGCAAGTGGCAGCCAGACGCTGTCCATCATCAGAAAATGACAAACTGCATACCTGAAAATATATGCACAGATCATGAAAGATCATGAGTGCAGAATGTGCAACAGCAAAAAAAATTTAAAAACTTTTTTGAAACTGAGTATATGATATTGTACCTATTGCCGAAAAATGATCATAAGCTTTGCTACTGTCTCGCAATTCATATTTGATTATTCCTTGGCGACGTGAGGAGTCAGTTTACCATAGAAATATTGGCAAAAATAAATAAATGAAAATTGCGGCAGCAAGGTCCAATAATATTAGATATACAACTTCTCCTCTCAAGAAGTCACAGTTAAACAAAAGTGGAACGAACTAATACATGAAAAGAGCCAGAATATACTGAGTAGTTTTCTTCAAACTCCAAACTAGGATAAGAAGAAACAGAATAATATGAACATTGAATATTTGTACTATTTGAATTATAAATGTGAAATAATGCATGAGGAAACTCACCGCACCAGTTGTAGAGAGGACAGTCACTTCTCCGCAGTCTCCACCACCTTGAGGTACTTTGTGGATATGAATTTTGTTGTCCTCTCCCCCAATGGCAACTACAGAGCCATCGATATTCAAGGCAATGCAGAGAGGATCATAAGAAATTGGAATGGATGCCAAATCAGCACCTTTGTTCAGGATCAGAACTTTCTTGAGACAGGCAATCGCTACCAGATCGCCGCGAGCAGAAACAGCTTTTGGCTGAGTTTCCAGTTTCCGCGCAGGAGCAACTCTGAAATAGAGAAAGCTACTGTTATGATGTCAAGCGCAACTAATCATCCTTAAGATGCTGAACAATGATCTTCCCTAGCGTTTCCCGGACGGACAGTTTTTCCTGTGGACAAACTCGGTTTTCGCGACTGCAGTGATTTTCCGATACTCGCTTAATTAAAAATCTATAAAAAATGTAAGAATTATAAAGACATGTACTGTGCCATACAGGAGGTGCTGTACATCACTTCGTGATGGTGCCTAGGAAGTTCATGAGGGCGTCTTAGAACAATTTCACCACTCAACGATTTTTAGTGCAGTCACCAACTTGAAATATCATTCATAAAGGGATCTATCCTGTCACAAAAATAAGGTGAATGTTCAAATTTTTCAAAAATACATTAAAATTGGGGATTTATGTTTACTTCTTATAATACCTAGATGAGAGAGTAAGAGCAAATGACAGTCATCATTGTTAAATTTACACAACAAAAATGTCATTTGTGTATACTGTATTGTTGAACAGCACTCTAGCAACTAAGGCTGAGACCGAATCGCTTCCACGGGCATCAGTCAGAGAGGCGATTGATGAATCACTTACATGTACATTGAACATTTCCGATCATACAGAATAAAGTTGAAATTTAACCTTTTAATACGATTTGAGTAGCGACGAGTTGAGGTTATTGTTCCCCATATGAATGTACTCGTAATATTACTTTGTTATCTCAAAGTGATGGAGTTTTAATATTTTGTAAAATCTGTATTAAATCGATACCGTTCGCAGTTAAAAGCCCTATTACTATACACTAACACCACGCTGCACACACCTAAAGGGAACTTCCCAACAATGCTTCGTCTTACGAGCACGCTGTCATTGTCTCGTTAATGCACGAAAACAAAGTTGGTTTGCATCTCTCTTGGTTTACAGTTTATTCAATAATGTTATGAAATATTTAGCACCTAGAGAAATATCTGATGCCACTATTTTCCTATGCCCAGGCGAACTGACACTGTGCAATATTTTATGATTGCCAGCCATTCTTCTGGATGTCATAAGATCGTTCGGGCCATTCTGAGCTGCACAGATGAATCCTTTTAGGACGGGGCGCAGCGTCTACAGCTGTCAGGGAATTTAGCGCTTAAATTGTAGTCTGAGAGCCTACTTTCTGCAGTCAATGCGCGGGCGAACGAGTATTCTATAATGCTACATGTACGTTCGCAGTTGGAATGAGTCGGCAATGATAAAGAATATCCATTTTCATTTTGCATGAGTAGAAATTCGCATGAGTTCATTTTAGAATGTAAAATATCACAAATAGATGCAACGTTTGCGCATAATTGTTTAAAAATTCAAGTTTGAAACAACGATTTTTGATAGAAAAAATAGATAGCTGACTTCATTAGTTCAGGAAGATGTAAACTAATTTCTCATTGGTTGTTTGCCGTTATTGTTGTTGTTGTTGTTGTTTTGGCCCGTTCGGTGTGAAAACACATTGACGTCAGTCGCTAGAGACGACCGATTGTCCTCAAATAACTCATCAACTGGATGGCGGAAGTGAGGGTGGGGCCGGGTGGATGGCGTGAAAATTAGTATAACGCTGCACATCTCATCTTGAGCACTTGATGAGGTTGTGCTCCAGGCTTTCTTCCTCTTCGCCACATTCATCGCAGATTGCCTCCTCTGCTAGACCGATGCGATGGCGATACTTCTTGAGAAGAAGAGAATGTCCTGTCCTATATCTTTCAAGTTCGGTGTGTTCTGATCTACTCAAACTGACTTCTTCTTGATAGTTGTACTTCCAATGGCTGTTGTTCTTCTTCCATTCGTTGGCAAGGCTTGCTCGTAGTTTGGATTTCACAGTGTCGATATCGATAGGAATCTCTTTCTGGTCTAAATTAGTGGCATCTTTTCCAGTCGTGTTTGCGATCTCATTCCGATGCACACCAACATGACTGGGGACCCATTGAATGAGAACGTTCTTGTTTGCTGTTTTCTGTAGGATGTTCCAAACTTGGTCTTCGTTTGATGTTCTGACGTCTAAGTGCCCACTTCGCATCTTTTTCAATCACACCTTTACAGATAGCCCGCTTAAGCTTTTAAGTATATTCGCTATTTACATGTAAGTATAAACGTACAATTTTTTGAAACGTATCATTTGCGTAAATATCAGGGTAAAACGTTTTTCATATTTGTAGTGGTTGAATAGCTCAGTCAAACTATCAAAAAAGTGCAAACTGATGACAAGTGGATTAAGAAGTGGACGGAGAAGGGATAGTGTTGCACAAAATGCCGTCCCACACTAATCTGCATCTAATGAATGTCGACAACTGTATTTGTTGTAATTTGTCTGCCTTATAAGGTACTTGATAATCGATTAATTCATTCATCGCCAAGCAATTCACATCAACTCAATGGTAAGGACGCATTGACAGCTTGAATATGCACGGATTTCCTTACACATTGCGAGACTGAATTCATACGTTAAAGATAACATTGATAGCAGCATAAATTTGGAATGACATTCCTGCTATTTCCCCATGGATGTTCGAAACTCAATGTTCGTCCGATCTTAACGCAAATTTCTTCAACGAGGTTTTTATATTCACTTCTTTAACGACTTGGAAAACGTGAACTAAAAAGTCTGATTTCAGTCGAATTGGAATGGTAAACTTTCAATGGTTTTTCATGGTTTCATGGTTTTCTTTGTTTTTCCTTTCATTGGCTGAAAAACCAACTTTTAAAAATGCCCTGCATGACATACCCTTCAACCTCTCGGCTTCAATGACAGTCTATTTTACAATTATTTATTAAAAGAGCAAAAAATGCATCAATATTCATTGAATGTGCAAATATGTATTGGCTGTAAGTCATAAGGTTAAATATAATGTCATTCATAATAGGCTAAAAAATTTGAAAAAACGAAGTTAATTGTATTATATTTTTATTATTAAACAATATATTTCGACTATAAAATCCACAATCATTTTCAAGCAAACTTTAAAAGGCAATGAATCGTATTAAATCTTTAAGTAATCGTATTATACATTTAAGGATGAAATCGTATTAAAGAACGATGAACAGATACAACAGACTTCAATGAACACAATACAAACTTCAACAACATTTTGAAGCTGAACGGCTGTCCTCACGATATTATTTCAAAACCAACAAAAATGAAGAAGCCTGAGCAAGATTTTTCATATTTCAAAATGAGATTTGTATCTCAAGAAATAGACCGAAAAATTAAGAATATAAAAGAAGGATTCAATATACGCCCAACACGTCGAACAGAAATCTTGAGAAAATCCAAATATTAAAACGAATGCAAATCACAAGGCTGCAATGATGCCAAACAATGTTTCAGAAACAATATCATTTACGCAATGAAATGCAACAAATGCCAACAGTCGTACATTGTCAGTACAATACTCTGCATACATCCAAAAATCAAAGAACACCATCAGAACAACAAATCTTCAGTATTCAACCACAAAAGCATATGTCGAACAAACAATTTCAGTATAATTTTTTCTTTCATGAGCTGAAGATGAAGATAATCTCAGAATTAAAGAAACCATCTTAATGCGAAAATTCAAACCTAAAATCAACTGTCTCAGTTCAAGAACTCAAAGACTTTCTTTCTTAATCATATCAAACGATCTCCAAAATTTTAACCAATCACCAAAATTCAAAATCTCAAAATTTTTATCAATCACTAATATCTTCACACACACATCTGTGACATTTACTTACACACAGATTTCTTTGACTTTTGGCTGAGATGGATGCGATTGGTACGTGGTGTGATCCAAAATGTCCCGGACTAACCTACTTGCAGATAACCTGTGATAACGAATACTACTTCAGATGTAAATTTAGGTCTTTAAGGCATGAGAAATATGGTCGCCGAAATTTTTCCGGTCAGTTTTCTATTTTTTCAAAATTTTCAAACATTTTTGTCTGAATTTCAAGATTTTCCTATAAATTCTAGCGATTTAGAATTAATATATTTAGATTAACTTGACAGTTAAGCTATCACTAATAACCTGACTAATAATTAACGGAAAAACAAATGTTTTGTTCCAGAAAACAGTTTACTTTTCAATGTATGAGCCGTTAGCATTCGTCACTTTTTGCCAACGAAGTCTCAATTCACAAAAAGCTTTATGAAAAAATTCCGGTGTCAAAGAATCAAAAAACTCAGTAACTGCATCCCGCAGTTCAACTGGCGATTCAAAATGGTGTCCACGAAGATGCTTTTTGAGGAATCTAAACAGATAGAAGTCACTTGGGGCCAAGTCAGGTGAATAAGGAGGATGGCTCAATAGTTGAAATCCGTTTCTCGTTAAGGCATTGGTTGTCTCCTGCGAGGTGTGAATCGGAGCATTGTCATGAAGCAAGTAGAGGGGAATGTTTCGTGGCTTTCTTATTTTCTTCCTCGCTTCAGATAACAGATTGGAATAATATTCGCTATTGATTCTTACTCCTTTATCCGCAAAGTCAACCAGTTGGATTCCCGAAGCGTTCCAAAAGACCGTCAGCATCAACGACCGGCGATGTGATGTTCCGGATCGCATTTTCAAAGGGGCAGACTCGCCTGATTTTCGCCACTCTGCAGATTCTCGCTTACTTTGAGGCAGATACAAACTTAAAAGGTGTTTCATCCTCTGTAAGGATGCAGTTCAGAAACTGATCTCCGTGCATTTCGAGGAGATCCAAATTTGACTGTGCCGCCAGAAGTCTGTTCTCCTTCATTTCAGGTGACAGAAACTTCGGTACGAAACGTGATGCCAGTTTGCGATATCCAAGTCTTTCGATGATGTCATGACAGGAGTGATAACTGATTCGCAACTCTCTTGACAACTCACGGATGGTTATCCTTCTGTGTGCTGTAATCACTTCATCGCACTGACTCGATTTCTCTTCCGGAATCTCCTGCGGCCGACCAACAGTTGAAAAATCTTTCTCCACAGATTGTCTTCCGCGTTTAAATTCGCTTATCCAGAAATAAGCAGTAGTTCTCGATGGAGCTTTGCTTCCATATGCCAGGCTTAATTCCTTTAGAATGTCACCATTAGCGAAGCCGCGGATCAGGAGGTATCGTATCACACTGCGATATTCGACTGAAGACACGCTTGTCACATCCATCATGAAAACTGATAGAACAAAGAACCATCGTTGACACGGATTTCTTAATGAATGCGTGCTGAATGAACTTCACTGATTGATATCGTAACACATGAAGCAATTAACAAAAGACGTGCAATATTCATGGCAAAGATATCCGTCAAATAAGGTACAAATCAAAATCAATCTAACTATAACAATAAGACAAATCGGATCTCGATCAATTCAGAAAATACAGAAATTCATGTTAAAATGTAAAAATATTTTTTAAAAATAGAAAACTGACCGGAAAAATTTCGGCGACCATATTTCTCATGCCTTAAAGACCTAAATTTACATCTGAAGTAGTATTCGTTATCACAGGTTATCTGCAAGTAGGTTAGTCCGGGACATTTTGGATCACACCACGTATGTGGTTATATGATATCTGGTCTATAACGACTAGATATCACAAAATTAAATTTCCTAGCGATGTCTTTTTCTACTTGCCTTTTGGAGTTTGCTTGAGAATGATATAGTCGAAATATATTGTTTAATAATAAAAATATGATACAATTAACTTGGCTTTTCCAAATTTTTTAATCTAATATTCATTGATATTCAAATACTAAACTGTTATTTTGCAAAATGCCTTGCCGACTACTGGTAGAGCAAAAAAGGATTTATACTAAATCACATATCATGACATATACAAATCATATTATTTATCTTCCATGAGTAAAATTTATCGCACGTAGTAACAACACAACTTCACTTGGTGCGAGACAAGGTCTTCTAATAAACTCTCTCAGGGCTCTTAGAAACTAGCATTTCTCTTGTTAATATACTGCACACCAACAGAATGATTTTATTTATTTCGGATTACTTAATCATTACTGCGATTAATCATTGCCAAGTGCCATCTACTTATCTTTACCCGGTAACTGTGAACTGAGTCATAGTATGTTAAAATGTACCTACTCGTATATACTGAAGATGCCAAGAGAGAAAACAACATTCAAAATCAAACAATGTTCACGTTTATATTAGTTTCAACGAAGACCATGAGAAAATGATGAATGAATACATTACATAGTATATCGATAACCGATTTACGTCGTCGAAATAATTTATTCAATTGTAAGCTATTTAAATGAGAAATCTGGGACGGACATTCCATTACCAACAATTCATAGAAGACATGGATTGGCATCTTAACAATAATGCTTAAACGTTATGGCCGAAAGCAAGTAGCCCTACATATAAAGATGACACTGAAAGATTTTAAAAGTCTGTAAAGTATATCTAAAACTCTCAATGAAGTAATGAACAATTACAATTATCAACGATTATAATAGCCAGAACATTAGCAATTGCATAATCAACGCTCTGTATCCTGCACCGATGATGAGCTAAAAACTGTTCCATTAATGCGGGTTCGAGATTTTGTTGTCACTATCACTTAGAAATAACATTCAGAACTAAATATGTGGCATTGGCACTGAAACTAACGCATAAAATCCAAAGCAGGGATATGATGCTGTTCGTTTCATAATTTATTGCACAATCAAAACATGATTTATATTTAATCCTAATTCATATCGCAGCAATTGGCAATTGTTACATAGTATGATAAAATGACACCGTGAATGCATTTCGCTGGTATGCAGAGACATTCAGTTTAGGAATCAAAGCCTCTTCTATTTTATTAATCAATGTCATTAAAAAATAATCATAAGTTTTTTGCATGATTGCTACAATAACTGCAACTTGTCGCCAATGTGTCTTCATGCTATTCGTGAACAATCGATCCATTTATCGGACAAGGCGATATGACTCAAGGCACAGACACTCACTGGCCATGGATGGACAATGTACATGTACATCAGATCGGGAAACTCGTAGAGCATGCGTAGCTACAAGTATGTAAGTTTATGCAATCATACACATATACAAATCAATAAAATTTATAGAGACACGACCTCTAAGATAAATCAAGGAATCTAATTCACATGAGCATCATGTACTCATGCGTACGCAAAATATGACCCCATAATTGCAAAAATGATTTCACCCGCCAGGTGGGTGCAATCGGTTTTTTTTGCCAACACTATGAGAGAACAAAACTTCAACTGGAGGCAGAAGAATCCACCTGTTGGTGTTGATAGGGTAATTCATTGACCAACTTACCCGGTCTTGAGTGCGTTCAGATCTGTGAAACGCAATGTGTCGTCGAGACCAACACTGACCACTTGACCAGCGCCGTTCATGGACATCGATTGCACTTGTGAGCTATGCACTTCTCCAGCTACATATGACGCCTCACCACTGTCCACATTCCACGCTGCCATCAGACCTTCGCTGGACGCAGTCACCAATTGAAAATCACCACCGTCTGGACAGCGAATGAAGGCAGAGATTGGTTTGTTATGGCCGCGTAGAGTTTTACGAGGACCATCTGCTAACGCATCTGGCGTGAAGAAGTGGATGCATCCGGATAAAGAAACTGTGATGATCGTATCGTCCCGCGCCCATAGACACGATACCTGCATATCGTTCACTGTGGCACCCATTGCATACATTCTGTTAAGATAAAAAATTAAAAAATGTTGAAGACTTTAATGGCGATGGTAATCTGAAAGTGCAGGAAATAAGTTAAAAACTATCATACTGTGTTGTATGATGTGACAAAGTCATTGCTTTTTTCGTCTACTGATTCTTTCGAGTGGCCAGTGTTATTGAACCGGAGGTCAGTATATATTTCTGATGACAAAAGGCTTTCAGAAACCGTATTATCGTGACACAACTGTGTCAAGCATTCGTGCTGTTAAGCACTAGTTAAGCTTCAATGGTGCTAAGTGCTGGTGACGACCAGTGCATGAAAGTGTCTGTCTGCAAACAATTACGATGAAAATAATGCTTTTGAATAAAAATGAAATATAATTTCCTATCCACGTGTCACGGAGAAGCAGTTTCACCACAGTGATCACTAAGGTAACAGAATTAGTGCTGATTATACGGGTGCGATCTCTATATGAGGACGGCTTATGTGATTTTCTCATAGTTGGGATAAGAGTTCTATCGCAAGAACCGTAACAGACAATTCGATTAGCAGAGAATCAGAAGTATCGGTCCGATATTAAGACATAGCCATCAATGTCGTTTGAAGAATTTAAATTCACCTTCAACCGACAATTGCAAACGAAAATGCCTAAGTACCCTTTTACTCTCGATTTTGGAAATAAGATGTTCAATTTTGGACAATAGAGATCCACTTTCGGACAATGAAGGTTCCATTTCGAACAATGGAGATTCCATTTCGGACATTTTTATGCTTTTAAAAACTCTGGCCGGTGCAAAGGTCATGACCATCTGAAAAAAGGTTCCGAATATCCATCGAAGTTCAGTATTAGTTGAATACAGTCCGAACCTGGTAAATTTATTGGCCTTCGCTGACTAGAATATCTCTTAAAACCTACTGATGAACATTGCAGTGATTCAGATAGGAGGAATGAGGAGCTTCTTTACGAATTAATGTGTGTGTTCCAGATCCCTGTAATTATCTTGTTTCCAATATCCGTAGCTTGTCCCACCACTGTATCAACCACCTACTCGAAAGTTCAAAAAATATAATTCACACATCTAACAGCAAATATTGAATCTGATTATGCTCATGGCAAGAAAATAGTGATAAGAAACATAAAAATGACTGAAATTGAATCTCCCTTGTACGAAATTGAATCTCTCTTTTCAGAAATCGAGAGAAAAAAGGTGTACTGCCAAAATACAAAAATCAGGATGATGAAAGTCTTCAATCATACCGTACGACGCAAAATGATATCCACTCACGCCAAAGGCTCCTTGGAATCCCCTTCAGCAGACCATACCTTGACAGTTTTGTCCGCCGAAGCACTAACGATTCTCTTGCCGTCTAGACTGAATGAGACCTACAAATAAACAGATCAAGAATTACATTTCGATCGCTACATTGTCATCTCTCAAAACTCACGCCGTAGATGCCGGCTTTGTGAGCAGGACTTCCGATTTCACCAGTAAATTCACCCGTCTTGCCATCATAGGTCAGAATTCGACCATCAGCACTTGCGCTAATGAAGAAGGCGCCACTTGGTGCATATTTAACAACATTCACGAAATTCTTATGCTCCTGAAATGTAGAGGAAACGCGTGCATCAGGTAAAGCGCAAAAGAAAACACGACAACAATAAAATCAGTGAAAAGAGTTGGATAATATCAACTTGCGCGGAAATAAAATTTCAACAGGATCACCACTGAAAATATTGAAAATTCAGGCTCATACTTGCTTGTAAAAAAATGTGTATAATTCTAAAGGAAAGATTGCTAATGCTGAGTTATTTTAACTCACATGGTCTCTGTGGCACAGTGGTTAGGTGAATAGTGATCTTTTCAGTGTTTTATCCACTCCTAGTGGTTCAGGGGGGAATTTTGATAAGGGGGGTCTAAATGTTTGTGTATCCCGACATCAGGCAATGAAAAATTCCAACTCCTTATGTCAAATATAATTGGCTCTCTACATATGACATTTCACTGTTCATGAATAGTGCAAAACATGCCTATTATACATGTATATTTTAAGACTATAATTTCAAGATGGTGAAATGTTTCAAATTTTAACTTTTAGCTAATCACTTGTTCCAGATTAAATGATTATTCAATGACTGAAAGTTTTTTGCTTGATCGCCACTACATTTCACATCAATTATTCATCATTATCATTACATTACATCAATAATTACTTTCACATGTACGTATATATGTACACTGCCCCAGAATTCCTTAGTACTTTTACATAATGTAGAAAATAGCCATTGTAATATAAAAATTCATTTTCCAAAAAACAGGAAGAAGGATGAGAATTATGAGTGTTATTGTTTACTGTCTGGAATTTGCAGTCGTCTGGCCTTGCTAGAATGCCAGAGTTTCACAATTGACGTGAAATCATCAATATTGGATTCCTCAATGCTGACCAGCATTGCATCGCGGACGTGATACGACAACAATCTTTGCCTTAAGTCAGTTGTATCTCGATTCATACTGGAAAAACTTCTTTCCACGGACGCTGTTCCTAAAGGCGCGGTCTGCAGTCAGCGGAGCGTCACTTCATTCAGCGATTTAAAAGCCAAAGGCGATTTACGATCTTAAAAATTTAAAGCTATACATCCTTTATCAAGTGTATGATTTTCGTTGTTTTCCTTCATAGGGGGGATTTTGACATCTAGGGGGGAAACTCCCCCCAAAACAGGGCTGGATAAAACACTGGATCCTTTCTTCTACAGATTGAGCTCCGAAAGTGTCACTGGAAGTCGATAGGAAGGGAATCCGGACTAACTAACTGACTGTGTGACCTCAGCACCATCCAAGTCCTCAGTGGAGGAGAAGTGATACGTTAGGGCTTCATTTTTTCATTCATTTGGTTATTCAACTGAGCTTTCATCGAAGTAATCTCCTTTAAAATAACAAACTTAGAATAATGCTCTGAAAAAAACTACAATTTCCTTCACTGTATGCATGAGGAATAACAACTATTACATTCATGCTTGAATTCTGATTTTTGATATTGAAACGTGCTTTTTCATTGATAGCATGGCAACCTGAATTAAATTGGAGGGACTATTTGAATGATTTTATGTTTTAGGAGACAGATTTTATGTTTTAGGAGATTTTATGTTTTTGGTCAGAATTCGATGCTTTAACTTGAGTGAATGAATGTTGAAGAGCAAGATGATCGAAATTACATGCGGCCATCCCTTATGAGTCAATTAAAATTTTGTTTTCTATTTCACAAACGGCGATGAATGCATTCGCAAAGCCTATGCGTAGTTGCACATGATACAAAATGTAGATCAAAGTGAAAGGGTAGTGTTTGCAAATATTATGTCATTTACAATATGTCTTGGTCTTAGGTCACTTCAAGGCATATTGAGTTCTACACATCACTGTAATTCGTTCATCAAAGAACATTCTCAAAGGGTGATCATCAAACTTCAACATTTCTTTGAACAAATTAGTACATTGTTTGTCACCAGCTTCAAGTAAAGACGGACTGCCTACTGAGCAAACAAAACTTTTGGGGTTCATGCTGAATGATAAGTTAAATTGGAGCGATCATATCAAGAGATGCGAATCCATTTCATCAAAGAGATGGTCCGGTCAAAATTTCCCACCAACGAAATAATTCATTATTATGTCTCGGCAATTCGAAGCATTTTAGAGTAAGGTACACCAGCATGGCATTTTAGCTTAACAAAGGAGCAAGCGTCTAGAATAGAAGGAGTACAAAGACGAATACTAAAGCCGATTGATGGTATTAATTACAAAAATCATTCATATGATTATTCAGCTATTCTAAGTAAATATAAACTCGAAAGTCTTCACAAACGACGTCAGAATCTGTGCAAGAATAAGTTGTCACGATTATATAATAATTATATTATATTATATAATATTATATTATATATTATATAATATTAATACTAAGTTGTCACCACATAGCCTACAAACTCGTCTTCCTACAGCCAATGTCTATTGTGAAAGATGGAGGAATTACAAACCACGAATCTTGTGTAAGACAAGCAGATATAAGAAAACATTTCTTCCTTCTGTCGTTTCTTCTTTTATGTAGTGTCCTTTTATATATTTACTTCTTTAAATTGATTTGTGTGATGCGTGTTATATAAAACAGAAAGTGTAATTTTACATGTATAATGATCAGCTTTTAGCTGGTATTTTGAATAAAGATATTTGATACGGACGCTGGAGGCTAGAATCAGATTCACCAATAATTTTGAAGACTTCTTTTAATGACCAATTGATTTAAAGACTCTTGAGTCGAAGAAGTCGGTTACATAAATAATCAGTTATATTACAAATTGCCGGGTGCGCGTAAAGGAGAACAGATATTATGCCAGCGCAACAAGCTTTGATGATATCAACGTTACATCCAAACCGTTGAAATGACGTATAGTTTAATATCAATAAAGGCTATGCTTAATTCAAAATTCTATTTAAGTGATTAAGCACACATATTTGACAATTATACCTATCATACATTGTCGAATGTCATTCTTTTAATTTCAAAAGAGCAATAGAAGATTGAAAAAGTGGCTACGTTGTCTTGCCGCAGAATCGGAACACCTGCTTTCAGTGCTCAAATAAGTACCATGTATATCTGGATTATCCGCTATTCAAACAAGAAGCCATGGCAAATATCTTTTTAAACAGGAAATTATATTTGGTAAGATAAACGTTTCATTACAAAATTTACGAGTACCTATCGCATGTAATAAAAAAGTGCTGTACAAAAACTAATCAATTGAAGAAGAACGTGTGATTTCGATGTCAGAAATGTCAATGACGGGTCTTGAAGTAGTTCTTGATCATCGAACACAAAGAATTGCTGTTCTCAGGAGTGTGAAAGAAATTTTTGGTTGTGGTCAACATTTGATGATATTTTCAGGGAGATGTTGCATTTTAATCAGTTTAAGGGAGAGCTCAGTTATGAATCTTTCAGTCTTTGGTTGCAAAAACCATTGCTTGAAAAAATAAGTCTTGTGAAAGAGCCGTGCTCGATTTCTATCAAATCATCATTCATTGTCAAAAGTAGATCAAAATATCAATGCTTGGAGCTCACAGTTTTCATCCATTATTCAGAGTAGGTCTTAATGATTTTATGTGGATAGCTTCTCTGACACTCAAATCGATAGTATTGAAGTTAGAAACCATGATGGAAATCTCCAGAGAATATTAATATAATTTAATTTAGATACATTTATATTCCAGCAGCAAGAGTTTCTTTTGACAATTGCTTTTATTAATAGAAAAATGCTGCCTAAAATTAATTGTGAATCAATCAAATTGGGTGTGAATCAATGCTAAATATGGGAGAGGCTGTGCATGTGACACTATAACAGAATTTTCCCAGCCACTTTACTGCAAGATGAAGGCATGTCATGTAGCAGTTGTCAGTTTCAATAAAACCATTTGTTAAATTAGCAATTTTTATGAATTTTAGATAGTAATCATCCAAATGGAAAGTAGAAAAATTACAGCAACCAGTTTAAAATCAAATATAAGTGTAATCGGAACATATCTAAGTATTCGAACTCAATACCGGCACCAACATGCACTTGCGGTATTCATTTAGTTGATTCATACAATAACTTCCGTGCTGGTGCAGTAGGTTTACATTATGAATTGACCTAGACTTGCCGACAAAGAATGTTGAGCTTCTTTAACAAATAATAACGTGTTGTCTGTTAATTGCCCTTCAAACAGAAATGGTGATATATTTCATGACACATATGTATAGTTTCGCACAATTTTGTTAAGAAGTGGTTATAAGAAATGCCGTAATTAACCCTGGTAGCTTATTTGCATCAAATTCTTTATGCTCCAAATAGGCGAAAACTAAATAAGCTGCCATGGCAGCTAATGCGAATAAATACGATGCGTGGAGAAACATTGCAAATAAGCAAAGCAAAATAAACGACATGATCCAGTTACATGACGCCGTAAAATTCACGGACCTTGGATATAATCAATGCAATGATGTAATTTATTTAGAAGGTGGCTTTGCTTGTCTCCCCAATAAAAGATAGAAGCTGCAAAAATGTATGCAGAACTTCTTGATAAACTAACACGCATTTAAACATATTAAAGGATGCAATTCTTTGACTGATGATCGACTAGTGAAATTTGGAAAGTCATGCCAAGTAAGATAGCATTTCATAGATTCTTAGATCGTCTTTCTTACATTTCTTTGAGATCTCACATCTAGATTGTAGGCAACTCTTTGGAACAGGTGTCGCGACGTGAATCCCACATAGCTCGCATCGGCACTCATAGGAACATCGGCACTCTGTAATAAGTGAGCATCGCCTACAATCTAGCTGTGACCAAGTAATTTCTATGGAGAGTTTTAAGATCTTAAAGAAATGCAAGAAAGACGCTCTAAGAATCTATGAAATGCTATTTATTCAGAAACTTCATCCTTATCTGAATGGACAGAAGGATTCCGTAAAAGGAAGATAGGTCATGTAAAAACTGAAATACTGTTGAAATATTCGATTATTCAAATCTCACAGTCCTTCACTGTTGCAAACATCAAGGCTGGATGAAGATGAGTAAAAAGCGGCAAATTAGGCAAATAGGAGCTGCATAAATGCTGACTTTTCGTCAAGGATTTAAACTATCTACAATCTTCAATCATGTTGGTGCATCTCAATCTGCCGCTTTTCGTTGTTTGGTCCGTACAAATCAACCATCAAGCCTTAATTATATCTCAAGAAAGCAATGTGGCAGAGTTTGCGGCACCTCAGTATAGCTTGTTCCTTTTAGAAGACTATTTGTTAGCAAGTCAAATTGCAAATTTTTTAAATCAAAACGTGAGGGAAGAGGACGAATGAATGAATGATGTTATGATAATTATGTTTAGAAAAATGTGTAATAATCTCCAATCACGTCATACTCGTATCATTCAAAAATTTCGAAAATTAAAATTATTCGATAGCGTCGTCGCCGTAGCGATAAGTTAAACAATGAAAGTTTCAGCAATAGTTATTTACACAACAAGTGCAAAGTATCCAGCTTTATTGCATTTTTTGAGATCAACATGTCTATCCCCTCGCCCGAAGGGCGAAAGCATAGTTTGTTGATCGAGAAAAATGCAATTAAGCTGGATATCTTTGCACGAGTTCTGTAAGTAACTTTATTTTTCACAGAACTACCAGAATCTATGATCATGATCCTTAACATGATTTGAAAATCAAACCAAAGCAATTTTGAAATCAGATAGCCTGCTTCTTTGTCCTTTGTACATGCAGATTTATCTCATCAACATCTATGCATGATTTTCGTTGTAGAGGATGAAAAACTTTCTATGTGCTAATGTATTTCAATGAAGGTGCAATAAAGACTGTTTATTGCACTCTTTGAAATTTATGCACACTTTGGAAAGCATAAACTATATTATGGAAGCGATAATCATAGAGATTATAGCACTGTGAAATATAAAATATATTTTTTAAAGAAAAACGATGCAGATTAGGAATAAACGGGTAAAGTGCCTTTGAACCTTTTCATTTTGGTCCACGAAGCATCTTCGAAACAGACACCTCACAGTAAAAGTGCTGAACAAATGAATCACAGTAACAAAATGCACTTTGGGAGACATATTGCATATAAACACGCTTCATCATCGGTGAGCTGATTTTTTGCATGCCTAATGATCACAAAATTGATTCAATCACACGAGCATCTAATTCTAGTGAGGTTTGTTTATGATTCAAGCATCACAATGTACGCTCAGACCAGCGCTTTCTTTCACCGATAACTGTCTCATCATCAATTCGTAATTTAGTTAATTATTATTGTGAATGGAAATATTATTATCCTTCTACACCTTTTCCATTTCTATTTCAGATATTTCCAAATCGATTTCAGATCTTTCCAAATGAATTTCAGACATTTCCAATGGATTTCAGATTTCTCCATTTGGATTTCAGATATCTTCGAAGTTGAGCCTGTGGTAGATATCTGAAAATCAATTGGAAAAATCTGAAATCCATCTGGAAATGTCTGAAATTCATTTGGAAAGATCTGAAATCAATTTGGAAATATCTGAAATAGACATGGAAAAGGTGTAGTAGTCCAATAGTTGTCATGCCTTCATCATAAATGTGTGCTTATTCCTTTTCTTTGTTCAACAAAATAAATGCTGATGCAAATTCATTAATACATGTAGTATTATACAAAGAAATTTGATTTTATGAAGACAGTTTAAGTAATAGTGATTTATTAAGCTTACGATTTCCAATCCACCTTGATTTACGTGATACTGTCGCATCTACATTGGCAATACAACATGAATATGAAATATTCTAATTCTTAGGCCTACATTCCAAGAATCACCATGGACCGATTTCCGGCACCCTCAGACCCCCTCTGATAAATGTAGTAACCTCAGCAAGATGGACATGAAAAGAAGCAAAGATCTCTGGCAGTCCCGGGCACCACTGTATTTCGAGCATTGGTTAATGTCACATCAGACTCGCATTTCTGATCCAACAATTAAGAGTTTCACTCAAATCCAAGTTATAAAGTACTTACATGATGATTCACTTCGCACTTGAACGGAGGGCCATGATAGAAAGCTACATGGAAATCTTCACCACCTGACGCTATTCGGAATGGTCGATTGGGTTTGTAGGAGACAGCGTTAGCCGGCTTCGTATGACCACGCATATCACCAAGGGATGTTCCAGTATCAAATGAGAATGCGGCAGTGTAGCTGAAATTAGAGAGATTAACTTATTGAAATGAATGCAAAATTAATCATATTAAATTAAAAATATTGAATACGTTCAAAATTAGGATCAAAGTTGGCGGACAATATTTGGTTGCTTACCCGCAAAGCGCTAAAATGATATCCGATACAAAATTTCATTTTCTCAGTTCAATGATAAATTGCCATTTAGTTATCATACAGCTAATACTAAGAGCTGTCTCATTTGAAAAAAAATATTTAAAAATGTTAACGAATCGATGAAAATAGCAACAATGAGATAAGTAAATAATAGCAATCAATTCAGCTTTCACAATTCAAAGCAAATGGTTTTCATGAAGTCGAAGAGATATTTCCATGCGCCTTGTTCATGACATCACCATGAAAAGTGGCTTGCCAAGTGGGAATCGAATGTTTAGTGAAATGAGAAAATGATAATCTCCCAAACGACTCCAGGCGACGGATCGGATGAACGATGCGTTATCAATGGTTTTTAAAATGCAACGTTTTCATGTTTAAAAAACCAAGTGGGAATCGAACCCAGCCATCGAGCTGCTGATGAGGCATGAAGATCACCAGCGAAGCACACTCTCCATGGCGATGCCAGGACCAAGCATAGCTCCAAGTGCGCATTGGTTCGTTTTAACAACAATGGCAACTACTTCCAGCCGAGGTCAAAAATAGGACTTTAGACTCAAAAATCTTTAACACACACTGTGAAAATTCCTCTCAACGACGCCAAACCCACTTTTCAAAGTAACGGATGAAACAAGGACAGATCTTTCGCAATCTGCCTTTGAAGATGACAACCTTTTGGTAGAACTTTCGAATCATTACGATTGTCCCTTTCAGCTGCTCTAATTTCATCTTCTTTAACGCAATGGCCGTGATCGATTTTGACACGGATATGAGCCAAGAGAAGGGGTGGACTTTCAGCAATACATTCATGTATGTCAGAAGTCAACTGATCCATTGCAGGAGAGATAATGTCATTATTGTAACTTGAATTGATTTGCTATTATTGAATGCCGTATTTTTGCATTTCATTGTCGTACCTCTCACTAAATAAATAAATAATAAATCACCGTTAAGATAGGCATCACGAAATAGGGCCGGAGGCACACAGAAAAAGCCTTAAGTCATTTTGACAATATTTTTCTCATTACGGGTAATATAAGCAGACAGAAGAAGAAAATTGTTGATATTTTTCTGATTTTTCGAAGAGCATAAAGAATGACACGTTATATAACGTCGGTTCTATTGAAGATCATTGCCCAAGGATTCTCAACCGGGTGACGGCTAATAGCTAGTGGCTCATGGGACTTATGGGTTATGGCTTACTCTGTGTATGCCCGCTTTCATTGAAACTTATGTGTTGGAACTGCATATGCGGCTTAGGGCTTATGGTGTGTGCCTCCGGCTTAATTGAGCCGCCGATACACTTTGCCTTGTGCCGGAGTTTGACATTGATAACAAAGGTGTATCTGATCACAGGTTGAACTGTTAATGTAGTTACAACGCTAGAAGTAGTAAAAATCTTTGCACAGGCTCGCAATAAGTATGACTTGAATCGAATGGATGCTTTGTACATAAAAAATTCGATCAAAAAGATCAGTCGAGAGGTTTTCTTTTAGCTATTTTAAGGTGAACATCTAGCGCAACAGCTCTTCTTAGTTGATTGCTCGTATCTTGCTCTGAACTTTGTTGCGTCTTTTTGTTTTTTCCAAATTGTGTATAGCGTTGACTAATGCCAATGTAAATCAAATATATATATATATATAACAAGTGACAGACAATTTGTCACTCAATTCACATACTTATCAGTGTTGAATGATTGCACAGAAATTCATAGACAGTCTAACTTGTTATCTCGTTGTTTAAGACTACATTCTGCTTAATTCTTTTTTTTTATTCCTGAGAAAGCCAGAGGCTATTTTTGACATAGTGTATAATATCCAGGAATGGCCAAACGATTACGTACTTTACATTCTGCTTGTCATGCGTTCACTTTAATACAATTTTATACCTGTGCTGTGGATTATAATGTGATCTAACATACCGTATCACACTGTCAAACGCTAGTCATATACAGCATGTAAATCTGCAAGTCTTTGTCGGGTAACTGCAGAGAAAATAGATTTTTTACGAATGGCCAGGGCATAGGGAAAGTCTTGATAATACTGCATAGGAATACAGTATATCACAGCTGTTCTGTATGTAATCAGCTGATCCATAGATAATTGCCATCTGATTCCACACTTGTGAAACGGATGGAACACTATTGTAAATAGGAAGTAAGGAAGTTACGTGAGAATCAGTAGAAGGCTGTACTGGACTCATTCTTCGAAAGAAACGGACTCAGCTGGCAACACTTCAAGCATAAATGTACTGAAGGTGCCCCAGCAATGATCGGAATCCGTGACGGGATCGTAACTTTTGTGAAGAACGAGTGGTTCCATGTGAAATCTTCGTAGTTCACATTGTTCTTTGCATCGTTACGCGCTCTCATCGAAAACTCTACCTGCGCCTCTGATGGAAAATATGGACATCGCCGTCAAAGTCATCAACATCATCAGATCGAGGGCCAAAAATAATCGTTTTGCTTCAAATTTTAGTCGATGAAATAGGATCACAACATCAAGAAACAAGTTTCCTTCCTGTCTCTATGAACTCTCTAGTGTCGCTATAGTAGAGGTCGAGAATTTTTTTTACTGGTTAACGATACAACCTCTCAGGGATGAAGATTTTGTTCTTATGCTTGCATGCTTTGCCGATTTATTCAGTCGTCTCAATAAAGCCAACTTAATTCTACAAGGCCGTGATTTGACAGACTCGTGGGACTCTCGGCCAGAATGGATATTTGGACGAGACGAATGAAGTCTGGATCGGGCTCATCGCTCCCGCTATTGAATGAGCATCTTCAGACGGATGGTGTCGAGTTGCCAGTCTTCCTCAACTACAATCTTAGTCTTTCTGCTCGCATTTCGTCAATTACTTTCTGCTCCTTCGCTCAAAGACTCATATAACGCGAATATCAATCAATCAGTAGATGAAGCAGAGGAGATAGCTGATATCTAATCTTCCAATGCGATGAAATTAGCCTTCAAAAATAAGGTGAATTTGTCCGGATTTTGGCTATCCGTGTATGATTCATACCGAATCCTAAAGGCTTCTACAGAGATAGTTCAGCTTCTCGACAACGCATCTATGTGAACAAGGATTTTCTAATTTGGTATAAATCAAAACAAAATATAGAAATCGTCTTGATGTTCGGAGCGCTGCTCGTCTGTCTACTTCGAGCACAGAACTGAATATTGGGTACGAAGTTGCATGTACATAAGCTTTTAACAGACAAGTAGCATCATGCAGCCGTGTGAGAAATGAAGAAAGCTGAATGCATTGTTGCTAAGAAATTGAATGGAGAAACTTTGAATAGGGGTTCACAGTAAGTTGATTTTGTAAATAAAATAATTAAATATTGAATTGCATCTTCAGTTGAAAAATGGGAACAGACTTGGATAGCCGCTTCTTCAGCCAATATCAGGCTACTGGGATAAGGGAGCAACATTTTCGTAATCAGTTTGTCTAGGTGTCATTTCATCGGAAGATGGAAATTGAAAATAACCATCCCGTCACGACCAGGCGACCAATGTAATTGTTTAAAAAATGCACTGCCAGTCATCATCATCATGCCATAGATGCCAGTCAAGCGAAGGTTTCTCCTTTCATCCTCCATCGAATGCGATCTTCTGTCAGTCTCCTCCAGTTGTCGTCGATTTCGTGTAACTCGTCTCTCCACCTTGCCAATGGTCAGCCCCTTTTCCTTGTTTCTTCTCGAGGTGTCCACTCCGTCAGCGTCTTAATCCATCTTTCGTCCTTCAGTCTCATCACCAGTCTCACATCCAGCATGAGTAATAATAACGCATATATTTCCTCATTTTTCATGTGGGTTAAAAATCGTGATTTGAAAGTTATCCTGAGTGCTGTTTTGGTGAAAACGCGAGATTTGCTGATTTATATTTTTGCAATCGATCGATGATTCATACGATTTCGAGTGTGAGCACTTTTAAGAAGGGGAAATTTTACAGGTGTGTGATACAGGAGTGCACTGCTGATTACCAAGCAGCAACTTTAGCCGACAAAATCGATTCCGAGCAATCTTCTCGCATTTTTAGGTCCCACAATATACTTGAGTCAGACTCGTTTATTGAATTGTTACTTTAGTTATGCACGTTTACTACTGGATTGCAATTGCTTAATCTGGTTTTCCAATGTTCTTGCTTCAGTGAAGTGTATAAGTCAAGAATATGATCGCATGATAAGAGAATTGTTACATTGTTGCTTGCTATTTAAAATTGACGACTTTATCTTGTCACACTTCCGCTGATATAATCACAATGTGCAGTAATACTATCAACAGACGGAAGCTCTAACACAATTGAAGCGATCATGTTCTCTCGTCAAAGTCAAGTGTGAAGGAATTTCTCTGTCTGAAATGCTATACACGTAGCCTTCACCGTGTACATCTCCAATCACCGCAATATGTTGAACGACTCTGAAATTAATTCTCCTTCAGTAAATCTTTTTGAGAGGTTTGTCAATGACATGTTTCAGAAGATTGATATCTGGTAATTTTCTTTGTATTTGTATGTATGTGATATCTACTGAACGGTTGACTACAACACTGCACTGTACTAGAAGCATAACAAGCATAACATAAATTGTGATAAAACAGTTCTGTCGTTGATGTACAAGTGTCATTATTAAGTTTCTGATCAGCAATGCATGCAAGAATGTGGTTGAATGAGGATACAATTGTTAGAGATGCTTGTGTTTGCCGACATTAGGAGGCTTGCCAAATCTGAATATGTTTAGTTTAATACACAAGGGTGCATAAACATCGTTGGAAATGACTTGAAGATATTCCACGTCAAAAATTATGACTCTGGACTTAGTATTTTTCGCTTAATCACAGAAAACATCGAAAATTTCATTTTTACCAAACCCTGCATTCTGCATCCCATTGGATTAACAGGTGCTCTTCCTTGATCCTGTCTGACAAGAAGAGGAACAAGCTAGAACTCGGGAGACGCGAAGATTCGGAGAAAGCATAGAGTGTACACCGTTCTGTGAAAGTCTCATTTTCGGCCTCACTCCCGCAGAAGCTCGTTCTGGCTGCCGGACTAGCACGGATGGGATTGCTGTTCAAGGGCCGCCAAAAATGCACCAATATCTCTATGAAAGAGGCACCAATGTCAACACTACGCACAGATGACGAATCAAGAACAAATATGAATTCTTTGGAGCTTCACGAAGGATATTTTAGGGATTGTTGAGGGCGCCGCACAGCCTCATGAAGGGGTCATCAGAATTTGTTGAGGGCACATCAGTTGGTAAGGTTGTTCATGAGGGCGCCATTGAGAATGTGGAATAGAAAGCACCCTTAGCTCAATATTCTTTGCCATTTACAAATGGATTTCACGAATAATTGGAAAATTATAAAAAATAAAACCGCGCCGAAATATTTCTTCAATGGAAGAAAAAATCATATCTTTGCATGCGCATGAAATATTGAAAATAAATCTTTCTATGATATTTGGATCTCAACATGCATTCACAAGCAACTGATATGTGTTAAAATGAAATTGATGTGATCTGAAATATAATTAAATAAAATAAATTAATACAATTAAAACTTGAAATCTGAGTTGCGAATGAGACAAATGAGCTACAATTGAAATAATGATCTTTGAATAGTTTATAAATGACGATTCCCGAATTACTTCAGTCGTCTGAAATATAATGTCTTAAATTGAAATAGTCATGAAACAGAAACGTAGGTGTTGCATTCCAAAAAAAAAATGATTTTTACACACAGAAGAAAGTTCTCTGAAATAAATTTGACATCAAAAATTTTAATGCTTTGATCTAAGATAGAAACTTGGCACACTGAAATGAATCTGCTAGATTCTTGGATATAGACAGAAGGTAAAATTTGCAATTAAACTGGAAATGGTGTAATCAGTCTGTCGTTGACGTAATGAGCGCATCATGCGCATTTTTAAAAGCTCTTGAAGTCTAACTATCCATCTCTGTGCAAACCGTGACTTTGATGACAATAAAATCTCTACTCTAGAGCAGAATTGGTTGCAGTTTCATTCAAACACAGCCCTGGTGCAGTTCACCCGGTGGTGCCGCAACATTGGGTCAATTTCCATTCTAAGTCTAATTCAGATAGACAATATATTGCAATGATGCAACCAGAACATAAAACAGACGTGACTGACCTGGCTCAGCCATGGCAGGTCTGATCGCGTATATAATCATGCAGAGTGTCACAAATAAAAGTTCAATTTTTATTCAAATCGTATAAATATGAATTTGTTGTTGCCTGAGATGCATTGCTTTAAAATGAAGTTCTAACGTCACTATTCCCCTTACTGGGGGTTTGGATGGTGCTGATATTGTCAGACTTTTCTGGAGCGTTGTGGTACTTTTAGTCCAGATGCCCTTCCTGACGACTTCTAAAGACACTTTCGGGGATCGACCTCTGTATCAGAAGATCGCTAGGCAAAGCACTTAACACTGCGCTACGGAGACTATGCACTTCATTCATTAAAAAAAGGTTTTGATAAACGATTTATGTGCCAGGATCTGATAGTTTTCAGTTGACTTACAGTAATCTTAATCATCAATTTTTTCCATAAAGTGCCCCTTGCTCCATGTGCTGAAGTAAAAATTCAGAAAAACTTCTTTACTATCACCGCGCGCTAATTCCTCAAGGAACGGTTGAAGAAAACATTAATAGAGAGGCATGGGGAATAAATGCTCTCAGCTCCCATAGAAATTTAATCAAAAGAAAAATGCGACATGACTGGAAACTGTTAAAACCAAGTAAGCAATGTCCTTCAAAAAATAGTCCATCATGGACCGATTGCACGATAGAGGAGGGGGGAAATGTACAAAATATGAACGATCGCTTAATTGTTGAATGCATCGTAAGTGAACTTCATCACTTCAAGTTTATGATCACTTACGATTGTCGTCCTTCTCCAGCTACAACAAGTCGTTTGCTCTCACTATCCCAATCAAGATCCTTGATAACGCCAGAAATGGGTTGGTATTCAGCCTTCAGGATATGTTCTGCGTTGATCGTGTCCCATATGCGGACTTTGCCAGTCTTTTCTGAAAACAATATAATAACCAAATAAGGAAGCTTTGATGATGCCAATGTGGAATACATTTAATGAGCTTGCTATTGGCTGCTCATTAGAAGCCTGTGAATGTTAAATTTACAAAAATGCATCCTAAACCTTATTCTTTCTGCTATTCTTTATTTAAGTGGGGACATGTTATAATTACCTCCAGATGCGATGTAAAATCCCGTCGGGGAGTATTTTGCCACAGAAGTTTGAGTAGCGTGTTCGGAGTAGACATCACTTTCTTTTGGGTCCTGAAAATATAGGTAAGGAATATAGAGATGTAAGGAAATATAAAAGTAGCTTGCTCATCCTCAGAAAACTTATTGCATGTTTCTAATTAAATTAGAACACGACATGGCTAAAAAACCCAAGAATCCTGAAAGCGGAAGAATACAAAAAATTGGAATTCCTAGAATAAATTACATTATTAAATGTCTCCGTGGTACAGTGGTTAAGTGCTTGGCCTAGTGATCTTCTGGTCCAGAGAATATTTTAAGATTGCTACAAATTGACATTTTGAAAATATTGATGGGTCATTTAAGTTTATCGGATCAACTTCCTAACAACTCCTATTTCTTCGGTCATTGCTGACGGTCGTACGCTCGTGCACAAGTATCGATCTGAATATTCTTGACTGTTTTATCGTTGTGTCTGGCCAAAAGGATTTTTTTATATCTTTGGAATTGTCATAGCCTCATCTATCTCATGGTGCTCTCAGAGGATCCTCATTTAATATTCTAAAAGTGGATACACGTCGATTTTCGGTTTTGATTGATACGTTGGATGATTTCCATTCATTCTAGCTGCATTTCTCAGTCAGCGCAATCTTGGTTGTTCGTGGTGCTATATTTAGAAATACGTGAATTCCGCGCTTATTGTGCCTGATATCTATCTCTCTTCGCGTGATTGAAGCCTGTCTGTAGATCGATCTGGTATTGTCAAACGAATATTAATCAGCTGTTCAGAAGTGACTGATCTACACACTCCCTACGTCCAGAGTCAGGAAATTATCGATTTTTTCGACCACACGTGACCCTCCATCAGAATTTCGTATTCTAAATTCTGACGTAAACCGCGATGTCATCAGTGAATACAGAGGGTGCTTCATTTGCTAATGTGAGACGAATGTCTGATGGACAACTGAATAAGCTCTCTAAGAAGCAACTAACTGACGCTCTCAAGGACGCAATCCGTTCTTCATCAGTGGTCGATGGTTCATCACCAGTGCATGATGCTATGGCACCACAGTACTTCAAAGCGTTGTTGCATGAGGCAATGCTCGAACTGAAAGAAATTCTTCTTGAAGAGCAAAGTAGAAAGATGCAAGAATTAGAACAGAAATTACGACAAGAAGTTGAAAGTTTTAGAGTAGAAAGTCCGGTGAATGTTGAGAGCATCACTTATGATCTAGAACAACGAATGTTGAGACAATGTAATGTTATCATTAGTGGAGTAGAAGAAACTAAGAGTGGTACCATAGAAGAAAGACAGAGTAGAGATGAAGCTACTGTTGACAATATTTTAAATGAGACAGGAGTTGATTATACTGTTCTCTCTGTTCGGCGCTTGGGAAGATTCAATTCTGATCGAAAGCGTCCAATTCGAGTAACTTTGAACGAAGTCTATGAGAAGGTCGATGTTTTGAAAAATGCTTGATGCTTACGAGATAGTACATGTTACAGGTACGTATTCATCAACCCAGATAAAACAAAAGTTCAGCAGAAGGAAGCTAAACTACTTCGTGATGATCTAAAAGCAAGGAGAGAAAATGGGGAAACTGACCTTGTAGTGTATGGTGGGAGAATTGTCCGAAAGTCTGAGATTAAAAATTTTCGTTAAAGATTTTATGCAATGAGAAAAGACTTTTCCATCTTTAGTATTGTCAAATATCCGATCTCTCCGACCAAAACTCGACGAATTGTGTGTTTTGGCTTCAACATTTCAGCTGATGTCATAGCCATTACAGAGACTTGGCTAAATGACTTAGTAACAGATGATGAGATTGATATACCATCCTATTTCACTTTCCGCTGTGACCGAATAGATCAGAGAAAAGGTGGTGGTGTATGCATTTACATTCGAAATGACATTCATTGTATTCGCCTGCATGATAATCACCGAGATCCAAAATTTGAAATTGTATGGATGTATCTCACTGATATGAAAATCTTGCTTTTCTGTGTATACTTACCTCCTTCCTTGCGTCGTGATGAAAGGATACTATGTAACTAACATTATTGTTGAACAAATAGATTCTGTCAGTGAGCTTTACCCAGACTGTAATGTAATGTCCGTTGGAGATTTCAACCAATTTCCGACAACAGGCCTGGAAAGCGCTCTAAGTCTTGTTCAAGTTGTGAATCAACCGACGAGAAATTATGCGATTCTGGATAAGATACCAATTGACCGACGTATCTATGAAACCATTAAACAGGAAGTTCACCGCGACAATATCAAAGAAATTGTGGTTATTGGCCCCAGCATCGGCGCCTCCGACCACCGTACCGTGTTTCTTAAATCAATGTCATGCCAAAAAGACATCACAGAAATACGAAAGGTGTATGACTATCGAGAATCACACATTTTTGCTCTACAAAGGAAATTGAATTCTTATCCATGGCATAACTTTTATCGAAGTGAACTGCCCATTGATGAAAAGTGTGAAATCTTCCACGAAATTCTTGATTCAGCAATACATGAGACAATTCCATTCAGCTTTGTACAAATGAAATCAACAGACAAGCCGTGGATCACACCTTAGTTGAAGTCCCTTATTGACAAAAAGCACAAGGCCTATGAGGAGAGAAATGACTCGCTATATCTTCATTTAAAAAACAAACTGAAGACATCGATAACACAGGCGAAGTCTAACTGGCTCAGAAATAAAGCTAACACGAAAAGTGGTCTCTGGAAAGTTATTAACAATTCAAAAAGTAACAATTCAAATCTTCCCTTGTCAAAATTGATTTCGTCATTTTCGACTCCAAAAGATGCAGCCGAAGAAATTAACTCTAAATTTGCTTCGAATTTTTCAAATGCATGTGATTGGTCTGATGTCTCCAGAAATCTGCCGGATAACGATGTGCATTGGAATCCTGACGTTGGTGTTGATCGAGTCTATCATGAATTGCTCAAACTTGACACGAAGAAGTCGCCAGGAAGTGATGGCTTGCAACCTCGACTTTTGAAGCAAATAGCTGCTGATATATGTAGCCCACTACCACACATGATATCGCTATCAATTGAAAATTGCATAGTTCCTGTGCGCTGGAAGATGGCAAATATAAAAGCAATTCCGAAGTCCAAACCGGCCAGTATCGACAATCTAAGAGCAATTTCATTGTTACCTGTTTTCGCTAAGATCCTAGAAACGATTATCACTGGATCCATTAAAGACGACATTGAAAATTGCTACGGCATAAATCAATTTGGTTTCAGGCCCAAAACGTCAACTGTCCACGCCCACGTTCACATCCATGACTTCCTTACCAAGCAAGTTGATGATCGCAACAATATTGGATGCTCAATTATATCTTTTGATATGAATAAAGCGTTCGATAAGGTCCTCCATTCAGAAATAATTTCCTCTCTGACCGTCGCAAATTTGCCAACAAAGTTCATCGAGTGGTGTATCAACTATCTCAAAGATAGAAAACAGCGAGTTCGTATTGATTACTCAACTTTTAGCAGCTTGAAAGACGTGAAATCTGGCATTCCTCAGGGATCAGTTGTCGCACCGTATCTCTTCTCCGTCCACATGGCATCACTTCAACCAATGTATGCCTGTACCCAAATGACGAAATATGCTGATGATGTTGCATGCATTATCCCTTTCAAATCAGCTTCAGAACATGACATGCTGGTACGTGATGAGATCGAGCATGTAAGCAGCTGGGGTGCTAAGCATGGCCTCTCTCTAAATACAAAGAAAACAAGAATGATGATTGAGAAGAAAGGATCTTCAATTTCGATCTGCCTTGACAACGTGGAATTAGTGAAAGACTTGAGAATCCTCGGAATCATTTATAGCAGTGACCTTCGATGGAACTCGCATGTTGAGATGATATGCAAGAGGGCATCGCAAAGAATTTTCATACTCAAGAAGTTACGTAGCGATATACGGCAGAAAGACTTGATAACACTGTACAATGCATTGATTTTGGATGCGCTAGAGTACTGTTCTCCTATAATAATTGGCATGAGTGAGTCGAACAAGGAGAAGATTGAGAAAGTACGTCGTCGATGCCACCGAATAATATGTGGAAACCATTGCGAGTGTAAATCTTTCACGCCTCTTTGGGTTCGCCGGAATAATCGTGCTTCAAAGCTTTTGTGTCAGTTAGAAAGTCCAGATAACATTCTCCACGAACTTTGTCCGAAACGCTTCCAGCGCTCAAAGAATTTTTCTCTACCGACCATCCACTCTTTGCGCCGCCAGAACTCATTCATTTCTTTCACTGTGTCTCTTATGAATCATTCATTGTATGGTTTCCATTAATTACTTCACTGTCCCATAAACCAATTTCTGACAAAATTCTCTTACATGTTATTATTTGATTTATGTAACGATTTCTTGTACTTGATCATTTTTATTTATTTAACAATATAAACATTTACTACTACTACTAACTTCAAGCTTCATCTACATCAGTTTTGCATCCAACGGCACCTTGTGTGAGAGCATGTGTTGCAAGTAATGAAAAATTTATTTTGGGACAGTCTAATGCGTGCTATAGACGTGATCATGCAAAATGCAGGGTAATACGTGATGCTTTACAGAGGAGATCCTGTGTCTGAGACTCAACCCCCGTAACCAACGCGGAGTAACAATTCTCTAGAATTATCCCTATTCTAAAATTAGATTCTCGGATTAGTGTTTACTCCGCGTTGGTAGATAAGGGGGTAAGAGAACAATGAAACTATCCTTGCTATTGAGTTTCTGCATATGGTGCCACCGTTACACAAGTAGAACATTTTTGTACCGTGGTTACCCGTTTTAGAATAGTAACGACACATATCAGCTTGTCGCACGGAGCGAATAGGAAACTGTGTATTGGACGTGCTACTTCCTTTGGCAGATAAACAAAAAATCACTTTTTGAAAACTAATTGAACAATCCTACGTAAAAATGTATCCATGAGCGCCACGTTTGAAAAATTGCATTGGATTCCTTCATTGTTACGTGCAAAGTATAGGACATCTGTCATGGTCTATAAAGCTTTGAATGGATTGGCACCAACTTGCATCAGTGACATGCTATCATTTCGGAGTACCGTGCGCTCTTTGAGATCGACCGACCGATAAAAATCTGCTCATTATTCCCTTTAGCCGAGTAGAGAGTACATGCTTTTCCGTCCGTGCTCCATCCATATACAATGAACTTATTGCTGACATAAGACAATTTCAAACTCTTAAGTCATTCAAGTATTTGTCCTTTGATCATTATTTTAAATTTGTAACGAGTTACCTCCCATTATCTTTTTCATTGTTCATTACCAGCTGATCTTCTTATCTTCGTTATTGTTACTTGATAATATTTCGTGTGAGAGCGCTGCTCGGCCATATTGTAAAAGTGATTCTTCCTAATATGCTCCGAGGATAATAAAGTTCATTATTATTGTTATCATAACATATGACACACGGTTCAATTGGTTTAACAAATTCATAAAACATGATTAATATGGATGTTTTCCTTTCACTTGTCGATGCCAAACTGTAGTTTCTTAAACAATGTCAGGCGACTCTTCCCTGGTAGTTTTAACGTTTTCTATATGTAATATGCCGTACATATGTGGTGAGTTCTGACGAGTAATTTTTGAATGATTTCACTTCATGATGATGATGCGATGCTTCATCGCAACAGAGCGGCGACTGCAGGTTCATGAGAAATAGTGTAGATAAGTTAAGAGCAAAAAAGCAAAGTGAAGTGTACTAGGGTGTAACAAGGATTTATTTAATCTTCTGCTAATGGAAATAAAAAAATACATTTTACGAAATAAATTGTTAACTTTGCTAACTTTTTGAAAGAGTCTTGCTGACAAATGGAAATATATTTCAAGTAAAAAATTACTAAGCTAGCAAAAAAAATGAAGGCTAACTTTTGTATTTTTCAAACAAGTTCAGTAGTCGAATTAGTCGTAGTTATGAACACATTGTCATGAAACATGTTACATGACCGGTGAAGAAGACAACAATGATGAAATGATTGAAACCTTCATACTCTCAATGCTAAAGAATGCTAATGAAAGCCCACAGACGTTACGAGAGGCCAAGTCACCGAATATCACGCTCACTGCCACAGACACATCTAACTAATGATCAAAATAATGATGAGCGCTTCCATTGCACAGGAAGCTGAGGATCAGCATGAAGTTATTCATGCTTAGGGTTTAAGATATATATTATCAAATATCAAAAAATCTGTCTCGGGACCGAAAAAATAGTAATCAGCACAGGTAACTTCACTGCCTCACTTGTACATGTACGTACATTTGGCAAGCGCATGACAATTCAAGAGAAGGAAGATAATAATGGATCACATGGAGCATGCACTTATCAGAGAATCTTCAAACCGCTTGGTTTTAGCAAAAGGTGGTCGCAGAGGGCATGCATTTCTTAGTGCGATGTCTCGTAGCTCAAACATGGAGCTTAGCGGATGATTCGGATAATATACTGTTTGTCTGAAGAGTTTGCAACTCATCGATTTAGAAATTTCCATGACCGTTGAAGACCGTCCATCATCAATAATTCGCAGCATCCGCTTTTCAACCTGAATATTAAGTAGTTTGGAGCATCACAAGAGACGGGATGGGCATGCAGTAGTAATGGGCGAATAAGAGCAAACATAGAAATTGAACATAAACTGCGGTGGGCATCCTGCTCTTGAGGCTCATCAAAATGATTATTCGATTTGAGGATTTACAAAGCACTTCGTCGACATGCTTGCTCCACTTCATATTACAAGCCATAGTGAGGCCCAGCAAGATAGCGGAAGGTAAGTAGGAACAATTGAGTCGTTATGGTCGACTGTCAGTGTAAAGGATAAATCGCTTACTGTTAATATATTCATCACTGCGCACTTTGAGAGATTGATTTTTAGTCAACAGCTCCAGTCGAGTCACGTATAGAGTCCAACTTGACTTGAAGCTGGCCGTCTAATTTGCAGGAACCGGTTCCGGTACCGATAGTTTGCAGGCAAGAATGTACCAGATTTTGAGGTAAATTTATCTGCATCCAGACAGGCACACCCAGTTGCCAGCTGTGGTTATTAATTGCATGAGCAATGAGAGCGTGTCGGAGATTGTCCAACGAATTTCGGTATCTATCATAAAAAAATGTAAGAATAAAAATTACTTAATTAGTAAAGAATCACTTAGCTGAGGTCTCGCAAATCATCAGAGGACTCAGAAATCATTGATTCATAGATCCAAGCATACAGTCATCGCTCAGATGATATTTCTAGTTCTAGTATACAAAGTATTTAACGGTCGATCAGCTACTGTTAATCTTATCTTCCGACAAAAACTGGCAGTTTTTGAGAAACACCGTTCGCAGTCTACCGAGGCTGGTTTTTTAGTCAGCAATGATTCTGAGGAAATGGATAGATGGAAGAAGAAAGTAGACTGTGATTCTCATCACACCAGTCACGCATCTGGAGAAAGAATACTGAAGTCGAAACGTTTCAGATAATCCTCGCAGCTAGATATTGCGTTTGCCAACCACACGACAGGATCCTAGGCCAGTTGCAGTCTGGAAAGATACATCTTTAATGATCATGGGGAATATTCCCAGCATATGAGCAAGGGCTCACACCACACAAAAGCATTTTTTGACAACAATTTCGAATGACATGCTGATGTGATGGTTTAACGTCACTACTCCCCCCTTACTGGGGACTTGGACGGTGCTGAAACAGTCGGACTTTAATCTGAAGCATTCTGATCTTTTAGTCCGGATGCCTTTCCTGACGACTTCTAATGACACTTTCGGAGCTTGAACTCTGGACCGAAAGATCTCTAGGCCAAGCACTTAACCACTGTGCCACGGAGACAGCACATTGATATGCTGTCTCGCATATCAATCGATTGCTGGTTGCATTCTGTCAATAGTAATAGGACAAAAAGTTGACAATAATCGCTTTCAAATGACTGCTGCCTTCACTACCATTCCTCTTGTACCTTCAGCGTGGCATAGTGAAGAAAGTGCGAGCTCGTCTGGGTCAGGCGAGTGCGGTCGAGGAATCAAGGGTGTTGGTGTCATTTATTGCTTCAATCGTTGTCATTCTCTAGATATTCAAGTTTTTTTATTCTTGTGTCATGAACGTGGTTTTGAAGCTAAAAGTCTGGCATAAAAATTCATTCGGTACCAGAATTGGTGCCTGTTCTGGATGTACCGGGTCCGAATCGGTACCGGAATTAAGCTCTACTGATGGTTTCACTAAATTCTCATTAAATTCTTATTTACCGTGTTTTCTTCAATAGAATCAGCACACTATTCTTGCAAATTTAGTGCGGGCTATATTCGAGGGCTGATTACATGAAAAAGAATTGTTTAATGTACTTGTGATACCACAGATCATCATATGCATATCTACTGTTTCAAGTTTATGACAACAGTTTGGGAGCGCTTCCTGAAATGAGAGATAAATTCCGAATAGAATTTTCCACGTTTTGTTACTTCCTACCATTTATCACGACTCACAAGGATTGTATTTGTGTGTAATGATTAATGCATCCTAAATGCATCTGCTTTATTGCTAAAATTCCAATAACTTGGAGTTTCAAAGCTTGAATAATTACTGATAAAAATAATGAAATTATTAATGAATATAAATGCGATTAACAAGTAGAGTACTTATGATAGCGGCTCCATAGCAACGTGTGCAAGTGCGTGCTCTGTTCTAGAAGATTTGATAGCTTAATTTCAAACTTAATATAGACGTCAATGTACCACCATCCATAATGTGACCTGAAATTGCTGAGGTGGTTCAATTGGTCTATATTATTAAGATTAAGAACAAGTTTTTTTTTCAATTTGAAACTGCGGGTGAGCTATCAAAAGCATATTTCTACATTTAATGTCAGACAATTATACAAGTATATTGGAATTATCTTTTGTGTTTAAGCGGATTGTTGATAACATGTTGAAGGTATCTCGTTGAGTCATTTTCATTTAAGTTTTGTTGAATGTCTAGAAATGTCTACTACTTCATAACTTAAAGTTCAGACAGCTGTAAATATCAAAAGAACTCTCTCAAATATCAATACTACCACCATCACATAAATGCAGAGTTGTAACTTAGATCAGGCAATGACTAGTTTTGAAACATCCACTTGACAATGATATTTGCGAATTCAATTACAATTAAGATGATTGATGACTGACGACTTTCGGCATATAATAAATTAATCACATTGCAGATTCCAAGTAGCACAGGAATAATTATAACTCATGTTATAATTACATAAAATCAACGAAAATATTGGAGGATCAGGAAGCCTTAAGAAGGCTATATTCAAATATATCAAAAATATACTTGAAAAAATATTTGCTGAAAGTCATTTCGGATAAAACTCAATATTATCTTGCCAGTTGACATTCCGCAAATATGCCGGGAATGAAGGTTTAGCATGCTAAGCGATGTGACGGTGCTTAACTTAATTTTATGGGATAAGAAAAGTCAAATTAAGACACGACACGGTCAAAAAAATTCGAAGGATCCAGGAAACGGAAGACGCCAAAGTTAAACAATTACCCTAGTGGAGAATCCTGTAAATAATTAGGTAATTAAAAGTCATGAACGAATGAATATAAATTAATACTGACAACATAGAGTAACCTACTCTAGTATAGAGCAGGTACTGAAATACGTATAAAGGCAAGTCTACTCAACTGAAGACGATAAGGTTAATAAATTAATACTTATAAACGATTTAATTTTAATCAAATAAGAACTGTAATAAGAGTTCGTCATGGACCTGACGAGAAGCTAACTAAAAATAACAAAAGGTGAAAATTAGAAATCTAAAAAACCCAAAATTAAGTTTGCTATGTATGGAGTCATCAGGGAGGAACCATGTGGCTGCATGAAGCAAGGTTTCGGCCCCTAACCTCCAACCTATACCACATGGCGGGGCCAGGCCAACCATATCGAATGTATGATATGGAAGGTCTCTCCAAGCCTGAGGAAACATAGCAGAACCTAACCAAAAATAATTTTTTTTAAATATATTAGGACAAAAGGACGCACTTAAAACTAGAAGAGGTTATCTTAGCCCAACATGCCAATGATGGATGGCATCTGGCGGGGCGAAAAACAACCAAACTTAAAAGCGAGGAACCTATTCTTGGAGAAGGACTTAATGCAAGAATTAACCAGCAAATTATTCTTATAACCCCGTCCTTTAAAGATATCAAAAATGCCCTTAGCTCTTGATATGAAGGCGGAAGCATCAGATGAAATCCTGGCGAATCTGATGAGTTGGGCAGCAAAGATGTTTAAGCCAGTGTTCAAAGGCATGTTACTCTCGGGGAAAGTATACAGCACCACTGGGAAGCTGAACTCATCAACCTTATGGTAAAACTCTGTGAAGTATTGGCCACCATCTTCGATCCTGATTTTTACATCCAAATAATTAACACATTTGTTGTTAAAAAAGTAAAAGTCGGTCAAAATTGAAAAAATAGCTTGCAAAGGATGGACCAACATTGAGATGACAAAACACACAACATACAGCATTGTTTAACCTGTGCATTAACTTTCGGTATTGGATTTCATGTTGCCAATTCTTTGACTGTCAACTCCTCTTCTGATAGTACAAGATAATGGCAAAAAGCTATGGTGTCATAATTAGATTGCATGTCGTACCGCATTATATATACTGTATCTTCTTTCTTGCGCAAAACACAACACCAATTTCCAGTGAACGGATCCAATTTTGAGCGCACACGCTGTAAAAAAAATGAAAGGGGAAAGAGATGGCTTGGTGAGGGGACAAGTATATACTCATGAGATCTTCTAAGAGTTGAGCCAAGGGTCACTGTTCTTTCCTGTCCGTGGCGAAGATGGTCTCTCGGGCTATGGAGAAGAACAAGGGCCAGGGATCTCACTGCCATCATCGAAACTTCGCAGTGCATGTCCCACGAGTTTGGTTATCCTTGGCCTAACAATTTTCGTCAAGCTAGGAACGGCGGCTCTGGAACGGAGGGCTGTGTTCGAAAGCTTTGAGGGGTAATGTACTCCCAAAGCATATCGAAGAAGGCGTTGATAGATGGCATTCAGTTTTCCTTCTTTTAGAGCTGTCAAGGAGCTTCTTTCTCTAAGAGCTTTCAGAACAGCTTCCATGTCATAAAGCAGGATCAGTTCCACCGCTGCACGAAACAATTCTATCTAAATGGATTCATTCACTGGGGCATTGAATATCTTCTTCGGTAGGACTGAAGCTCACCAAGCTTGACCTTCTTTTCTTGAAAGATGCCGTCAGGGTTCAATAAGCTCATCCCGAGAGATATTTAAGGTCGTTGCAGGTGGTGATCGCTTGACCATGGGAAGAAATAGGAGAGGAGATGAACTGCAACCCAAGTGGAGAACCTTCGTTTTTTCTCATACTCAGTGTGAGTATCAACCGGGAGCTTCGACGAACCTGTTGACAGACGCTTGAGCTGATGATGGATTCCGACTGACATGTGTGAAATAGTCTGCGTAGGCGAGGACTGGGAGTAGGACCTCAGGATGGCGGGAACTTCGGCGACGCTCAACGATGTAGCTGTCTTCCCTCTTGATGGAGCGTCTCAAGATGCAGTCGATGGCTAGAATGACTAAAAAAGGAGAGAGGGGATCTCCCTGTAGTGCTCCAGAACTCGTTTTCAACGTCATGGTGGGACCAGAGCTCGCTTGGATGAAAGCGGACGTGTGCTCGTCGAGGTCCACAACGTCAGTCATTAATAAGACTGGAACACCGTTGAGCTGCAAGAGGTTGTTTATAGCAAGGCGACTTAAGGAATCAAACGCCTTCTGGTAGTCGATGAAAACGATATAAATGTACCGTTGACGGCTCGTACCGCATTACTACTTGAAAATGAAAAATATGTATAAGTATGGCATTGACTTCAAATCCTGATCGGTTTAGTCGTGCGAAAAGGACGCACTGAAAGATGTGTAGTGCGAAAAGTAAGACACACTGCACTGTCAGTCATTCACCAGTTAAGTGTTTGGAATTGTCGATGAAGCTTCTTAACTGGACCTTAACTAAACAACAATCCTAACTAGACCTTCAAATTTAATGAAACATTTTTGTATAAAATTTCACAACAAAATATTAAAAAGTTTATGTGCATTCACATTGTCTATTTGCCTTATGTTTTCGAGTGATGATGAGTATTTGGATTATAAAGATCTGGTCGGTCCGACTTTTTTCGCCACCGACCTGTCGACTGGTTACTGAAACGACGGGCGCCGACTTTGATTCGGCCTTCCAAAAACATGAGCTGTCGAACGCTTTTCGAAATATTGTGGATTCATTATATTTAAGTCAGGCTGTTTCAGGCTGTTTAAGTCAGGCTTTGTCTTTAATTGTGGCCGTCTAACAGGATGTGTCATGCTCTTTCTGCTTCATTTCGAGATAAACTAAAACTTCAATTATGGGATTTTCTTCTTAATGAAGTTATCCTTCGCTGTCACATAATAAGGAATGGTATCCATCTTTTTAATTATTGTAATGAGCATGTTGATGTCTGTAGCATAATTAGAAAAGCCGGATCAATTTCTTAGAAATGATAATCGAGATTCACAAATAAATGAGCAGTTTCACAACAGAATGAGAAAGAAACACAATTAATGATGAAAACATGCATAAATTTGTAAATCATTCATGTCGACATGTCACAGATAAATATGTACAAGAGATGCAATACTGCTAATGCTAAATAAGTTTGCAGCTAAAAAAAGTTCCTTCATGATTCAATTGCTTGTTCAGACTAGGGTTATACTTTTTAATAAATAACGCCTCCATAATATTCAGTTCAAAGTTATTGGACGCTTGTCCCAAGATTTTAAAGTTACTGGAGTTACAGCTACAGTTTAGCCTATGATCCGAGATCGCAGACATTTTTTGACTATGTTCCTTGATTCTAGCATTCAAGTGTCTTAGAGTTCTACGAATATAAGTAGTGCGAGGATCAACCTCACAAGCATAACTATATACGACACATGACTTTAGAACCTTCGGAGTACGGTCTTTGTTCGAAAAATTTTCCTTAATTTTATTGCAGGTGAAAACCCATCTGATTTGTACTGAACAAGCAATTGAATCATGAAGGAACTTTTTTTTAGCTGTAAACTTATTTAGCATTAGCAGTATTGCATCTCTTGTACATATTTATCTGTGACATGTCGACACGAATGATTTACAAATTTATGCATGTTTTCATCATTGTAATCTAGAATTAACCACCTCTTACGCTGTAAACACAATTAAATGGAAAGCAAGCACCAAATGTGGAAGTCCAAGTTAAAATTAGAAATTAACGATAATGCATGTTATTGAAACGACTGCAAGCACAAAGCACAGACGAATTCCGGCGTCTTTGAGTATGACAAGAAAAACAAAAGCAAGTAGAACGCTCGGCTTCAAAATATTTTTTTCATACTACTTATATTCATCGATATTTTATTATCTGATTTTGACTCAGCAATTTTCTAAAGTAGTAGTTCCTCAATAGAAAAAAATCAAAATTTAAATGTGATTTTCAATTTCTAAACTTAAAAAGCACATTCGCAGACAGTTAACAATAATGGGGAAGTTTCTATTCATGCATATCAGTGAAAACATTTCAGATACATGAAGAAGAGAAGCTGCTCATAAACATGTTTATCTGGTTTCTAATCTGGGCTTTTTATTTTTTCACATAATTGGACATTTTTCGGAATTTTATATACTTTGCTTCTGAAACTTTTGTAAGTTGCCTAAAACAATTTACAGTCGCAAAAATCCAAATAATAGAAACAATTATCTGAAACTATGAAATCTATGTACGAAAAACTAATAGAAAAACTTTTACGAAAATGAAAAATGAGACTTAACTTATTCATTCTCACATAACGCAAGCTATACACTATATGAATTACGAGTATATACCTGCAAAACGGAAAGTTTTTTTATTGACATCTGATAATTTTCGGGTACCCCTATATTTTTAATTACACATCTGCACGAAATACGAGAATGATCATTTCCATCACCAAATCCACAGAAATCCGCCGATCCGCGGAACCCTCCTACTCCCTCCATACTATATAATAACATATTATTAAATCGAAACTATTATATCAGTTGTAAAGAACAATTCGACGCGCGGTTACAACGGAATATGAAAAATAATCGAAAGTTATTTGAACAGAATAACTATTTTGCCGGTCTGGCTGCTTCAACTGTATAATTTACACTACTAAGAATTTGATCTTTGGAATTAATATAATAATTTTCCATTAAATAATATGATTTCCAAACAATTCTTTGAAAGAATTACTTATTTAGCACGTAATTTGTGAGCAACACGATCACTTTCCCTATGCATCAAAGAAATCAGTCAGTTAAGTTTTTTCTTTTTGATGTGGGAGAAGCAAGACAATCTTGTGCACATTCTTTACCGCTAGTAATTTGATGGACTCTACACTGAACAGACTCAATATTCCTTTTCAGCTCAGCCGGTTTCCTAGAACGTCAAGAATATTAATAATAGACACGTCAGTCAGAATTCAGTTACCCTTGAAATTTCGGTTTTGAATAAGAAGACCCTTGAATTAGTCTGAACGCTAAATCGATTTCTTCAGACCGTCTAACTTAACAGGTTTTGATGCTCTTCAATAATGTGGTCATTACATGAGCGGTAAACAGGCATGCACGATGTAGTATCATTAGTACATCTGAAGACTTCACAGCTAGTGGATGAGAGCCTTAAAGACGCGATTGCTAGTGTGAATAAATGCGGCTCCAATGTGGAACATCGCGCAATCCCACGTATGTTACTTCGACAGGATTACTTTTCGTCGAACCCATTGCTACGTGCTGCCGTCTTTCGCTCAAGTAACTCAGAATCCATTTTTTGCCATTGATGGGCAAGCTGCATTGTAAAAGTCTCTGAATGGTGAAATCTCTCCTCAGTTTATCAAGAACTTTTGAGCAGTCATAGGAGACACAAAAGGCTCCGCAAGTACCGGGATCGCCAAGGCTTCCAGTTAGGACAACGTGTAGAGCAATAACAGCGCACTGAGATGATGATCTTGGTATGAAGACTAATAGGTTTTCGTCATAAGAATCAATGAATTGGTTTTTCAATTCAACTGTTATAATGCGTTCTAATAGTTTAGTTCGGAAAGCAAGAATACTAAAATGGAATGTATATCATTCATACTGAAATTAGATGTTATCCGCTTTATAGAGCCAATCATAAAAAACGGACCTCGAACTGAACCTCAATCGATTCTCTTGCCTTCCAACCGTGTCGTACAACAACGTGCCACACATCATTCGAGAGCTTACATTCTCAGCTTTAAAATGATCTATGAGATGCTCCCATCTGTTATGGTATTTGCTGAGCAGTGCTCAAAACATGAAAATCACTCTGATTACATTGATATCTTCAGAATCCTTGCAATGTAAGGAGTGCGAATACATAAGTGTTATTCAAATAAATTCAATAGTTCGTCTTCAAACTTCTTCAACTTTTTTCTCATTACCCCTAAGGTACACAAATATACAAGGTAAACAATCTGCAGTCACTGTGATAGAACAAAGACATGCCCTCGCTAATTGTTTTGCTTCGAACATTCGGTCACCCTACTTTGTGTAAGTGAATTATTTCAGGTAGTAGGATTGTAAGTCCTACTAAAGATATCGCCAATACAATATCTAACAGTTCCTAATTTTCCAGTATACAGCATTTTTCCCGGTAGGTGGTGTGCGGTAACAGAGCCAACTACAAATCGATCTAGCGGAATTACGCGGAATCTTTTCTGCTGAACTGACTAGCATTACCGAGCTCACTGCAACAGTTTTACGGTCAATGCTATTTTGAGCAAGCTCTCCCTTTAATGAAAGTCACCGATTTCTCTGCTTAATCAAGGTAGCTAGATATTTCGCTTGTTCTAATCAGATTTAAGCAAATGTGTGTACTTCCCATTTAAGCATGACTTATATCTTTAAAACATTGATACAGAGATCTACGATTCCGCATTGTATTAAAACTTACGTCTATTTTCCGAATAACAACATTTTTATCGTGGCAATAAAGGAATGTTTCCCCTTTAGGATGCGCACCTAGCGAGATTGTTCTTCCTCTCGTAGTTTGAGGTAAGCAGGCTACCGTGCGAACTGAAATAATGAAATAAATGAAATAAGTACTCAACACATTCAAATATACAAAAACTTACTTAACTCGATAGGCATTGTTTACCTGAAAGGAAATGAAAACAGTTGTACATTGTCACATCAATATCATTGAGGTAGATAATGTAAAATGACGGAAGTAAATTCGTCGGCCACACCCATTTCTCTACTAAATATATCACAAAGATTAAGAACTGTAAAGTTCATACAACTGAGACATGCGCAGAATAAAATGAGGAATCACCCTCTACAACAATCACTAGGGAAAATGATTCAAACATGATGATTTCAAGCGGATATCGTTAAATAAGAGTTGAAGACAGACTGCATATGAGGAAAAGAAAATTCAGAAGTTCGAACTACATATTGCAATTAAAACGTACGAGACAGAGACATCATTTTATGAATCAATGGAAGCTCAGATTCTGATTGGAAAAGTTGATAAACACAGTAAACTCACATTTAGATAGTGGTGGTTCTGATAGCTCAGTAATTAAGCTGCATTACGCTAAATTTCATTACAGAAACTAAATTAGATCGGATTAAGTAGATTATTCGTTGCTTATTATGCCAAAAAATATTAAAAATTCCAGTAGTCATTTTGAGTGGTCAATTTACCAAAGCTAAAATCTGCATTTGAAAAAAGGACGGGTGATGACCCTCCTGACCATAGAAAGCGCTGGACGCCAAAGGCCTGTAAACATTTTGCGCGCTAAATTTTCATAAAATCTTCTTTTAGCAAAGAGCGGGAGCCCTGCCTCTCAACTTTTTTGCTGATATAAATGACCCACCGTCAATTGATCAATTAAGTCATTTCAATGGTGCTGTGAACCTCTTATGGAACAAAAGGAACAAGGCTTATGCTGAACAAGAATCATGTTGATTGCCACTTGAAGTAAGGTAACAGTTTCTGAAGACATGCTTATAGTATGATGTGATACCTGAATATGAATCACAAATGATCAAGATTGGTGACTATCAAGATGATGAAGTTGTGAGAAAGTTGCATCACTAACGATGGAGGTGATCAGAGACGATATCAAGAAAATGGAGGAGAAATGTGAACTGGTCAAAGAGTGCAGCTTTCTCTACATCAACTTCCGAAAAACAAATAGCAAACATCATAGCTAGCCGGAGTATGCGATCAACAATATTGAATTAGTGATGTAGAAATAAGAAAGAACTCTTTACGACAGATACAGCATGAAATGGCGATGACTTTGTAGTCAATAGTCATGAATATCCACTTTTCGTACTGTGCATAAGAAGGCCATCCTGTAGGATCGACCATACAAGGCACTGGACGTAGAATGCCTCTAACTTTCTATAATACATAAGTTGAAGTGAGGCCATTCCTGGTTTACGCTTATGATAATTGCCACTGGCTTTCTCAGGAATCAAAAATAATTCTTTGTAGTACCCAATATTTCGGCATTCTTCATCAAGGGTAACAGGATGAATGCACGGAACAGATGTCCCGATAATGGTCAGATAACGACATCTGTTATCTGTCCGTGCATTCATCCTGTTACCCTTGATGAAGAATACCGAAATAATGAGTATTACAAAGAATTATTTTTGATTCCTGAGAAAGCCAGTGGCAATTATCATAAACTTTCTATAAAATCGGCCTTATATAAGAATAGGAGAATTCCGCGTTTTGATAACAAAACAAAATCTACATACAGTAAATAGTTAGTGATTCAAAAATATTCAAACTACTTTTAGAAGTCCATCTATAAGGCAAAGCCAGTACGCTAAAGTGGAAAATACTAAATACTACTAATAAAATCTAGATGAAATTTCATCTTCCAATGAACTCTGTTAACATACGTCGATCAATTGGGCAACATGTAATGTAGCTCTACTCTACTCTGCGATGCTAATGTAACATGAGTTTTATATGGCTTCAATATGAAAGGGACGAGAAGAGCACAAGTACATATGATTAACGCACATGTATACCTGACCATAGAGTAGGGACATATAGGTAGAGTGTCGAGTGTCGTCTCTAAAAAGTATCTGTATACAGTCAAAATCTTTATATGAAAATATTCAGTTTTTTGCGGAGATTAAGTTCTCGTGATCAAAAAAATTATTTGATCAGTTTTAAAAAAGTCAAAATTTTGCAAATTTATATACTACCGAGATGACGCCCCTTTATATGTAGTATGAAACAAGTTGGATATCAAAAGGAATGACATGATAATGGAAGTCTTCATGAAAAGTCGAAATCTGATTTTGCTTTCTTGGCTGAAAGCAAAATTTCAAGTTTTTAATTCAATTTTCACCGGCATGATTTTATGATTCACTAAATTCATGCTTCATTTCTTGAATCTGAATAGTGATGTTGACCAATCTACATCTTTTAGAGTTGATTGAAATCATTGTCTTTGACTATGTGATTTTGCTCTGCAAGTAGCAGATTGCCTGTGATATGATCACGCTTAAGAAAATACTCTTGAGGTTGAGCATGAAAGTAATAGGAAATTATCGAATTGCTAATTTAACAAACATTAGCTCTCCAAGGCTGTCATGACACTGAGAATCTGTAAAATACCATCATTCCTTCTGCATTACTATCATGATCATTTAATTCCGTGGTAATTTCTTCAAAACTGCAAAAATTTGCATATCTCACATTTGGTAAAATTAACCAATTGTATTCACCTCGAGTTCATTTAATAAAATAGAAAGTGTATCTACATTGGGGATTTAATGAATGCGGAGTTACCACTCTACGTAATATACTTACTCTATGTACTTAACTTTGATTGAAATTACTTACACAATTTATGACAAATTGCTTGCTTGAACGTTCCTCGATTAAGAATTCTACTGCCAACCTACAACGTATGAGGAAAACTATGACGATCAATTGGTCATTTGATAATTGACACTAGATCCGTCATCTGTCGACTAGGGATCCTTGCACTAATTTAGTAAGTGAATTAAAGTGCTTGAGATTAAGATAAAGATAACTTTATCAAATATTTACAAGGACACGTGGTTCGTTTCCTACAGGTATCAAGAATAATTCAAAAAATTTAGTAAAAACGTGTCAAAGAATGAAGAAAAATAGTGATTTATAATGATAAAAAACTTAATATTAATGAGTTCATCAGCAGGAGATCAACCAGGAGTTGCACTTTGGCCCCTGATTCCTGAACGCTCAGACCTGTTCAAATGGGGCCTGCAATGCATATCTATCATGAGCAGACTCAATGAGACTAGATTTAATTAGCAACACAAATAAAACAGCAAACCAAACATGCAATCAAATCAAATGTAAGAAACGGATAAAATAATCATTAAAAAGAAATATTAATGATTTGAAAAATAATTATGATGATAATATACTAGATGCTCAGATAATTCAAAAAATGACAATAAATAAATGAAAAAAAATAGGGCCTACAATCGAATCAGTTGTGGTATTATGACATTACAAATAAGAAAGGATTGTCACAATCGGCGAAAAGACAGCGTATCATTCAGACGGTATTTTCACATTTGCAGTCATAATCGGTGGTTCATGTAAAAAAACATGTCAATTTGTTGTGTCGACGGTCATAGAATCACACGACGGTCATACGAAAACCGTCATATGAAAAAGAAGTGCCAATACCCAGCAAAATTGATGAAAAAATTATTAGATGTCTAACGTTTTAGTAGAATGCTTTAGTGAATTGAATTGACAAACCGCTACGAGTTGTTTGACATGTGGCTTACTTACACATGCCACGGATGATTCTCAGTCTTATGTTACGCATAAATAGGTGTGCTACTGTGCTATCAAGGTGAATACCGTCTATAGGTACGTGACATCCCCAACATATATTCTTGCAAACACATGGAATTAGCATTCCAAGGCATTCGATAAAGTTTGGCATCAGGGACTCTTTAGGAAGCTTAAGTCTTAAGGAGTTGCTGATCAACTCCACAAACTTGCTTTTTCCTGAGTGACTGACAGTTATTTCGTCTCAGATGGCCAAAAATCTTCCACCAAGCTTGTCAATGCAGGAGTTCAAGGGTCAATCTTTGGACACACTCTTTTTTCTGCTGAACATCAATGACCCAGACTGCCTGTATGCAGATGAGACGACACTCTTCAACTCCAATGAGCGACTTGCTAAGAACACTCAGCAACGTCAGCAGTTATGCGACGTTCTTAATGAAGGCTTACACACGGTCTCAGAATGGGGCGCCAATTGGCTTGTTTCCTTCAATCCTTTAGACTCTCAGAATATTCTGCATTTACAACTTGAAGGAGACGATGATGATCATAGCATTAAGATGTCAAATAATAAGATCAGAGAACAAGATTCCATCTCCTTCCTTGGATTGGCGGTTATGAAAGAGTTTCCATGGAAGCCGTACATCCAATCCATCAGCAAGCAGGTAGTTCAACGCATTGGTAATCTCCATCGTGCCAGCAGCTATCTTCCACCACAGACTGTCTGCTATCTTTACAAGTCCACTATTCGTCCTCTGATGTAATATTGGTGTCATGTGTGGGCCGACGCCCCACAAACGCATCTTAAACTCCTTGAACGGGTTGAGAAACGTGCAAAGACTCCTATGGATGAAAAACTTGCTGACAAGTTACTCTCCGTCAGACGGAATGTAGCTTCACTCATCTATTGAGTTTTTATCACGAAAAATAATGAAAATTCAATTTTTTTGGATACTAAAACTTTTAAATTTTGCATTCTCGACAGTAATTAGATGCATAATTAATGCTACACACGTATATTTGTTTTGTAGATGCATGTATGTACATGTGTAATTTTGTGTATAGCCTTATATGAAAACGACTTATCATTGCAGGCATATAGAATATCGGATTGCTTGCTTATTATCAATTATTTACTGTCATACAACCGACTCGTTAGTAATCTAGTATGACATTGATTGACAAAAATTGCTCATTTTCAGCGTTTCGACAGACAAGATTAGCTATTAGCTAGTTATTACCTGCGACAATTTTGGAAATGGACCATTTTTATCCGAAGCGCTGTACTTTTAATTAACAAAGTGTCTATTCCACAGCTTACTCCTTAAAAAAAAGAAAAAATAAAGGTATTTTATAAGACAGGTAAGATAGGTAAGACAGGGGTAGATAGGTAAGGGTAATTTATAGGACCCAAAAATGACTTGTCAGATGACTAAGGATACTGCATCTCCCAATATATTGTTCCTTGTTGAATCAGAAGCTTTAGGAGGAAATATATGATATAATATACTTTCAGAATGCTCTCGGTTCTGGAATTTCCCACATTTTTCAAATTTCAGAGCAAGTTGAACAAGTGGAAAGGATAGCCTATACAATGCATTCTAAAACATGGTTCATAAAACTGCTTATTTAGATAATCATCGAACATTCTTCATGTCAGTTTATTTGAAGAAATACAACTAAATAGCATATCAACAAATTAAATGCCAAAATTGATATGTTGGTTGTCAAGCACTGCTTCACTTATTCAATTTAGTTAGTTTCATTGCTGATGAATAACAAAGGCGGCCTATTTTGTTGATTTTAGTAAAACTTCTAGTAGAGACTTGAATACTTTAACGTGGATATCTTTTTCTCTTTATTGCTGAAACCGGCTCATGAGAATTGTATCTTTATCTTCAACCAATTACAGTTAGCCAATTACGAGTCAGACAAGCAGTAATGAGGAATAGGGGATGACTCCCGAGGTTTATAACAAGAGTAAGAGAAGTTGCAAAAAAGAGAAGTAAAGGAAGAATGTCACTGTGGAATTCATTTGAAACAGAAAAATTTCTTTGAAAGTCTATGACAACACACGTGATGTCGTTTGAACCTGAAGTGGGGTCTATATAATTGATAGGAACAATAATTGTTCATGCTCCAGAAAGCACTTCGGCCAAATATTACATTTCAGCTGTGTACAAGAAGGGGCTTTTGTAAAATTAGAACCTCTGCTGCCATAAAAGCAGTCGATTTCCCGGCCTAGGTAAGAGTCCGCTAAAATCACATTAAATGGGAGTAGATACTACCTAGCAAAAGCCATTAGTTGTTACCTATGCGACAGGGCAAATTTTTAAATGGCAAGATGCCATTTTTTGCTCCGAAAGACGGTTGGTGGGTGGCGTCTATGATTCTGACTGCACTAGGTTTAAGATCTATTAAATTCGCAAATGAGACACAGAAAAAATAGAAATGATAATGCGGCAGGTAGAATTGGGTCACATCCTACAATAGCAATGCGAGCTATATTTAGTCAGTGGTCATTACACCGGCTTAGCCAACAATACTGACTGCCTTAAACAAATAAGGGACATGAATTATCTGCAGCACAAATAAAGCAACAAAATTAGTTCTTGTTATAATAGGTCATACAATCCGCTTCCTAAATCGTTGCACACCACAAAAAATTCTTTCACCTTTTGCTTATTCTCATAGAATTCAATCGTGAGCTAAATTTATTCACTTGACCAGTCGAGACCGTTGGAAGCAGTGTAGTTTGCCTAATTAAATGAAGCAATTAGGGTTAGCGTGGGAGAATCGGACCGGACGCTTTTATTAAAAAATTTGAGCATTGTCATGCAAATCTGAATGTCCAATGTGAATGTGCATTGCATTAACCTTAAGAGTCACTTATATCGTTAAGATTGGTGACATCTTCGTGGGATTTTGTTTTCGTTGAAGAAAAGATAACATAATTTTTAAAAATTCGCTAATTAAAAACCTTATTTTTGGATTAATAACTTTACTGCTGTCGCTAAAATATTCAACGTAATAGATTCAAATTTGAACATGAGGCTATGCTGGGTGTCTCCTATGAGAATTCCAAGGTTCATACACTTTCATTTAGTATTTGCTGACATATTGGCTGGACCGATTCACCCATCAGTTTTGATACCACAGATTGGAAAAAGTGGGTGAATCGGACCAGTGTGTGGGTGAAAAGGACCAACCTGTCTCAAACATGCATGCATCTGATCAAACGTTTTCTTAGGCTAAGTTTCACTTGTCATGTCATAAAATCTGCTCGCATGAATAATTTCATGTAATCTACGGTAAATATTGAGTACATGGCAACAATAACTTCAGCTGTTTAGCCATATTTGAATAGAAAACTTGTTCTTCAATTGTGCTTCCAAGCTTGCTTTAATCTGTCAGATCATGAATCTTATATTAAAATGTACTACTTCGGCCATAAATGCGGACGTAATTGCAAATGACTAGTCCAAGCGTGTGCCTAGATGAATGGGCCTAACAGGAAAGAAGAAACAATGCGTCAGTGAATGCTATTTCGGTGCTTGCACAGAAGTTTTGGACACAGGCTGTGAAGTTCGCAATCTCAAAGAACGTGTAATAACAGACTAAATACAAGATTGTTTTCATATTTCCGAGTAGGATGACGTCGCTTCTGTAACATTTGATGATTTGGTAACTGTTCACGCACCGGTCATCTTGGTTGATCGTCGAAGTATAGGCTATACATTCATGTACTCCTCCGTGTTGAACGCTTTACGACATTTTAGATGGTTGAACGTAGCAAAGTGCGTCAAGGTAACAAAATTTTAAAAAAATAAAAACAAGCTAGCGACTAATTTTCTAAAAGGTGCAAAATATGATTTAAAAGAAAATTATTACATCCTAAAATGTCTATAAATTTTAAAAATGCTTACTAGAAGGACAAACAACGGTTCTCCTCTCCTCATGTGGAATGAATTGGCGAGCAAATCGTTCTGTTCAAATTATGTTTATCACTTATATATTGAAAAGATTCTATTTAAGTCTGACAATTCAGATGATAAGAGGACATGTCTGTTTCCAATCAAAATATCAGACCTAGCTAACACAGCGGGATTACGCTATCTAAAATCTACAAGGTGTGTAAAGAATTATTATTAGTTCCTTAAGCTAAAACGTGAAATGAAATTCTACAAAATATGCTTACAAATTATTTGACTATTTTTAATGAAGTCATCAACAGGAACTTGGTCAGGACGATCGCGTTTCGACCGCTAAATCCTGGACGCTCAAACCTCTCAACGTAGCGTGGTGCAAGATATTTCCTGCATTATTTTAAGACACTTATTAATTTTACTTTTAGGATTAGACCTACTTTTATGATTTTTTGTGAACGTTTGCATGCATGCCATAGACTGGCCCAAGTAGTATCTACTCGCTCGAATTCCGTGTTTTTTTTAAAAAAGACTTTTCCTATTCGTTCTTTTTGACAGATTATGATGCTGAACCTTTTTTGTGTGTACATATCTGTTTGATACCCATTTTTGATAGCGTACCGACACCTTGTTTTGTAATTTTAGTCCATCAGGCTTATGATATTTTGTCATATATACAAGTAGGACGACCAATTTTTCAGAAGAAAGGTACTTCTGAAGTTATGTGGTTGAGCATTTGATAGTATTGGTTAGCGTTTTTTACAATCCTAACTATTTTTAGACTCATACTTTTTATGCTCTCCTGATTTTGTTAAAGAAATTTTTGTTCAATTGGTTTTTTATTCCCAATTGTATACGCAAAGTCAAGAAAAACCATTCATAATCTGACTATACGTATAAGAAATTGAAGTCTAATTTTGAATTGTAAACCCATGTAACCATGTTATCTGTCCCGGTCCGATTCACCCACGCTCCGGTCCACATCTGAAAAAGTAGGCACTTTTTTTAAATCGGTGAAAAGACACTTTTGTGGTCAGTTTGAGGCATCGAGACATATTTCATCTGAAAGAGCATTAACGAAATTAAAGAAAAACACTTTTGAATATTTTCTAACAGTGGGTGAAGTATCACAAAAAATGAAGTTTCTGTTTTTTGGTCCGATTCTCCCACGCTGACCCTAGTGATTGGATGAATCATCAAGCAACAGTGTTTCATGGCTGATCATTTCATGTCGGCCCTCGTCTGAATTCATAATAGTGTGATCACTTATCATTGATTGAGTTGCAGAAATCTTGTCGATCGCCTTATCGGACGCAAGCGTCAGCAACTACGGCGTGAAGGATTGACATTGTTTGTGAAGAAGTGCAGACTAGAACAGACAGGCGGCCTCGTCTGCAGATAAGAGATTCGAAAAATTCTGACCCGAACCGAGGGAAATGATGACTTACCAAATGACTGAGTGCAGGAATAAGACAAATTGGAAGTTTGCCAGTGAACGGATGGGCCGATCTTGATAAAGCTTACATATTCTTGGAGCTGAAAACGCCAGCTTTCTCTTAATCACAACCTCGAAAACGCCAGCTTCAGCTTTAATAAAATGAAAGCTATTCAGATGTGAGCATTTGACCACTAAAATCATTGTCAACGCGACAGCTAGCGCAAAAAAATTTTAAAGTTGTAATGGAGAAACTAACAAATGTCGAAATTCGAAAAAATACATCATCTGAAAGCTTAGCGAGAGCATGATTCAATGATGATGACCTTGATTTTCTGCAAGCCGTAGTTTTGCCTATAGGCACAGGCGAATGAATGGACAAAAGACACACTGTAAGGCCTGACTGGAATCTTTACATCAAGCGCGCCGGGCTTATGAGCCGGAGCGCGCCGCGCGCCGTCACCAAATTCTATTTGTAGATTATTCCAGACTAAGGCGCGCCGGGAGCAAAATCTATTTATAGATCCTTCCGGATTAAAGCGCGCCGGCACCAAATTCTATTTATAGATTCTTGTTATAGTAATACTTAATAAATTGCGAATAGAATGGTATCCCTTTTATAGCTTACGTTCCAATTTGGTGAATATAGAATTGATTGGATTGCAACAATTGAATTCTTGTATTGTGGCTTAGTAGATTGTTAAGTTACACAAGTGGTGGGCACTCAACCTTACCTCAGAGCAACAATAGTAATACTGAGACATAAATCAAAATATGAAACAAGACAAAATTTGAAAGTATACATGGTAACTTACTAAAATCCTATTGGTTAATAATTAGGAAAAAGGAATCCACGACATTAATTAATTTCTCGATGCATTCATAGATTTAACACATGTATAACGAATACGTCGCTGAATGCATTTACAAATTTACATGTACATACGTAAAAAACATCAATATAAATAACGTGTAAAACAGCTGGTTAATAAATTTATCAGCAAAGAAAAGTTATTTAAGTCAGTCATAAAATCATTACATCAAAGTCACTTTAAGAACTGTTACAACTTCTCCCCCTTAGCGAGGAACGTAATCACGAAAGCGTTTCGGCGGACGAATGTCAGGAGCAATATTGATGTCTTCATTGTCATTCGAACATGCAGGAAGAGTATCAGTAGCACTGTCGGTCTGATCTGGTTCAGATGAGGCTGGACTTGACTTGAGATCAGATTTGGGAGAAGACAGAGTACCATCGAAGGTACGACTCGATTCCTGTGTAGCCGGCAATGTTGACGAAGAATCATTCTCTTCCCTTGACGGTGTGCTTGAGGAAATTGGTCCATTGACTTGAGTTCCCTTCCTTGACGGGGTACTTGAAGAGATTGGTCTCGAAATATGAACTTGATCAATATGACGCCTATGAACGGAGCCATCGTCCTCGTCCATGATTTCTATCATTCTTTGGGCCAGCTTACGTAGTACAATGCCGTTCGTGGGTCTTGAATTATTTCCACGGTAGAATAATACATCAGTAGTATCCAGAGCGGCGGAAGTTCTTAATTATCGACCCTTGAAGAGGAATGCTGGTGTCTTGTTAGTGGTAGAGTGAGTTGCATTACGATATTGCATCAGAAAGTTATCCACGAACTGTTCTAATTCTTGGAAAGTTTGGGGATTGCCTGCCCTGATCGCATTTTGAGGGTCTGAATGAAACGTTCAGCAAGTCCATTTGAACACGGATGTCGGGGAGCCGTAAATAACTGTACCACACCGATTGAATGTAACCAATCTTTCAATGCACCGGAGGAAAAATGGGACCCATTGTCGGTCACCAAAACTTTTGGGATTCCTTCCCGTGTAAAAAACTTCCTGAAGGCAGTCTTTGTGAAGTCAGAGTTGGGATTTCTTGTGAAGAATACTTCAGGGTATTTACTGTAGCTATCTTCTAAGACGAGGGCATAGTATTGGTTGAAAAATGGACCGCAATAATCAGCATGTAGACGATTCATAGGTTCATATGTGAGCGGCCACGGAGTTCCTTTGGGATGAGTGTTTGGCTTGAATTTCCGACATCTGTCACAATCATCAATGTAGGATGCTATATCTGAATTCATATTTGGCTACCAGCATGTTGTTCTTGCTAGGGATTTCATCTTATCACGTCCAATGGCTTTTGGAATTCGAGACGCCGTTTGCCAGGAATTAAACAAACTCGTGGACTCAGGAATTCTTTCACCGATACAGTCCAGTTCGTGGGCTACTCCCATAGTCGCTGTCAAGAAGGCAAACGGATCCATCAGAATTTGTGGAGACTATAGCGTAACTGCCAATCAAAGTTTGAAACTGACTTCATTTACTACTCCAAGCGTTGAAGAAATGTTCTCCGATTTCCGCGGCTCTAAGGTATTCTCCAAGATTGATCTTACCAATGCATTTCTTCAAATTCCTCTAGATGAACATTCAAAAGAAATCACTACAATAAATACGATATGGGGTCTCTATCATTACAACTTTCTGCCTTTTGGTCTGAGCATCTCTCCTGGAATTTTCCAACAAGTCATGGACGTGCTTTCACGAATTTCGGAGGCGAAGATACATTTAGATGGACAGGATTGATTTTCATACCACCATCCGAATCGCTGAGGGAATGAATACTGTTGCGGATTTCTTTGGGCAGGACATCATTGTTGATTTCTTGGTTATTCATCTCACTGACATTAGTTTGTTGGACTGTGTTTTTTAAGTTAGTAGTCTGCGGCTTGGCAGTCTGAATCTCTTTCATTGGAATGGAACTTTCAGTTTCTGAGTTAGTGACCAATACCAATTGAAAATCCAAAGCACGGAGACCTTCAAGTCCAAGAATTGACGGACCTTGTTGAGTAATAATGAAGTTAACACGTGTTCGCTTGTCATTCCTGATAACGTCGAGAATTGTCTTACCAACGACTGGGAGGGAGTGGCCGGAAACACCATGAATTTTCGTTGACGTGTTTGAGATCAGTGAATTATCATACCCGAGATGGTAGAAAATATTCATATGCATAAAATTTATGGGAGATCCAGTGTCCAAGATGAACTTCGATTTTCGACCGTTGGAAAAGAAAATGGTTTCTTCCAGGTGCATGCTTCTGTCGCCACTAAAGTCGCTGACACCTAAAACTTGAACGTTGTGTGTCGGTTCATCAGCTGGAGAGTCATAAATAACTTCATTGCATTCATCGCCTTCATTTTCGGACAACATATCGACGTTTGCCACTTTGGCATGAATAGTAGGATTGTCTGTCCTCTGTCTACAGACTCGTCTGATATGCCCTTTCATATTGCAGTTAAGACAAACAGCATCGCGGAATCGACAAGTAGTACGAGGGTGCATTCCACCACACGAATTACAGGATCCAAAATTACCTCCATAATTACCATTAAATGTATCTTGCTTTTGCCGTCTATCAATGGAAAAGTTGTTTCGATCTGGGATGTTATAGGAATTGTTTGTGTTGCGGACTGGAAATCTTGGATTATCATTGTTCTGAGGCATACGATAATTTTGCGAGGTTTGATTGTTTGGGGAAGTACGATAATGTGTGTTTCGTAAATTCTGTGGATTTTGCTGAAATCCCCGAAAATTGTTGGAGTTACCGCTATGATTCAAAGATGATTGGTAAGAATTCCCATTACTATTAACAACATTAAAATTCTTCGAGTGGAACAAAACTGTGTTTTTGGTGAGAGTCGTGTTCTTGGTTGTTTCTGATAAAATAAAATTAATATCATCATCTTGTTCGAGTATAGATTTAGCCTCTTCATAAACCATATTCTTAATAGAAAGAAGTTTCTTTTGAATTGATACGTGTTTTACCCCGGCGATTATCCTGTCTCTCATAGCGATCTTTAATTGGTCACCAAAATTACACTTTGAAGCTTGCTTCTGCAAGCGTAGCAGAAAATCTCGTAATCGCTCATCTGTTTCGCGAAACATTGTGTGAAACTTGGAGCGTTCTGTAGACTCAAAATAAGCAGGTTTGCAGTGGTTCGTAAGTAATACGCGCAAGTCATCAATCGATCTTTTCTCTAAATTTTCAGGGTAGGACAATGTTTATAAAAGTTCATAGGCTTCAGGTCCGATTAGCGACAAGTAAAATGCAATTTGATTATCATCGTTAATGTCTTTGTTAGTTTTACAAACTAAGTTGAAGCGATCATGCCATCTTTGAATACCTTTTGCATCTTGGAGATTAATTTGCTCAATGGTCACTTGTAATGTAGACATGCTGAATAAATGCTTGTAATTGAATAAATTTCAGGAGTATAAGTATTATCCTGCTCGTTCGACGCCAATTGTTATAGTAATACTTAATAAATTGCGAATAGAATGGTATCCCTTTTATAGCTTACGTTCCAATTTGGTGAATATAGAATTGATTGGATTGCAACAATTGAATTCTTGTATTGTGGCTTAGTAGATTGTTAAGTTACACAAGTGGTGGGCATTCAACCTTACCTCAGAGCAACAATAGTAATACTGAGACATAAATCAAAATATGAAACAAGACAAAATTTGAAAGTATACATGGTAACTTACTAAAATCCTATTGGTTAATAATTAGGAAAAAGGAATCCACGACATTAATTAATTTCTCGATGCATTCATAGATTTAACACATGTATAACGAATACGTCGCTGAATGCATTTACAAATTTACATGTACATACGTAAAAAACATCAATATAAATAACGTGTAAAACAGCTGGTTAATAAATTTATCAGCAAAGAAAAGTTATTTAAGTCAGTCATAAAATCATTACATCAAAGTCACTTTAAGAACTGTTACAATTCTACTCAATAAAAATCCGCATGATGAGTTTAATGCGAGCCGTAACCGAACACAGTAATTTAACTTGAACGAGTACGTTTTCATCCTTTCATTCGCAATATTTTTTGTGTCATATTTGCACGAACGAATAGGATACAGGCCATATTTCCACAGAACTGATTTACGCCGTATCTATAGAAACGTGTCTCTTTCATGGAGTTTGTCTGAGTAGATAGTGTTTATGATATACGGCTGACGATTTACCACAAAAAGAAATTATAGAAAAGTAAATGCAATCTCGCAGCCAGTAGTATTAACAGTACTTAACAGTAGTATTTATATTTTTTGATCATTATTATTGAGTACTCTCTTCAGTATACTGTTTGTTACTACTCCGTTAGTATACTAAAATGTACTTCATCAAAGGCCAAAGCGCGCCGGGAAGTGCGCTATTTATAGAAATTCTAAGATCCCGGCGCGCCAGTGCGCCGGGATATGTTCTATTTTTAGAAAATATCGCTTATCAAGCGCGCCGGCGCGCCGGATTAATCCAGCTAAACATGTCAAGATTCCAGTCGGGCTGTAAGGTCTACTGACCGCAACTGAACAAACACATGACTTATATATCATGAGGAAAGTGAATGAGAGCTCACACTGTCAATTTTCAGTAAAAAATTCTGTCGTCTTCAGATTAAATTCATGCATCGAAGAAAACCTTTCTCTTTCGTAGGGCATGTGTGAAGTCAATGTTCATGTGGATGTCAAATTAATATATCGACGAGGTTTCAAATGGTATATCGTTTACCAAAATTGGATGAAGACTTCAAACGAAAACCACAAAATTGAAAATGGATTAACTTTTAGTGCAATTATTTTTGAAATAGACTGCATTTTCATAAGTAATTGACACAGTATGACAATCATTCGACTGTCGATGAAGCAGGCAGCTGTCGCGCTTTGTAATGCACAGTGACTTCTTCAGAGAAGAGGCCAAGCCGGTACACAATCTTCTCACTTTTTCAGAATTGATTGTTTTTTAATATAGCACCTCGATCGTTTTCGCTTGCATCGGATTATTTTCATCACATACATATGTACAATGTGACTGCCGGATGCAATGGCCACTGCCTTTCTTTAATGCTTCCATCAGCATGCTAGCAGATCACAGTGCCACTTTCTAAAAAGTAACAAATGCATGTCAAAACATATACTGATTCGTTGAAAACAGTTTGATTGCACTAGCATGTTGAATTTATTGACAATTTCGGCAATACTGTCACAGCTTATAAAAATAGAATAGAATTTATTGTGAGATAAAAACTTGGTAGCGGCTCTCATCCGCCATCTACTTTTAACAACTAATTTTACATATATTTAAAGAAGAACAATTTAACGAGAAGTTATAAAGTTAAAGGAAGTAAATAGATCACTGTAAGTCACTTCATTGTTGTTGTCCGACATTTAAACTGTTCGTAGAATTCTATCCTATATTTTTCGTACATCTTGTAATCTTCTATGCCCAAAATAATTTCCATCTTCGTCTGTTGTTCAATTTTATAGTTTCGCAAGTCTCTATAACGTTCACAATTCTTCATCACGTGTTCCATATTTTCTTCAACATTACACTTTAAGCATAATTTTTCTTGAGTGTCCTTTCCTATTTTCGCATTTAATAACACCGCCCCACATATCCATCTTGTTGTTATATGGCTTCCATTTTCCGTTGTTAACAATTTTCGTCCACCTATCGTAAATCGCGATTCGAAGTACCATTTTAGACTTCCTTTCTTTCTTCCAGTTCGGTTCCATTCCTCATTATCGTATTTATTTATCCGCTTCAACACTCCTGTCGTTTTTTCGCTAGTTAGTTCTTCAACCGTCATGTCAATTTTGTATAATTTTAATTTACAATCTTCTATCCAGTCTATGATCCCAGTTTCCTACTTTTCTATTATCATTCTTTTCAGTTTGTTCGTGTTATTCATTATATGTTTCAGCATCAGTATTTTACATTTAACATCTCTCCAATTTTGGTTAGAGAAGCCCACTTCACCTTGGATGTATTCCTCCGGAGCATATGTTGGCAGACCTAATATGGACTTGAAAAAAGAATTCTGTGTTTTATTTAACTTATCTTTGAATTTTTTTGTTGTAATTATTGCTGATGATCCATGCATTATCTTAGGTAACATCACATTTTTCCAAATTGTTTTTCCAAGTAAGATTTTCTCTTTACGTCCTTTCAATAAATATGTCATCCAATATTTGTAATTATCAATATTCTTTAATTTTTCAGTCAAATGATTTTTGAAAACATCTTCATTGTTACAAATCTTAACTCCCAAATACTTAAATTCATTGCATTTCTTTATTTCACCTATCTCCATCAAGATTCATTATGGATGATAGAATATCCTCCCAGTTTTCACAGTGTTGCTACCTAATTCCATAAAAACATTTCTTAAAATTGAGACTCATACCAAATTTTGATGATTAAACAACTACCATTCTTAACTTTTCATCTATATATATATATATATATATATATATATATATATAGTAACGGAAGCTTGCGAAACTTTTAATATTGTATGAAAGTTCATACGAATAGGCTGCAGAAGTTAAAGAATTTATCTTGACCGTCACATCAAAACGAAACATGACTGACTGGCAATTTGACTCAACACAGTGCTGAATATTGCCAGCTCCGTACATGCATTGTATCCATAGCTGCACCTGAACGATGAAAATATTCGAAAAATGAATGAGTGGTCATCCTGATAACTACCCACAAGCATGTAGCATAGCATCTTAAAATTATAAATTTAAGGAGGTAACTGCAACACAGACATATGTCTATGGGAGCCAACATGAGCACTTTCTTGATTCAGAACATGGAGCATAGAGCACGATACATTGAGCATGCTACTATATACTAATTCATAGCTGAATACGCGTCATCGCCGCATTTTGTTCCCATTGCTCACTCAGCATCAGGGAAGTTGGTCATAAGTGAGTGACATTCAAAGGTCGGTGGGGCTGCGTGGCAGATTTGGCTTGAGGACTGAAAAAGTTGATTCACGGATATCGGATATTCATCGGATTGGATGGGATTGGATGTCGGACCTCACTGTTGATGTTCGATGTATATGGTTCATGATGCCAACTCGAGATCCACCGCTCTCCCTCAGTTTAGCTTGGTCTCGCTCACCAAAGGATATTCAAAGTATTTAATTAGAAATATTTTATAATTGAGAAAAAATTGGAATCAAAACTCCCCTTTTCACTTTGCAGGCCGATATGATAAAGTAAAAGTTTAACATCTCTGTGACAGGCCTTCAGCGTCCAGTGCCTTCAACGGTCGATGTTTGGATGGCAAACATTTTATGTTGCTCGCTGTTGGACGACGATTTCAAGTAAAAAGGGTGAAGTGACTAGCCAAAAAATGTTCATTTTTTTTGTTTTACTGCATCTTATTCCAAGAATACCTGTAACTTTCGCTTTGCTATTTGTAAATTCGGTGAGTCTCTAGCATGAGATCTTTTAGTATACCGAAAACACATTTTCTTGAGTTTGTTTTCTCATAAAATAATCGATCAGTTACACAAAACGTATTATACTTTATCTTGGGCACTCAATGCACTGAGCATTTCTCTGACGATCGCTTTGGTTAGTATGTGAACCTCGAGAAGGGTGCTTTGAAAGTCACATGTTTTTTCACAATAATTGTCTATAATTCTGTTTATTCGAAGATTATGTCTACTATGATTAATTTTTCATTATCTTCTCATCTCCTGTCATTGTCTGTTATGAGAATTAGCATCAACTCGTTCCGAATATTATCTTATGAAAGGCTGGATAACTTCCATGTGTCATGTGATCAGCTGATCGAGTAGGAAGTGTACAGAAAATGGAAAATTTCTAGTTTTCTTACCGTTGCTTAATTTTTTGGGCATTGGCGTGATCTGAAATGATGTTGGTCAACATCCAGTATCTTAGTCATAACATCTCAGTCCCATTAATTAATAATAAAGGTTCAGTATTCCAAATAACAAAGCATCCTGATTTTATTAGTTTGGAACTTGTCTTTACTAACTGTAGTTTTCTCCGATAGAATATCCAAATACAGATTGTTTCATAAAAAATGGATCACCCTTAAACATCGCCTTAACTTCAACTTTGTCTAACTCCGCCAAACTTGAACGAATTTCTCTGAAATTTGTAAGATCTGTCAGTTGTGCTTACTAATATCATTGTTGGAAATTTCAAGCATGAATATTGAGTTGCTTTCCTGTTATAGATACAAAAGTAGTAGATAATTGATCTTCATTTAGCAATGTTACACAAAATCATACCTCACTCTTATAAAATTACATTTGTTTCCTTTGTTATGTAATATGTTGTTCTACAAGCCAAAAGCTATCAAGCAAAACAAAAAATAAAGAAAATCGGTCAATCAGAGCCAGTATAGCACCATTATTCATCAACAATAATGTAACTGCTACATGTGATTAACTGGACTTCATGTTCCATAGCTTCCTGACTTCGTTGCGGTGGTGTTGGCAGCACTCCTGATTGCTTTCAGCTAGAAATCTATCTCTTACCGGTTGAAAAACAATACAAAGCACAAATGAACAATAACGAGATCGCATTCACAAAAGGCAAAGTGTCAGCCGTGCTAGAACCTAGCCTTGCTAGATAGTGATGGTCGGATTGAGATTATGGATAAAATCTGATCAGGAAATTCCGAGACATTTACATCGTCCCCGGGTACAAGGTGGTGCGACTCTACTGATTTGGGCTGGCATTTGGGACCAATGGCCGCTCTGAACTTCACATACAGCAAGGAACCATGAATTCTGAACGCTATGTGAATGTTTTACGAATGAACATTGGCCAAATGACAGATCAACTTGGTGATCCATCGACTTGGTTATTTATGGCTACGTGTCACAGGAGTAGTAGAGTCAACTTATGCAAGTCTCAATTAGGGCCTAGGACATTATCTTGGCCAGCTCGTTCTCCTGATCTGAATCCCATAGAAAATGTATGGAGTATTCTAAAACGTAACGTTCGTCGTTCACTGCTACCTACAGATGGCGTATCACAACTTACGTCATGCGCACTGTTAAAAAGAGAGTGGATAAAGTTAGATCAGTCAAAAATCAACGATATCATCGAATCGTTGACTAGACGAATTGGTAATGTCATTGACAATAAGGGTAGGGCCACAAAATATTAGCTTCTTAAGAACCGTTACTGTATCACAGCTTATCAGATTATATAAGGACATTTAAATATATTAGGGACATGAAATAACATGAAAAATGCTTTCTGTATCATACTTATGTTTTATTTAGTCAAATTTTAGGATGATCCACTTTTTATGAAACTGACTAGCATGGGCTATGATTTTGTTTGCTCAAGTAGATATCCGAGTAGTGCAGTCAGATATGTAAACACCACAGAAAGATATCCGATCTGCATATACAAGGATCGCAATTGCAAATATCCGATTTGCATTGATTCCAAGTAGCATTTGCAGATATGGTCATGATCAGATGGTTGCAGATCTCAGAGATGGTATAGTATTTTTGAATCTTCACAAAGCATGATATTGTGAGGTGTTCTATGTCCATTCGTTATGTCTCTCAAGGAAGGTAAATATTTTTCCGGTTAGAAATATTAACATGGTGCAGACTTCAATGAAAAAGTCACATTATCACAAGACCTCGAGCTTTCTCGTTCATAACAGCAAATAATAATTATCTCAAATCTATGTTATCCATTTGGCCTTTATAGTATGATTAAACAGGATTGTATTTATATGTGTAGCACGTTGTCTATTGCATTTTAATGGAATTTGGCATTGTTGTGTACATACCATAACTGACCTTATAAATATTCAATTCAAATTTCATAAATTGATTTCACGATTTTTCATATACCGGCACCGCTAGATATCAAAATTTACATTTGAATTCTGAAGAGTTCATCATATAAGTTTATACTTTCACGATCACGCGAGGAGGCAAAATGAATGTAATCCATTAAAAGATAAACAATGAATAATCGATGCTCTTGACCGTGGAAAAGTATCTGGGCTGCTCATGCTGTTGATGTAATGAGTAGACAGTAGACCGTGGATAAGTCGAACTTCCTAAACGAGTCAGCTGTCTTATTGTCAACTCAGTCGACCTAAACAACTCATTCTATACGTAAAATTCTATTCTTTTTCAATGTGGGGACCTTTGATTCCGTCAAAGAAAAATCCTATGCCACAAGGGACTTCAAACTCTCAAAAATTTCAATAAACAAGCTATGCTCTTCTTTGTCAGATCTCTTGTCAGGTTGGATAATTTCTTTTTTACGGAATCAAGGTTTCGTACCGTGAAGAACTAGGAATTTTACGTATTGCGTGAGTTATTGAGGTCGATCAAGTGGATGAAATGAAGGAGTCGGCTTGTTAATCACATGATTGCCGATTGCAGTTTGCCATATGAAGACAGCGTACCGCATTATAAGCACAACGAATGACATTGCTAAACATGGTTGGGTTCGTTCTCAAGTGGTCAAACTCACATCTGAAATTCGTGGTACCATCAGTCTAGCTTTATTAATTGAGCTGTATAGTGTGAAGCAAGTAGAGACTTCAATATTCAAGCACGGGTAGATCCTTGGCTAAAAAGCCAAAATGGAAAGACTCCGCAACCTGGTTTCAGTCAGTGTCAGATTCAGACCATGTTTTTTTATGAACCTTCATTTGACATTGATACTGGCCATGGCTCCTCATTATTTGACATTATTTCTCATTATTCACGATGAAATTTTGATTGGTGTTTCCCATGGACATCTCGTAAGTCATTCATTCTTGAGTAAGTCATTTTACGGAAGCAAGAGAATTAGAAATAGCGAGCCCAGTTATGGTTATGGACAATGCTCCTTATCACTTTGTTGTTTTTTCTTTTCCGCTCTCATTCAACCAACGCGGACATTTTCAATATTCTCTCTGATAAGATCGATTCTCTTCTTCGAGAGCATCCCAGCGCTGAGATTGCCGGTTTTGATGACTTTACAGTGACTGGCTTGTGCACTCACACGCCACTGATCTCTCCGGTCAGGCAGCCGAGGATTCTGCTGTCTCTCAATCTTTGTCAAATTGTCCCCTGTCCTACTAGAGTGCCTGACCGAGCTGGGGATGCTGTATATCTTCTTGACCTGTTTTTCACACAAGGCTACTTCTCCCCTCAGCACGTGTTATCAGTTTCTGGCAAACAATCTTACTCCACACATTTGCGCCTTTCCATAGAGCAGTTTATCAATTCTCCAAGGCAGACTGTTGTGGCTTCCGCGCTTTTCTCAGTCAAGTTCAAGCTGAGAATATGAATCCACAAGTAGGTGCAAGAACTGACAGTGGCTTCAAATTGGGATGGTGGCCTGCATACTCAGTACTTTCTAAATGAAGCCCCGCTCCCAAACTTGGTTTGCACCAGAATGTGCAGCTGCAACCTGCCAGCGTGGCCACTTTTTCCATTAGTATGAGCGTGACAGTACCGTTGGCAATGTTGAATTTTGCAAGACGAAGGAAATTGCAAGGAGGCCATACATCAGGCGATAAAACGTTATGCTTTGTATGTACGGAAATCCACTGCTACCGAAAAGCTTGACTCTAAGGACTTCTAAAGGATTTACAAGTGTCACCAATAGGACGAAATCGTCTATCCCAGCACTTCGTCATGCCGAAGTCAGTATTTCTATTGCGTCAACCGCAGCAGAAAAGCCGAACTTCCTTGCAAGGAGTTTGCGAAGAATTCATCATTGGATGATGGAGGTAGAATTCCACCTCCAGTTCCCACGCGCACCGATGAGAGAATTAGCACTCCCTCAGTCACAGTCCTCGACGTTAAGATCATCGCAAGTTTCGATAGCTTCAAGTCTAGTGCACTAGATGATATCCCGGTTTCGGTCTTAAGCCATTTCTCACCCGAGCTTTCTCCACTTTTCCGATGAGTTTCTCTCTTGTTGGAAGGTAGCATCCGTGGTTCCAGTTCCAAAGAAAGGTTCTGACTCATCTCTTCCATCTACTTACCGGCCTATCGGCCTGCTTCCAATTGCTGGCAAGATTTTTGAAGCAATGATTAACGAACATATTGTTTACTTCATTGAAACTCAGAACCTTCTATCAGAACAGTATGACTTCAGATGGCATCAGGCACTCTCGATTAACTGCAGTTCTTCTTTCATATGTCACTGAACATGTGAGTCGTGTTCTTGATAGCAAGGTAAGACAAGATCAGCTGCGCTGGATATTTCCAAGGCATTCGATAAAGTCTGGCATCAGGAGAACTCTTTAGGAAGCTTAAGTCTTAAGGAGTTGCTGATCAACTCCACAAACTTGCTTTTTCCTGAGTGACTGACAGTTATTTCGTCTCAGATGGCCAAAAATCTTCCACCAAGCTTGTCAATGCAGGAGTTCAAGGGTCAATCTTTGGACACACTCTGTTTCTGCTGAACATCAGCGACCTCTCAGACTGCCTAGTGAGTAAATTGGTGATGTATGCAGATGAGACGACACTCTTCAATTCCAATGAGCGACTTGCTAAGAACTCAGCAACGTCAGCAGTTATGCGACGTTCTTAATGAAGGCTTATACACATTCTCAGAATGGGGCGCCAATTGGCTTGTTTCCTTCAATCCTTCAGACTCTCAGACTATTCTGTATTTACAACTTAAAGGAGACGATGATGATCATAGCATTAAGATGTCAGATAATAGGATCAGAGAACAAGATTCCATCTCCTTCCTTGGATTGGCGGTTATGAAAGAGTTTCCATGGAAGCCGTACATCCAATCCATCAGCAAGCAGGTAGCTCAACGCATTGGTAGTCTCCATCGTGCCAGCAGCTATCTTCCACCACAGACTGTCTGCTATCTTTACAAGTCCACTATTCGTCCTCTGACGTAATGTTGTTGTCATCAGTGGGCCGCAGATCTAATTCACTCGCGTTATCATGTGATCACACACTTACGTTATCACACGTACTGTAGTCGCTGGAAAGCTGGAGCTTTTTTGTTCGCACGGCACAGGTTTGGAATCAGTTTCCCCAGACCACTTTCCCTGACCAATGCAATCTTGATGCTTTTAAGATGCGTGTAAACTTTCTGATAGGGACAGCTTAATCAGATTAGAAGGTCTGTTTTTTCCTCTTAATTATCTAAAATAATGCAAATTGTTACTTTTTCATTGAACAACCCCTAGCTTCGTTCATGGCGCGGAGCTGTGCTAGGGGTGGAAATTCGTAAGACGATCAGCGCATAGTGAGGGAATGAAACATAAATCACTTTTGTGTGTTCTCTGAACACTTACAAAATCGCTGTAATGGAGTAATGCTTTGAATACAAGTGGACTCCTAAAGAGCTTGCCTGTATAGCATTCAGAAAGACGAAAGACTGAAAAAAAATCGTGGCATTGAACGAGTTCATTTTGAACAGACGAGCCACAGTCTGCTTGAGTAAGGACGCTGTGCCATGCTTGAAAATGGGACTATAATTGGTTAAAAGTTTATCGCAAGAAACGAGCGTTCTAGGAAAACTGAATGGAAGTCAGACCAGATTAGAGGTGGAACTACCAATCGATTCGCGAGTGGAAAATGAGATTTCTACCGATGAATTTGGTGTCGGTTGTGACAGTTTTTTGTGGTGCATTTCTAGAAAGCGAAGAGTTAAGTCAGACAACTCAGTTGCTCTAGTTAGTTAAACTTTTGATTTTCCTAATAAAAAAGAAAAATGTGTTCAATTGCAGTACCGGCAGCGTTTCCAATGCAATTTATATCGTTTCCGCGCTAGGAAGATCTTCATTTATTTTTGAGTGCTACAAATTCAAAACTGATTCGAAGATTATGATTATCACTGATAATATCACAACAACCTATCAGCTCATGGTGTCGTACCTGCTTATATGTGTGACATTCACGATCCGCGGAAGAAAGGGCTAGACGCGAATCCAACATTCGAGGATTCGCGTGAATCCAAAAATATATACACTCGATCATATGCTTTGAGCAGTCAATCTTGCGCATCAATCATCTAAAACAACATATTTCCTCCTGTCATTTGTGTTCACGTCTGAGGCGTTAATAAATGATTTTGTCAACATTCCTGAGGAATGCTTGCTATTCAGTCAGCATTCCTCGAAATATTTTCAGTTTTCAAAATAGGTCTTGATGCTTATTAACAGCTGATCTCCGTGAAGGTGAATCTAAATCCTGCGCGGAAATTTTCCGCTCGTCAATTGGAAACGCTGCCTGATGATTTCGTCAACCTCTTCTCAGCATTCCTCACTGCATACACGGAATGTAGGAAGATCGTGATGGGTGTTTAATGTGTCCGAAGTGATATTACAACACGCACGGCATTCACTGTCCAAAAACCGGCTGACCGGTGTGCCCTTTCCAATAGTGTGCGATCTACGACACATCCTTCTAGGAACACGGAAGGAATTGTGCCTAATTGTCTGATTCTGTGCTAAGGACCATTGCTGGGAAAAATCTCGTCCAATACAAAGTAACATAGGCAACTTTGAGGCCCTGCAATTCAGGAACTGCGATGAATCGGAGCAAGCAAATTTTATTCGTGTATCAAGACAAAACCCGCAATCGTTCTCTTCAAAATTCTAACATATATACAGTGCCGGGACGAAAATTAGCAACTTTTTAATTCAAGTTGTCAGTTTTATTTAACAATTACTCCACTGTGTTTCTCCATACACTGCGGATGACTGCAAAAGCATTTCAACTTGAATTTGAATTTTCTTAACAGTGTATGACATATAGCTTTCAAACCACTTTCTCAGCGAAATCATGGATAGAAAGTGTGATCTCAGCGAGTATCAAAAAGGCATCATCGATGCTCTCATTAATGAAGGATTCAGCCAGGTCTACGTTGCTGCTAAATTGAAAGTTAACAAATCAACGATCAGCCGATTTGTCAAAGGCAATAGATCTTCGAAGAAGAATTCCGGGAGGAAGAAAATGACAAGCATCAGACAGGATAGAGTTCTCAAGCGCCTGTGCCTCGCTAATCGCAAGTTTTCGTCCGTTGAACTTGCTCGCGAGTGGGAAGAGTTAGCTGCCGTACATGCAGATCCCAGCACCATCCGCAAATGGCTCCGTTCTTTTGGACTCATCTCCCGACGCATGGTGAAGAAGCGTCTTCTCACTCAGAAGCAGCGCATGGCTAGAGTGGCATGGTGTCGAGAACACAGAAACTGGACCGAAGATCAGTGGAAGAATGTCTTCTTCTCTGACGAATCGAAAATCGAGATGACTTACCATTCCGGCAACACTCGAGTCCGAAGATATTCATGGGAAGCGCAGCAAAATCGCTTCTTCGATGGGGATATGATATTTCAAGATGACTCGGAACCTGCTCATTGATCAAAGGTAACAACCGCCTTCAAAGCAGCCAAAAGGATCACCTCTCTCCCTTGGCCTTCAAACAGCACAGATTTAAATCTCGTGGAAAATTTGTGGTAGATTTTGAAGAGAAAAGTCAACTTGCACCGACCACGCACCAAAAGTGAGTTGCTTGCATCCATTATTAGTGTTTGGACTCGCGAAATACCCCGAGAGACACTAACAAAGCTTGCAATCAGTATGCCGAAAAGGATTGAAGGAGTGCTGAAGGTGGGCGGTGGACCCACCAAATACTGACTCTGTTGAGTTTACTATTGTTGTAGTTATTAAAACTAGGAAACTTAATAATTAAATTCCAGAGATCACGTGAATTAGTTTTTTCTTATTTCTTCAGAAAGTTGATAATTTTCGTCCCAGCACTATATGTTCGAACTTTATTTTGCATTCACCAATTTCTTTTCCATCGCTTACAGAGCTAGAAAAGCTAATTTTAAATTAGTTCAACTTTTAATTTTCGATTTAAGTAATTTTCAGTTTAAAATCATAAAATTAGTAATAAAAAACCATAATTACATATCACTACATGACTGACCAAAGATATTCAAATTTAAGTGATCTTTCTTACTTTGGATTTTAAGCAGTTTCATATTTGAATTGAAGCTGATCTCAATGACTTTGCAGTTTTAGTTTCATCAGAGTCTAATTTAGGCAGCTTTAACATGCATGCGTTGCCTCGTCCGATGATTTGCTTTACGAATGACTTTTGAATTGCCTATCGAAGAGTTGGCTTTAATTGATGACTATTCCAGAGCAATTTAATGCATTTTTTATTTCGGATATTGTCATACTATTTGAATGATGTGCAATTTATGAAACATTGAGTGAGAGGATTAACGCACACTTCATTCTCTATGAATAAGTCATTAAAATTCTGTGTAGCTATTGGATATGCAGTAACTTGCTGCAATTGCAGTGTAAAACCATAATGAATATCCAATTCTTTTGAAAATATTTGATAGTTCAAGTAACGATGCAGTTGAGCTACTGTCACTGAAAGCTGAGCAAACCACCATTCGGTGCACTGCACCGCTGGTCGCTTTCGTTTCCCAACTTGTTAAGGTAATTTGTTTTTTTCCATTTCAGATACACTGTACATATTGTACATACTGTGGATTGACAAATCACAACATGAAGGATAACTCTGACATTGACGGTGGGGGGAAAGGGGATATTAACAGATCGATCGGTCGCAACCATGGCTCAGCTAACATAAACAAAAGGATTGGGGGCAATCGCTCGCGTGTTAGGCGAGAACACAAAGAAGACAGGAATGATGTTGCTTCAGAAGCTCCTAATGCTGTGAGCAGTGCTGTTCCCTCCAGTAGCTCATCGACAATGAAAGTTCTGCCTCAAGCGACAGCTGAGCAGATACGTATTGCTCAATTGCTATCTAATGGTGAAGAGGAGAGAGCACTCAAAGAAAAGGTGAGCCAGGTTGTTGAATTGACAGGATGTGATCAAGATACAGCTGCTCTATCTCTACATGACTGCGATGGAGACATCAGTCAAGCAGTGCACATGATTCTTGACGCTCGTGTATGTACAACTGAAAGTAACGGCCTAGACGATCAGAGGCAAGATGAGTGGCAAACGACATCGAAAAGGCATCCCAAAAAGTCCGTAGGAACTCCAGAAGTTGCTAACGGTCAAAATCATGACGTTTCTGTGGCAGATAGGGGCGATGAATGGGATTTCAAATCCAAGCCTAAATCCTCGAGGAGAGGCCCAAGTGAAAGGCGCGGTGGTTCTAGACCAAGACCAGGAAGCAATGCCAACGACACTGAAGACAATGACAGAAGAAATCGCAGTGAAAGGTAAGCGAACTTTATCAAGTCGTTCTGTGATAAACATCGTCCACTCGCGATGTTCGAGACTTTCCGCAAAACTTGTTTCTGTACCCGTTTAAAATTGATAAGCGCCAATGATTGATTGATTCCTAGCACATTTATTCTCTTCCTGATGCATAGTAAGAATCAGACCCTTTTGAGACCTTGCAGGATGCCACTCATTTCTCTTAGCACCTATTGTTTGAAAATGCCAGGGTAATTAAGGCTTACAGATTTAAATCAGTCATAGAGGATATTTAACATTGGCTCCAAAATATGACATCCGTTAATGGCTAGAAGAGAGGTCACAGCAACCCCATTCCTCGTCGCTTCCAAGTTATTATACTAAACTTCCCTTGGTCATTAGGAGCAGTGGTTTTTCAATATAAATGTTTAGAGGGACTGACAATTATCAGTCGGACAGTTGATGTCACTAGTCGAGGCGGCTAGTGATTTTTTGTAATTGAATTCTTCGTGCTAGGCTATATTTAAAAAAAGTAGGACTTAACGCTTATTTGTTGCTACATTCTCAGCAGTAAAACTGCCGAGATGAAATTGTCACTGGACCACATGATCATGCAGTGTTGCGATGAATAGAGAATTACAGATTATAATTCTTCTTTGTTACAAGTCGGGAACCTGCCTTGTTCAAACGGTCCCTTTTGGTTCTTCGCTTGTAAAATTTGATGTGAATTGCCAACTATTATAATGCGATTTCTCTTTTTACAGACGTGGTCGAGGCAGAGGTGATAGAGGTGGACGACAAAGGCCTAGTGACAGTATTTCTCCAGGAGCTGGTAAAGATGACTCGTATTTTATAAATGGAATGTCAGATAATGATTTTGGATCGTTCAATGATGGCCATGGTTCAAGCTCTCGTGATAGAGGTGTTCCCCCTCGGTTTGATGGTGTCAGGCGCGGTGGACGAGGGAGCGCGCGTGGAGGGGGACGAATATTCAGTTCTCGAGGCGGTCGAGGAGGAAGGGGTAGATCTCGGCTTTCATATGGCCAATTTCGAGAAAAAGCTCCGACTGGAGCAGGAGATGAAAGTTTGAATAACTGGAGTGGAGGCGACATGAAGTCATCTCAACACGAGGAGGGTAAGTATTTTTTTGATTGAGATGCCATTTAGGACCAATCAAACTTAACTCATTGTATGTCTCGTATTTCAGGATACTGTAAGTTAACATCCCTGATTAGTGTAGCTTCCTTTGCCTGGGTAGTATGTTTCTAACTAGCATCGGTGATTTCCTAACTGCTAATCCACGTGGAGGATGTCTTAAAGATAAAGTAACTCTTCGAACTTAGATCACCGATTTTTTTTTTGCTAACTGAATTTTCACGCATTCCGAGTGTTCTCATTAAAGTCATTACGTAGTAGTGTATCTGCTTTTCAATGATTAATATATGAATCATTCTGAATATTTATGAGACCATTTATAGAATATCTTCGTGGAAAATATATTTACTTCTTCATGTACAGCGTGTATATGAGCAATTCCATGAGTAATAACATTACATCGTACACATTTGCTACATTTCAATAACGTCTTTGTAGTGGATGTTCTCAGGCTGATATCGATCTACCGGTCAAAATGGTGTTTGCATGCTTCATTTGCTTCGCGATTCTTTCTTTGTGACGCAATAATTAATTAAGGCCAATCGTAACAGCGTTACGTTTAATAATGAATTAACATGAAAATCGAGTTTTGGTAACTTATGTGAAAAAGTGCGTATTGAAAGATTTGATCGATGTCATTATTCCATGAAGTCAAACTTGAAGATCATATCAACATCACAGAAGTTGTTGGAATTGAATTTTGTGCATTATTGTAGTAGCAATTTTAACAGAGGAAACGCAATGACGTTGCAGCTGAAGCGTAATAGCGTTACATGTACAAAATCAGGATTTACATATGGCTGAGGTGAAAGTTATCTCGACTTCACATACACCAGTTAGCCTCAATACAGCACTTGAAGGTCCTTCCTTTCTTGCTTTGATGTTTCAGGTGCATCGTGAGATGTTCCTGTCACACTATTGATAAAAGTAGGCAGTAGTGATGAAGGTATTTTTCTTTCAACTATTTTGAAAATGCTTTATCTTTGGAAATAGCAGATGAATGCAAGTTTTCCCTCGCATTCAAATAAATTTTGTAAGTTCTTGTACATACCCTACATATTTCAATTGATGCTAGTGTACTACTGCGTATTACACGAGATTAGCAATAAAACCAGTCGGCTAAATTCAAACTTCGGTGGTATCAATTTCAAATAATGTGCAGTATGAACACCACAAACGTCTACGAAAAAAGAAAATAAATGGGTATCCCAGAGAACACTCCTGAAATCGGGTTTCGCATTGATCACAATTACATGCATCTTGGGAGCATCCGAGACAGTAGCATTCTCGGTGACTGATATCACCAACAGTTTGCGAAATAACAGGTGTTGACCACGAAGCGATTTAGCACCGATGCTTTCCTACATTCGAATACATTATTTGTGAATGAAAACATTCAATGATCTGACATGCGGTTGATATTACACCAGCGTGGATTGCGGTTCAAGAAGGCTTATACATTTTTAATCATGATTCGGACAGCTTACTTTTTTCCGTGGGCGTTTGCAGACTTAACCATTCAGTTTGAGTATCATGATCGCATGATGCATGACAAATGAGATAAGCAAAGTGTAACTTTGGCTCCTGGTCAAAGCGCTATTTTCGCGAAACGGTCCTAAAATTCGGCTTCAATAAACCTGTCCCAGGGTAAATGTCAATTATTTGAATAACAGAGACGGTCTCAGCGGCATAAAAAACTGTTTCAGTTAAGATTTTAGTCAGAAAACCGATAGCCTATGACTCCTAGTGGAGGTAGGCCTGCTTAGACCTGATTTCAAGCTCGAGACTATTAATTTTCCGCTGAAAATTTAACATGGGCTTCAGATGTTGATGACGTTTCTGTTATTTGCATTTTATCCCGAGACTTCCTAGGACAGTTTAGTCAAAGTCATTTAAGACCATTTCGTGCGAGGACCATTTTGACTTGACTCAGTGATTTCAACTGTGCATTGCAATGCACACCACTACTAGGGCAATACACGAACGACTAGGATACTAATATGATTTCAACTTTGCTTATAAGTTATGTGGTGCAATGGTCGCGATCAAATCTTTCAATTCGTAGACTTTTTCTCATAAGCAGCCACTGCTCGATTTTCATAGCATATCGTGCAGCGTTAGCTACATTGCTACGACGGACTTTAATTCATTATTGATTCACGTATAAAGAAAAGCAAAGCAATTGAGGCATGCAAACATTAGCTGCACAGTATCTACATAAACCATATATTGTATATATGTATATATTATATTTATTTTATCCGCTAAATTGATACCAAGCTATTCTATATACTGTACTACAAAATAAGTTATTGGAATTTTGTATTAACATGCGATGTAGCGTTGCTATTCATAGGAACGGCCAGTTATGCTTTTAGATACATTGATGTCAGATACACACGATTGGATTTGAAAGTTATGTCGCGAGGTTCCTCTGGAATTGTTTAGAGTGATGAGACATAGTTCGTGTAACATTACGCTGGAAACGTAATAGCGTTACATTATATACAGTATTTATGACACGAGCGAAAATCAGTTTCACAGCTGTTCTATCATAAGTAACCGACGGTAGCTTATGATGTGATACTGTGCCGGATTCGGCTCAATAGATAATACTGTAGATAAAAAATCAACGTGTTTACGTGTTATACAATGTTAAATTTCTCAGCAAAATTTAACGATGGCATGAATCTGTGATATTTTTCTATCACTTTTTACCTGATTTGAAGGAATTAGTGTTGAAAAGAAAAATAATTAACTCTCTTGTGTAAAAAATTCAATGAAATTCACGTAAAAAATAATGTGAATTAAAAAAATGGAATTTTGAAGAAAATTGTAAAAATTCGGCTATAAATCTACTCTCAAACGTGAAATTCAACATCAGAATCGGACTTGAGGTAATTTTGATGTGAAAAAGTATGTTTGCAATCTCCGACAAATTAATTATTTGACCTAAATGTTGACAGTCGCGTACAATTGACGTAGCTAAGGACTAGCAGAACTAGTTAATGATGCAGATTATGCAACTATCAGTTGCAGCAATTGAATTCATGTGGATGTATATTCTGAAAGTTATCTGTATGTCGACGCTGGATTTGCATTCCTTGAAAGAGAGAACAACCGACGGATTTGGTATTTTATCTTTTTCCTTTGCTGAATCAGGTTTACTCATGTAAATCATTTTCAGTTCGTGAAGTTGTTGAGTGTAATGTTAAAAGTGACAAAAGTTAGAATTCGACCAATTTCAAGTACTTTGAAGGTGCTTAGAAAGTTTCGCCCGATTTTTGTATCGGAAGCTGTTGCTTGGAAATTCTGGATGTTTTCTCCAGAAGCAGGAATGAATCATGATGATCGTTGAAATCTTGCCTTTTAACCGAAGGTTTTCTAAAATTGATGCCAAGCTTTTCTTGTACACTGCCCGCTTATTTTTCTATTATTTGTTTTATTATACTAAATAGAGTAAACAGCAAAAATTAAATGGAATATCAATATTAGATTAATTATTATATTGGATTAGTTAAGCGACTGTTTCTTGTTGCTTTTGACGAAAAAAACTGCTAGATTAGAAACATTCAGTGCATCCTTCGACTTCACTAATCTGTATTTTGGCAACTGTAATAATAGTTAGTCGATTGATCGATTAGTAGGCAGTAATCGATTTACCATTTCATAAATCGAATAACAGTAATTTTCAACTCATGTCGACATTCGGTAATTCTTCCTTCGACACTAACGAGCTGTGTGTATTTGATCGTTTGGTGTGCCGCTTGTGCGCAATTCTTGCATGTCCATTTCACCCATGCGGTGATGCGTATTCAGGAAAATAGTTTGAGGACTAAGCCAAAGCTTTGAACGAGGAAAAGATAAGTTTGATATATAACCGGGCATTGAAGCAGATGAATGTTGCGTGCGTTGTGCGAGTGCTGATGACTCGAAAACAAAAGACAGGAATTATCACTCCACAATGCGACCAATGAGGGATTTGTAGGTTCCTCAGCAGGTTGCTTGACAGTCAGCTTCAGTACGCAGTGTCATCACATCAAAGTGTCAGCTCAACACATAACACTTTCAATATCATTCGAAATTATAGGCTTTAATCTGAAAAAGTTGCAGCTTGTGTTCACGAATGTGCAATAATAAGATAATTTTATAACAGAACGAGTTGTTTGAGATCGTCCAGGAAATTGCTTCATTTGATAATTGAGTCAAATGATTTTCACATTAATGAACAAAAAAATTTGGATTTTTAGGTACTAAAACAGAACTAAAAAAGTAACAGCTGTATCTGATGTCAGTTTTGCGAAAATTCTGCAGAAAGTATTCGTGTCAAAAATTATACATGTATTTTCACAAAAAATTAATTTGTTTTGCTAATTTCAGACGGAAACCTTAAGCAGCGCTTCCAATACTGCAGTGGCGGACGCGATTCCGACTCAGTGCAGAGTTAATCTAAAGTCGTGTGATTCTGAATATTCTGAGATTTTCTCAAGAGTTCATGTGGTTGACATGTTGCTCTTATTTTCTAGATCCTTCAGATTCGAAGAATTAAGATCATTACGTTTTCCAATCATGTTGGTCCGTCAGATTCTTCGTTTAAAGGTAGAAGCTGGCAGGCGGGAGATGTTTTCTTCACTCCCTCCCTTCGCAGGATTCATCAACGAATGGCACTGTGACAGCGACGTGTGACCGAAGCACTGGAAGCGAAAATGTAGCACGCACGCCACTGGCTGGTGTTCAAAGCTCATTGCTGATAATGTGTGGTGTGTGCGATTTCATTATCGCATGCGAGATGCAACTCTTCCCTCTGATGAAACGTAGCGATTAGGAGCGAGCTGTCCAATTGTGTTTGACCGCTAGTTGCGATTTTGTAGAAATGTGTCAATAACATGTGTTTCATGAACAAACAAGTCTTCAACGAAAAATAAATGACAACAAACATTTGAGACACGAAAATCGTAGACCATAGTTATCCACTAATTCTTCTCATAAAACTTGTAAAATGAGCATTTTTGTAAGTGAATGAAACTTCTATTTATCATTTTATTGATTTATTGCAATATCTATTTTCGAGATTTCTAAAGATTAACTTTCCATACCGACTGTATCGTTGCTCCAGTGTTGACTGATTAGCCTTGTGAACTGAAGAATCATGAGGCGGAGATCTTAATCATATAATCAATCACATCGCTCATTGTGGTCGTGATTCGAGCATATAATTGATTAAGTTTAGTTTTTTGGCACCTTGTTATATACAGGAATTCACGCATGATTTTTCTTGTACTCGGTGGGGGTGAACGTTTACCTAATTTTATTCATTTCAGTGATTTTGATATTAAATGACCAAGTTAATTTGAAATGAAATTGCCAAAAAATACTGCCAGCTGATGAAGTGAATCCAAAATGGAGGCGCTATTCTTGTAGATGTATTTATACGATACTGATGTTTCAAAATATTGGTTCTAGCAATTTCAGAATGCCCAGAATTGCCGAATACGTATACAATCTTATGAAAATTTTTACTTTGCAGGGTGGGATGACATGAATGACTGGGACTCGGTATGGCGTGGAGAAACACAAGTTTTTACGAATTCCAAAGTTGCTCAGGATAGCGATGATGCTTCTAAACGTGACGATTCGCAATCAATTTCTGATGACAAGAATGATCCATTCGCCAGCACCACCGTTGAAGATGATGATCCTGCCATCGTGAACTCCGTTTCCTCAGTACAGTTGAATGAGGCAGCGATTGCTGCATTCAACCACAGAGCTACAGAAGCAATCAAGTCATCTCTGGGCATCGGCCCAGTATCCATTTCGAATTTGGAAGAACCTAAACCTCAACGTGTTCCCAGGAATAATGAAAGGAGTGATACATCATCCAATATTTCATCACTTGATAAAGCTTCTCTGCGAGCCGTTCTCGAAGAGGAGATACTTGGTGGTGTTGGGCCAAAGCATGCTCGGAGCAAAGCACCACCTCCATCAAAAAGGCCAGACAAAACTGTAGAGCTGCCCCGCATGCGTGGGTTGCCTTCAGACCAATCTTCAACTGGACTGTGTTTCGGATTTGGATTCCTTGATGATTTGAAAAGTAGCCCTGTAAAAGGAGGTGAGGATATCGTCGATATCGAGGCAAATTTGAGTGGCACTTCTCAAACACTTGTGAATTCTGAGTCCGACATCTTGAATTCCTCATCTGAAGCCAATCTTCACTCTGAAACTAGCATCCAAGAGTACTTATCACCCTCGATGAATTCATCCTTTCAGCAGTCAGACAGGCAGCCCACCCCAGTTGCAAACTCTGTATCCCCGGTTAAACCTCCGTCATTATCAACTACACCAAATCAGTATCATTCTCCCTTAAAATCTGTAGATTCTGAAGATGTGACTATTCAACCTACCGATCCATTTCAATCCCAAAATGTTACTATCCCTTCAGACCTTGCCACTGAGTTGAGTAAGCTGTCGACGAGACCGGACAGTCAACAGTCATCTCAGACTCAAACCCAGGATAATCATCCTGAAATACAAGCTCGACAAGAAGCGCCTACAGTTCCTGCAGTGATGGATAAAGGTACTCAGCCAACCCCTTCATCGTCACAACAAAATACACCAAATAAGGCTACAGGAGTATCGCGTTCTCAACAGACAAATGCACCTCAGAATGCTGCTGGAAACCAGAATATATTGGGTACACTTCCATCTGCAGCCATGAATGCCCTGCTAAATTATTCGCATCTGGCTTCGCAAGGTCATCATAGCTTTCCCTATATTAACATTCCTACCGTGCCGCAGCATGGAACCATTGATTATGAACAAATCGTTCAACAGCAACAGCGAATAATTTACGATTTAGCCTTGCAACAACAGCAGCAAACCCCTCAAGCTCAACAATCCACAACTCAGACTCCTCCTACTCAGCAGACTCAGCATCACACTCAACATCAGAGTCAAAATGTCCATCAGCATGATTCTGTATCGTTATCAACGCCTGGTACTTCCGGCACTACGGTTGTAAATGCAAGTGGATCTTCCAATGCCTCCGCTGGTATGAAGTCAATAACTAATAGTAAGTAGATGACATCATACCCTCCTTGTACTTCACAATAGATATCTAATAGTCCGATAGAGTGCCTAAATTTTATTATTTTAATATTACTATCTAGCGTTATGTGACTCAGTGGTCCTTCTTAGTGTCGTTAATGTTAATTAATTTATAATTGGACTTAACACACACATGAATGATTCCTTCAACACGTCGAACTATTTGACACTGAATCTTCAAGGAATTAAAATTCATAGTGATTTTCACAATGTTAAAAATTACATTAGACATTACATTTGATTGTTCGTTACTCTGAAATTGAATTGTAAATTTGTTGTTTGCTTTATTTTAGACTTGAGAAGTTCTGCCGTTGGTGATGTTAATGTACAGTCTCAGACTGCGAACTCACTGCCTGGTTCCGCCTTGCCTCACCTGCAAGCGGTTACTTCGACGGTTGTTCCAACTACCGGGGTAGCCACAACTGCTACGCATCATAATATGTTTATGCCACCGGGATATGCACCCTATTATCCTAACTACTACGCAGCCACCAATCCGACCGCTGTTGCTGCTGCAGCAGCACAAGCCGCAGCACCACCAGGTCACCACCCAAGTGCTGGAGCTGGTCCCGCGTACAACCCTGCTACGTTCCTTTCCCTGATGAACTCAATCAACCAGCAACCTGTTAGTCAGGCTCTAAGTTCTCCTCCACACTTTGGCACTTCAATGGGCGTCAGCAAAGGTCAAAGTAATAATATGTTTCCGTCTTATGGAGATCGGGGTTACGGAAGTAGCAATGCAAGCGGTGGATTCGATGAACATTTATCAGACATGAAGTATAGTGGATTGAGTAGCAACAAAGGTGAGTTCGCGAATCTGAAAATTGTCGTATTCTTAGTGATCGAATCATTAATGTAATCATCGATCACATAAATGCTTAGTCAAATCAATTTCGAATTTTCAAAGCAACATGCGTGTGATTGAGGTCATCATCATCAATCCAGTTTAAAACCGGATTTATTTTATTATTAAAGACTTTATTTATCAAAACTGATGACATATTTTGTCTCATGCAGCCTATCATCTAGTTAGATAAGGACCCATTACATAACATGGTTCATAAAATTGGGGCCTGACGTTGTGGTAAGATGTGCCTATTAAAAAACTCGAGCACATTTGACATAAAAGAAACCGTCCGTTCATCAGTGTCTCCAGATCAACCGCAAGACAAGTCTTCACATCCGTAGGTCTTCTCTAGAATCTTGCCATTGCACATAAAGTATGGATTTTTTTAGTAAAGGGACTCCGCAAATCAGCCAAAAAATGTGTTGGTTCTAGCCATTCAAACAATTCAATAATAATAATATAGATGGTAGGGGCTTTCAAATTTTCTGGATTTTTCTGAATATGCTATGGAAGCAGATCAGTCAATTTCTTACAACTTGCTCCTTTCTACTTGTAGTGTATCAAACATTTCAAAGCTATTAACCGAATCAAAATTCCATAGGTTATTGTAACACATGAACTGGTGATAATGGGCCACTAGTGGTGTGGCATGAAATTATAGTCCATCATTTCATCTCATCTTTTTAAAAAAAGATACTCACTTTTGACCCGCATAATCGAATACAGTCGGAGTTTTTCCTCGACCAAGAAGTTGGCGAGACACAGGGTGGTGGCTGAGCACGGGAATTGCCCTTAAATTTTAGCGAAATAGCCTATTAACCCGAGAATACCATTTTGTCATAGTTTGCCACAAAGGTCAATGAGCATAATTTCTTGATTTCAACTGCTATTAATATGACTATTATTATGCCCACTATTTCTATCAAATTTCTTCGAATCTCAATTGATACAACCTAGTAAATATACATGTTTGGACAACATGTGGATGGAATATTCCTGACTTCATGAATTTGCTTCGCTTCCATATGACAGTGCCAATGATGCCTATGAGGCTCTGTCATTGTGTCGTTGACGCGTCGCTATAGTGAAATCGCTAATGATGAAGTTTTGCAAATAAGTAACGTTGCATCTTATAAAAACAATTCGGGGTTATTCACATCGAAGCCGTGTGCATAATTGGGTTGACTATAATTTGTGCATACAAGTATTAACTCGTAATCTATCGACAAGGGTATGCAGAAAGTTTCTTAACATGCTTACATGCAATTTCGTAAGACTCGCAAAATAACAAACTATGCAGCCTCCAGTGATATGTGATTAAAGTAACGAGTCGTGCTAAAAAGATTCACATCTAAAATGATATTTTATCTAAACGGTATCAATATCATGAGTTGTAAGACATTTTATAATTTCAAAGCTTTTTGAGCAGTAGAACATCTGAGTGAGAATCGCATAATCTAGCACCGTTGGTTACTTGCATGCCTACATCCACACCAAGTTGAGGAAAGATATCAGTCTGAAATCATGCGAACAAGATTCTGCCAACGCTACCAGTGACAAAAAAGAGTTTTCGTTGGTATTTCGAATAAAAGTCAATGGCTAAGCTATGTGTGCAAAGCCTTACAGTAAATTATGTCAAGAAGGACACCAAACCAATGTGGTTTATATGTACTGTAGACCACTGCTTCCAAATGTCGGGGTCGCTGGTTTATGTAACCATCTGGGGCTTCTTCCAGCGTTAAAGATATTGTTCTCTTCTGCGGTCACCACTATACCAGAAATGCGGGAAATATTAATAATACCATTCTAAGTTACTAATCAAGTAAAATTTGCTAGCTTGTACCATATGCTCAAAAAGGCCTAGCTATTAAATACGTGGATGCATGTGTTTAACCGCGATATACATACATGTATTTATTAACAAAATACACCGCATTACTAATCGACAGTCAAAAAGATATTTTTTCGCACTTTCTGATGATTACAAAATATTTCATTTTCATCAAATGATTAATTTTATTTTTATAACTTATTCCATATAATTTTTGTCTTTAGTCAATTTGCACCACCATCGCTATCCTTTGAATCATCAAGATCGAAACCTTGATTCTCCAGTATTATATCTAGGCCATTCCACGCAAATGTCATCTAATTGAGTAATGCATCATTCGATTAGGAATCTTCTACAGTTTCAGAAATTCTATAGCTGCTATCAAAGTAAGCGATGTAAGGGAAATTTTTCTTTCTTTTGCCACTATCGCATTTTTTCAATAAACGGCCTATTCGGAATAACATTTTGGAAATTCTTCTGTTTGTGCTATTCATATAATTAGATTTTGAATTTTCTAATTCAAATCGACTTTTTGACATTATCAATGTCAGTCCCAGTGGCATAGAAGAACAAAATGCCTTAATATATTGAAGAAAATTCAGTTTGATATGACAGCAGGCTTTACTGTGTCACGCCACTGAGATTTTTAGCTTTTATGTTGACATTACATCCCAAGTAATGCTCATGCGGACATTTCATTCAAGATTCTCCGTGTCACTGATACTCTCAACAAAATGCATCATTCAAAAAGATGTCAAATGTTATTATATATTAGTTGGAGTCTCATTGACGTGACACCTTTTGGAAATGACGTGACGCATTATTAAATTGGAAGATGTCTGCTGCCATGACCTTAGGAAAGGAATCTGAAATATTTAGGAGCATTTCAGCAATAAATATTTGATTTTTCATGTTAAGAAGATGCAGTGCTACTAGAATCAGAACATTGCCTAGAAGCAATATTTTGTAACTGTAGGACTAGTGTATATGTTTCAGAATATTCGTTTTCATTGAATGCCAGAACCTTCTTCAGAAGACAACCATGCCGGAACAATTCTTAGAAGCTTTGCTTATGTCATCAATCATCAATACCAGTGATAGTTGCAGTGGCTCGCCGACTTCGAGAGCCCATTCTTAGAAAATAAAAAAATGAATGACCTAGACGGCCCCGAATGAATAGCGAGCTGTACAACCAATTAACGAAATTTGAGTCAAAAAGTATTCCAATAGAATGCTTTCACAATCTCAATAGAAATTTCTCTGAATTATTCAACTTGATTAATTAATAGACATCTTAGTCTTGGCAACAGTTGGTCTATAATGTCAATGTTAATGACTGCAGCAGTCATTAACAGGGGTCATTAACTGGTAAACAGGGATTTCAGTGTTCACATTTCCACATCAACTGCGAGAAAAATGTTAATTGAGACAGCATGTGCTTTTAATAGACTCAAGGGGAGTACCGCCCTTTTCGCAATTCGCTTAAAAGGTGGTTCAAAATAAAAAGGCCTATCACATTTTGAGTTTTGAGCTATGAAATGTGATGAACTCGTGACAAGAAAATGTTCTGAAGGATTATAACTTATCTTGCTCATGAGTCCATCTCCTTAGAAAGCTGGTGCAATATTTAGTCATTTGCGTTATGTTACCCCATGCAATCCCTACATTTGTGCAAATGATTAAGGGAGGGTTAAAAAAGATCAATTTCTCATATTGTGATATTTGGTAGCTTGATTATATAGGGAACTAATGACTAAACCTACGCGAGCGAGGCTCATCGTTTGAAGACGCCTCTTTGCTAGATTTGAAAATGAATTTATTTCAGAGTATATCACGGTTTAAAAGCTTAAAGGTGTAGTTCGGTAGAAATTTTTGACTTTGTCTCAATCTTAACTCTTTCTCCTCCTGAGTTAAACGGGACACCTGTCGCCATGCCAAGTAGCGTCCTCTGCGCACAACAGGCGAACACAGAATTGATGATGACTTCACTATGGACAAACCAATCATACGCTGTTCGGTGCTGCTGAGAAGGAGGTTACAGCCAGGCGTTGAAATTTGCCTTGAGACTGTGCGCGGAAGTAAAATTAACTTACTCACATTTTCCGTCGACATTCGACTATCACCATGACGCAGTGTTGCACCTTAATTGCAAGAATAAGAGTGATAATAGCATTAATAATGCATGCTTCTATAAATCTCCATTAGACAAGAAACTCTGAAAATTGTTAAGTGATAAAATTGGAAGAGCCAATTTTGTTATGTCAAAACATTCTCGGGTATGCTGTATCACTTTACTGAAAAAGAAAAAAATGAAAAATCTACAATATGCTCCATTAACTCATTTGCATAACAGGAAGCAACCCTCTTTCCACTTGAAAATGACCGCGGCTCCTGCATTGACTTTCGGAAAATAATCATTGCTTGTGAAATTTAAAAAACGGCAAAGCAAGGTTGCTGAGAAATTTAATGTTAGCCGATCATATCGTCAGATATTTAATCTGCTGGGAGTACAAGCTAACTTGCTCTATCCGATGATAGCACTGAGCCATTGGGCCTCGAACCAGCAGCTGACTTGATTCTGTCAGTCAATTACTGTGCGAATGGTATTTTTACCGTCATTGTACTTGAAACTAATTTTTCAGCTCACCCTGCATCATGTCAGTCAAGAATCTTTCAATGCCGTGCATTTCTAATTGGCATTATATGTCCATACATCTGTCGAATCATTCCACAGCACTTTGTTGAAACATGTGCTTTTGTGTGAAACAATAAAGTTAAATTTCTCTTATCGCTATGTTGGCGGTAACTGACAATAACCTGAATGTAGGCCAATATGCAGTTCATGAATACATGACGTAAAGAAGCTACAAACAGATGTCGTCGAACTTTTGGGGAAAGGTGCGCGTGGAGAACATGCTTATTGGCGATTGTTATAAGAAGAGAGTCGGAAAAATATATACCGGTGCTGTTAGGCCTTACTCTGCTCGATATTTTGACTTTTACCATGTGCCTGTGAAGAATATGTAGGCTATGTACTACTTGCATCTACATTAATTTCGTTGACATTTCAACATATCTACCCTATTTTCGAACGCTTACCGTATGCTTTGATGCTTGAAAATATGATTTGCATGGACCTACCTATTCATGAGTATCTTCATCCCAATATCCTAATATATTTTATGAAAATTTAAATCTTGAAACTTAGATAAACATTATCACACTAGACGACTTCGCTTGAGTTACGGCATCGAGCAATATGGTTTTATGAGCTAAATTTTTTTTTGTGATTCCAAGGTAATGAAATTTTCAGATATTGGGAGCGCTTACGGAAGTAGCAGCAGCAACTCTTCGAAACCTACCAGTTTGGGTGTTGGGCCATCCAATGCCTATCACACTGGAGTAACCAGCGGCAGCGGGCATCGAGGAAATTCGTCAATATCAGAGTCAGTTGCGGGGGCACGAAATTCTGGTAACTCAGGACTGGAAAGTAGTAGCAAAAATGTAGCCGGCACAAGTGGAGTGGCTCCTGGAGCTGGTGCCAGTGGATTTCCATTTACCCTAACTGGCAATCCAGGTATCTACAACGCTGCTGGATATGTCCCATTTATGGCACATCCTCACCATCATCATCTGGCAGCTCAGAATCAGCAAGTGAGTTTTCCAATAGTTACAATTTTAATTATGCTGATCATGCCAAGTATACATTTTGCTCGCAATTTCACATTTTTGTATTATTTTCCTTAACCAGATCGGTTTCTGTTTGTCATGGTGGACTCGTGTGACAAGAAGCTTGTAAATGCTTGCGACTGAATTTAATTGCATTTGGAATGATAATTATTTTGTCATCACCAGAATTTTGTTTCCATTTTCAAAAGCATCTCATCAGCCTCATATGGGATTGAATAAGAGATCGAAGGCAATTAGGAAAACTTCTATTGGGGTTGATTTCTATTTTCCAGTTATCTTGTATAGATTTCTTCAAATTTTTCAAGCATGACTGCTCAATAGTTACCTGGATTTCCTACTACTGAAGCATTTGTCTCTAGCGAAAGTTCACCATGGCGTTTAGAACGATGACCATATACATATACACTTTCATAACTCAAAAATTTTTTAGTGTGGTGTTACACATTTTAGCTAAGTAGTCTGTGATTTCGTATTGCCACTCATGTTTGCTAAAATTCTGAAAGTAATAGCGATGGAATCACGTTTACATCGATCATGTGGGTATGTCTAACTTCCCTGTTGTATAGAACTGAACTAGGGTGGTGTAGTCATCAGTATAATCGTATATTTCTCTGGTTGTTTCATAAATCGCAGCTGAAATTGCACTTCGTGGATTATAGTTATCCATTTATGACATGGCTATGCGTGTCTTATTTAGGGCCTTTTGTCGTATGATTAAGCAATCTTTTCAAGTGTAATCATGTTCAAGTTAAAAAAACAAGTGCCCCTACATCACGAAAAGCTTTTTGATCATATCAAATCAGAATTTTTTGACCTTCAATTTCTTGTTGTAGCTTGCTTATATGTGTGAGATTCCTTTTTTGTGAACATCCAACGCTGAAATAGCAATGAATAGAAAGTAGACCTATAGATAAACTACAATTTGATATCCAATTGATAGATGCAGGGTGTCAACTCGATCCTATATTCCTATATTTGTCCTATATTTTTTCATTTATCCTATATATCCTATATTTATCCTATATTTCTTTGAAAGGTCCTATATTATCCTATATTTCTAAATTGAAAACCAATCATAATGGAGTTAAGGCATTTATTCACGATTTATGTAAGTATTAATGAATGAATTGAGCCTTGATGTATAATTACTTGTAGGATGAATGATATTATAAAAATTATTCTAATCGATGTTTGTATGCAAATATTGAAGATGTCATAACATCGTAAGCTGTAAATAAATTTACATATAGAATGGCTGATAACAGGAGGTAATTTCTCATAGTTAATGAAAACAATTGCGACTCTCTTTAACTGGTTATTTTCCGAAAAATGAAATTACGCTAAAAATATGTATATATTTTTTAGCGTAATTTTCTTTTTTTCTGCAATTACAGGAAATCAAATCACCATGTGCAGACCCGGGGCTGTGACGAATAAGTCTGCTGCTGCACTCTTGCATGTCGTAAAGGGCGACTGATAGGACTAAATTTTCATAATCCTATTAAAATATAGAATCAGTGTGATTGCAAGTAGGGAATTTAATATAGGTTATGTTATGTCGCTATATATCCAATTCAGTCATAAAATACTGATTGAACATAAAATTTCTATTCATTCGAACAATCTTGAACGATTTAGGCCTGCATGTAACATAAGATTTCATATGCAATATATTTGTCATATATGTGCCTTTCGTCGATGCATGTACGTACATGTGTGCTTACAAAATGCTTTCTTTGTAGAAACCAGTTTGGTATACAAAACTCTACCCGAATAAGTCCACGCGATGCCGAAAGCAAAGACAAAGTTTCAGGAACACTGGTTGAAAGAAAAGGATAGACATGGCCATTTATTAAGCAAATTGTGCGTTCGAGGGAAAGATGAACATCATGCATTGTGTCTTGCCTGTAACAATAATTGGTTACGATAATGCAGGTTTATCACAAGTAAAGCAACATGCGGAACTCAATGACACGTGAAACTCTTCAAATCAACATCTGATTATGTTTAATCAAGGATCAAACTTCAACCTCAATCTAGTTCCTCTACAAAGTCAAGTTTGGGCATCAGTATAATTAACGACGACGTCACAGCGGCTGAAGTAATTTGGGTAGGAAATAGTGCAGTTTCGAACTATAGTTTCAGGTCATCCGATGGAATTGCTGAAACTTTCCAAGCAATGTTTAAATGTCCAATAGCGGAAAAGATGACATTAAGTAGGACAAAAATGTCATACCTGTATTCTGACGGCCTTGGTCCAGTATTTAGAGAAGAGATGGTAGCCGATTTAGTTTCGTCAGGAGGCGCTTTCTCTTTACAATATGACGAAACAACAAATGTTCAAGTGAAAAGACAGATGGAACTTTTACTGCGATACTGGTCAACGGAGCACAACGAAGTTTGGTGCCGCTATTATAAGTCTCTATTTTTTGGTCATGCCCGTGGAGAAGTTGTCGCTGAAGCATTAATGAAGTCGATGAAGTTTGATAATGTGCCAATAAGTAAGATGGTCGCTCTCGGAAGTGATGGCCCAAATATAAATAAAACAATATGGAGAGAAATGGAAAAAGAGTGAAAGACGAGGGCAATAATGGATTGATAGATATCGGTACATGTAATGTTCATGTTATACACAATGCCTTTGCTAAGGGACAATCCGAGTATGGCGGCGATGTTGAGCAGCTAGCCATGGACTTGTTCAGCTTGTTCAAATACTCTGCAGCAAGAAGAGAAGATTTCAAAGAAATCCAACTCGATTTGGAACTCGAAATTCAGATGTTCCATCAACATACTAACACACGCTGGTTGTCAATCGGTCCAAGTATTCGACGGATCCTCGATCAATGGACTGGAATATGTCAATTCATTGATTCATTGCAGAAAGATTCGAAAAGCACTCCGAAGAGTATTGCCTTTAGAAGAACAGCCACGGCCCTTGGACCACTGAAGCAGGCAACACGTGTTCAGTTGCACTTATTGGATTGTACTGTGAAGATCTTCGAAGAATTTTTGAGCTCTTTTCAGTCAAAAGAGCCAATGGTTCATCGATTATACGATGATATGTGCGCACTTCTGAAAACTTTGTTACTTCGATTCATCAAACCTGAAAAGCTGAAGGGAAAAGATGGAGTTGATTTAGCTTCTGTCGATCTTTCTAGGTCTCACCAACTTTCTGATGATGACACGTATTTCAATCGGATAACCCGCCAGAAAAGCTCTAGTAAAGCTAACAATGGACCAGTGGACCAGCAAGCCAAATCATTGCTCGGTATGCGGGATTGTTTTTGTGCAATAGCATCATATCTGAAAACCAGGCTTCCCCTCGACAACAGAATTTTAAAATGTCTCGGATTCCTCAATCCACAGAAGACAAATATCGCCAATGTTGAAGATATCGCTCACGTGGCTCGAAAATTTCACTTGTCTGACTCAAACATCGTGACAGTCAAGGATGAATGGAAAGTATTATGCTTGGGTGATGACATGAAATTATTCTCATCCATTAATCGCGTGGACCATTTCTGGCGAGAAATTTTTATGTTAAAGCGGTCCGATGGTCAGCCCAAATATCCTTGTCTGACTGATGTAATCAAAACTGCCTTGGTTATTCCACATGGAAATGCAGATGTGGAAAGAGGATTATCTGTAAATAATTAATTTGTAACCGCAGGGCGATCTCTGCTCAGTGAGACAGTCATAAACGGTGTCAGAGTAACGAAAGACATGGTACAGTTTTGTGACCCTGAATTGAATCGACCAGAAAAATTGCCCTTGACAAAGAAAATAATCACCGCCGCAAGAGGAGCTCATTCGGAATACGTCATAAGGCTGGAAGCTCGTAAGAGAGAAGAAGAAGAGAAGCAAAGAAAACAAAAACAGAAAGCTGAGATAGAGCTAATTGAGAAAGAGCGGCAACAATTGAAAGAAAAACAATCAAGCCTCCAGGAAAAAGAAGAAAAACTTCTTTTCAAAGAAAAGAAAACGAATGATGCGCTTGCAGCGGCACATGAACTTTTGAGTGATGGAAGCAATAAATTGAGAGATGCATTGAAGAATGGAAATCTACAGTATGCGGCAACTGCACACTTGATGATAGACACTGGAACTCAAAAAACAAGAGAATTGACTACTACTCTCGAGGAAGTGAGACATAAGCAGAGAAGCTTAACTAACAAAAAGCGCAAACTCTTCGATAAGAATCTTAGTCTGCTGGAATCGGTCAAAAAGTTCAAACCCGGTAATGCTGAATAATGGATTTGATTGTTTGAAACACATATTATTGAAATAACATTTTCTTTTGATAGAGTGTATTTTATAGTGACTTTCTATGACTATTTTTTTCAATTTTGTTATTGGTTTAACTACCTGGGGATGTCCTACATTTTGAAAACCTCAATTTTGCATGTAATCGTTTTTATAATAATTTTTTAGCTGAGGAGAGTATCCTGTGGTCACCATATTTGTTATATACTCGTAATTATGTGGTCACACTATTCGAAATTTTTATTCAAGATTTGTTAGTTGTGACATTTTGTAAAGATTTTTTTATCGTTCTATTGTTGAAATTGTTTTTACATTTATTTGTTAACTAATTACATGAAAAATGCCTTTCATTCGATGCCTTTGAAAAAAATCGAATTTGAGGTCAAATACGTAGGATATTTTACATTATGCGAAATCAAAAATAAGAAAAATTGGCTATTTTATAATATTGTGTACTGAAATTTGATCCTATATTTATCCTATATTTTTTGTTTCTCCGATCCTATATTCCTATATTTTCTGGATTATTTCGAGTTGACACCCTGTAGATATCTCATTCATTAGCTATGGACTTTCTCAGTGCGTATAGCAATCGATTAGACGAATGTATGTAAGTGGCTATGGACGATTAAATTTAGGCCTCGTGGTACAGGAATATTCCAGTTAAACAACACTAGCTGGCATGCCGCGCAAAAAAACTCGCGCGATATATCCCTTATTTGTTATAACATGTAGCGGTCGGCTTTCAAAATAATTTGGGAGTGAAACAAACTGATTTTACCCGTATATCTATTTGACCTAATTAATATATTGAAACAATATTGATATTGAAACAAATAATTCCTCCGAACGAAGATTTGCGCGCGTTTCAGATACTGTTTTCATCTACAACCAATTTTCATGGCGATAATAATTAGTGACATCTGTGCATATAGAGGACAATAATCAACCGGTACAGTATTCATTGCATTTTGCTTTTCCATTATATAACAGATTATAAAGAATGCGCATATCGCACCCTCAGCTCTGAATTGGCACATTAGGTGTTTTCTTTATCTAGTATTTATGATCCCTTTCGTTATTTAAAAGCAATTTTGCCACCAGATAGTAGGCCTACTTGTTTCCTTTTTAGTTATTTGCATCGACCATATCAAGGCTAGATAGATTTTGCATAACGGATTAATATCTTATGCAGACTCATGACCGAAATCTCATGTGGAAATCTCATTTCTCGCTCATGTGGATTGTCGACTGCCATTTTGAGGGTATTTTTAAATAATTTTCCAGCGGAGCTTGTTTCTGTTTATAATTACGTACAATCTGTCATGAAGACATCAATCAAAACTGTATAGACTTAATTCTTTCTAATTCAATATACATGCCGCTTAAGTCGCTTTTGTGATTATAAGTCGCATTTGTCATAAAAAGTAAAAAAACGTGTTTTCAGTAAGATGTAAGTTATTCATTTTGTTATTGTCCGATTTGGAAGCAAGGCTTCGAAACGTTGAGATTTTGAATTTAGATTATTTGGCAGATCAAATTTGACACTATGCGACACCTTTTCCCTATGCGCATATCTCAGCATCAATCTGGGATGCTGATTTAAGGATTTCCCTAGAATTCTGCAATTTTTGAGACCATTGTCGACAATGTTATTTATGAATCTCCTGTATAATCATCTGAGTGGCACTGCTTCGAGTGCTTCCAGATAATTAATTGTGATCAACAGAAATGGTTGCGATGGCGAGAGATTATATTTCTTCATTGATTCCCAAAAAAATCCCATGTGTTGTATAATTGTGTAACCCATGTATTGTAAGCATAGTTTTAACAGACATGAAGGCATTTTGTAGAATAAAACAGGGTCCTCCCTACCATTATTTTGTATAGCCCGAAAAAATGAGCTGATTGTCATTTGAAATTGCGAGCAGCATAAATCATCAGCCTCTTTTATGATACTTCGATTTTGTTGGGGTCACAATGTATTTGAATAGATTGGCTAATATAAGATTTTCGTAAATAAATTCAGATCACATCTATTTGAAATGCATTTCATCACAAAATGACGCAAGGGTTCCTTATCATTTTCTTCTGCTGGTGTTTCTCGATAGCGATTTTCTTCATATGCTGCTCACAAATACTTCGCATCTAGCATTAATCTGTTTAAATTCGATTCTGAGAGCGACCTATCTGAGGCGAGTTTGATTTGTAGTGGTTTGTAATGGTTTTGGGCGTACAGTTGGACTTAACCCTTTCAATAACGTATAAATTGACGCAAATTTATGTTTTTTTCTTCAAATTTCATTTCAGCCAATTGAATTTATGAATTTGAATCCTGCAGGAACGTCAAGGCACTAATAGCGGTGTTCCCCAAGGCGCCGCAGCTGGGTCCCTCCCCGGTGGACCTCAGTTTGGAAGCAAAGGAAACAGCTCAGTTTTCTCGAAGCAAGCGACCGCCATCCTTCATCAGAATTATCACACATCGGGGACCAGTGCGACTTACTGGAACAATCTGAAGTAGCTAATAAAATCTTCAAAAAAAGTGTGACTTTTCCCCCCCCCCCCATAGCCGTCGAGAGTCAGATATCATTATATGGAAACGCAGTTTTATCTTGCTGTGTTTGTGTGTCTGGAACGTCATGGAATCATTGTCCTGACAGCGTGTACAAAGATATTCTTAATCTGTATGATTGTTTTGTGAAACCGTTATCTTTCTGCCACCACATACAATTTTGTACCTAAGTTTGAGTTTCGTATACAGTATCAAAGTGAAACAAGCTGGCATGTGTTAATTTTGGTTCGTCGATGTCGTCTGTACCTGCTGATGTGACCAAACTGTCCCAGATAATGAGAACTTGTACACTTTCAGAAAGTGGAACCTCATTACTTTTACTAAACTTTTGTAACACATGTCAACTTACAGCTTTGTTTATTGGTGAGAACTGATTGAATCCGATTGTGGTTTTACAGTATCGAATTTGCATTGATCTCCGTATTTGCAGGTTTCAGTCACTAAATGGAACGCTCTTACCGCTACGTGTATTGACATTTGTAACAAATATATCAGTCCTCAACGCATCTCGAAGATGTTGATGAACCATACGAGTAGATGTGCGAATGCCTCATTCCTTTTTGGACGTGGAACGAAATAAAAAATACAGTGAAATTCTTCTTTTTATCCGTGGAAAAAACAATTTTTGTACTGTTAATTTACCTGTTATCTGGTTTACATATAAGAATTACTGCTTAAATCTGTGCTAGCACCAAAAAATATTTTTCACCCCTTACCTTGCATTTCGTCTCAGCGTGCTTGCCGATACTTCAGATTTTTTTCTTAACAGGCATTCATTCTTAACAGTTCACCTTCGAAACGCGTGTTTTTGACACATTGCATTCAGGTAAGGTCGGATAACTAGAAAACATTTTTATTAAATTCTCCGATTGATGTCATTCAAGAACGATGGGAGGTGCAAAACGGAAGGATGAATGTCACGACCGTGCTTAGGTCAGACAGTGCAATACTCACTTAGGGTCTGTTGTTTTTAGTATCCTTGACTTGTGCGCCTCTTTTGACGCACGTCGGGGTTATACCTAGCCTAATATGTATTCTGGTGCAGTCACTTTTTTACGCAATCAACTATGTACATTGGTGCATGTGATATAAATAAATCCTAGACGATCCTGTAATTTGTAATCTTAGTAGGCTATAATGTGAAAACATGGCAAATGCATTTATGCTATATTTCAATTTGATTTCCATTATTGAAATATATGTGATCATCGCACACGTAGTTGTGATGTAAATCAGTTTTATATAGCAACATTTGTTAAAGAGCGTTTCCTCCGTCTGTAAAATCCTTCGTTCTGAACCGATTTTTTTTATCTGATTCTCGTGATCTCCTCTTTATGGTCATGATAAATTCAAATCAATCCAAAAAAGTCCGTCCCCAGCATAGGTACTCTGGGAAGAAGTTGAAGTGGACTACAATTCAAAATTGCATTCACACTTACTTAGGAGTCTTCATTAATTAATTTTTGTCCCCCAAAAATTGTTTTCTGTGGGATGCACATGTCTCAACTTAGAAATTATGTTCTATTTTCACGACGAAGTGCATTATTTGTGAGTCGAGCTGCTGCATCAAAAAGGAAAAAATCAAGTATGGATCATCACAATTGAGCACTTGTGAATTTATAATTTGTAATGACCTGTTTTCTTTCAACCAGACTTTCTCAAAATCTCAGTTTGATGCTGAAACCACATGCTTTATCCGGATCTCATGAAGACTCACATAGACTCTAATTATCAAGAACCATAATGATCATGCATGCGAAATTGTTTTTGAAGAGACATTTTCAAAATCTCGGGAAACGGCCAAAATAAATGTGACCTAGACCAAAAAATTATCGGTCAGAAATAAAATACCGGGTAGTAGTGGAATTTGATACAAATACTCATTTGATGTGGTCGCCACTCTGATTTTCGACCATGCAAATTTTCAAGAAACGATGCTAAGTTGAAAAGACAAAATTAATTGCCCAAAGTGTTATATAGAATGGATGTGAGACATGCCTTTCTTCAGGCTTGGAGAGGCGAATAGTTCTGTATGTGTTACTATAATTTTTGATGGCTTCTAAATCGCAATTCAGACCCTGAGTAAGGTACAGAGTAAAGGCTCAGATCCACGAAATATAAAACCGAAAATACGGCCAAAAACGTTATTTAGAAATCTAGGATAGTTTTACAAATACCCCGGTGAAAACAAAATGTCGGTCCATTGTCGGGAAGCCGACTCGGCATAATGACGGCAAAGGCCCTAATTCCCCGACTATCTGCCGACGAATCGGTGAGCCGACGCACTACCGACAGCCTCCGACAATTTCCCGACAGCCGCCGCATCTAATTATATGTTCACATTCTTTTGATGAAATTACAGTTATAGCCTACTTGACGTTGTAGCAAAATATTGAAGAAATTTGCTGTTATTAGTGATGAATATTGTTGATCAAAGTCATCCTGCTACGAAATGCTCCAAGGATTAACAGCAGAAAAATTCATGCTGCTAAAACCAAAAACATTCGGAGGCAGTGACAAGCCCTACAATATTTATACATTATAAAAATGCTGCTGATCGGTGTCATCCTGCTACGAAATGTTCCAAGGATAAACAGCAGAAAAACTCAATGCTGCTAAAACCAAAACATTCGGAGGCAGTGACAAATAATCGCACAAGAAATTACTTTAGCAACTCACCTCAAAAGTAAATGTCGGCCTACAGAACAGTGGTATGCTTTTCTGCCATCGGTTGTGCTGGCTTGGTAGTGTCCGGTCTCATTTGATGATATCTTTTTGAGAGACAACGATTACGGTCTAAAATGCGCAGTAAGATGCTTGATGCAAAAAATATTGAATATTATTGACGCATAAAAAGAAGTTATAGAATTTAACATAATTAAAATAAATAGGAACATACATGTACATCTAACATAAAAAAAATAGGAAAACGACACGAGCTTTTATTCACTTCAAGTAAATATGCTGCTTAAAATCAATAGCATTATATTAATTACCCGACCTGCTGTCACATTTATTTCCCGGCAGTAGTATATAGTGTGACATTCGGCGCAAGCGAAGCGAAGCACACTTAATTTGCGGGGATTTTCAAAATTTTCAAAAAAATCAAAATTTCAAAAATTTAGGTAGACTTCAAATTTCACGTGGCCGAAGGGCGAAAATTTAAGTTGTCTCAAAATATCACGTAATCGAAAATTTAAGTTGTCTCAAAATATCACGTGGTCTAAGAATTTTGAAAATTTAGGCAGACGAAAATTTAAGTTGTCTCAAAATATCACGTAGTCTCAATATACCAGAAGATTGTATTCAAAATATTTCTTTAAAAATGGAAACCTCAACGGGGACGGCGACGACGAAAATGGAAGAAACCGCAAGACTATATCCTTTGTTATCATGAACGTAGTTCTACTTTAATGGACGAAAAAATGAACATCGAAAAGATGAACAAAGAAAAACATAAAGATAGAGTACGTTATATGCAAGATAAGGAATCACAATTATTATTAAGATTAGAGCATTATAAAAAATTAAGAACGAGATGGTCTAATGTTAAGAATGTAACACAAGGCATATTCTTAACAATAAGTTTAGGTGCTTTAACAATTGTTATATCTTCAGGTGTTTTAGTAATTCCAGTAGTTGCTACAGCTTTAACAGGAAGAAAGAAGTCTAAAAAAAAAGTCTTTTAAAGAAGTCTATAATAAACTACATTACTACTTTCAAAGAGTATGTGATGATAATGTCATTACGTTAGATGAGATTGAAAAATTTGATCAAATAGCTATGAAGTAAATCAAATATCATTTCAATTACAGTCAGAAAAAGTTGATGATAAGAATAAACAGGATGGCAAAATTTCTGGTGATGGTAAAATTTCTAATTAAGAAAATGACAAAATTTTTTTAGAAGAGCTAAAAACTTTAAGCGAAAATTTAAGCAAAACTTTATTAAACAAAACTTAAAACGAGAAACCTTTAAACGAAAAGATGTCAGACAACAAAGCAATGAAAAAATAATTTGTTCAGTAAAATGTTTTTGTTGTATTCCAATGTTACCACAAAATTCAAATATTATATTTTAAAAATGGATAAAATTAGAGCTGATAATTTTAAAAGAATAAAACAATTAGAAGAGTTAATAAAACAAAGAAATATTATGAAAGAAAATCATCTTCAACATAGAATGATAAAAGCTGGTATTCAATCTGATATGTTTGAAAAAATGCAGCAAACCGAGCAAGTAAAAACTGATTTTGAGAAAACTATGAAACCATTTAAAACTCTTGAAAAAGAACTTACAAATAATGATAAACAAATTGATATAACAGATCCAGAACACAAAACTATATTAGATGACTATGGATTACTAGAATCAAACATTAATAAGAAATTACCAAAATCTATGCAATTTGAACATTCTATTTCATTTATAGATGGAAAAACAATACCTAGATTTTATCTCGGACAAAAAGAAATATTTCCACAACCTTTTCGAGGTTTAATTTTTTCACCAGATAAATATCCTTTTAATTTAGATAGAAATTTTGTTGATCTTTTAAGAGGAGCAGATTTAAATAATTATGCTGTAGAAGATCTCATGAAATATAAAGCTATGTTAAATAGAGTTAAAGCAGGAAAAACTCTTAAACGTTATAGAGAATTAGAAAATTTATTATCAACGGGAGTTAAAGTAGGAAAAGGTTTATCTGAAAAACAGAAACAACTGTATTCTTACCAGATGATCCACAAGAATTACTATATAGATTAAATATTTTAATATCTGCAATAAAAGAAGGACATAATTCTAGTTTCAATGAAATTCATGCTATATTGAAAAGACTGTTAGAAAAGAAGATTCTAAATGAAGAGGATTATAAAAGTATAACGAACCGAATGTTCTAGGGCTTCTCCCGTAGCTGAAATATGTTGTTGTTTTTAATTTTTTTTATAAAAGACATTTATTCAAAATTTTAACTAAAAAATGTGTTCAGCAGATTTAGACAAAATTAATAATCATTTAGAAAATTTGACAGAGATTTTGGGTTCATCAAAATTTAGTACGACGTTAAAAATTATAACAACTACTTCATCACACACTTGTAATTTAGAACCCATTCTACATTTGGAACAAAATAAAAATTATCAAATTGCATTGACTAGTTTCTCCACATTTAACACTATTCAAAACGTTATCAAAGATGTGAATGACCAATTTAGATATTCTACTGATAAAGGTAAAACATGGAAAATACTAACTTTTCTTCCTGGTTCTTACGAAGTTGAATCAATATCAAATGAAATTAAGAGATATTTAGGTATACCATTTAATGATAAGAAACAATACATTTTGCAGTTGAACCGGCAGTTAATAAATTTTCTCTTACTTTAGACGAAAATCATCAAGTTGATTCTATTTCATGATAGATCATTGTCAAAGCTATTAGGATTTAATAAACAAACCTATAGTCAAGGTTATCATTTAGGTGAGAAGATACCAAAAATAACTGAAATGAATTCAATTGTTGTACATTGTGACATTATTGAAGGAGGATATATAAATGGTAAATTGTCAAATTTAATATTCAGTTTTCCAGCTTTTACTGTACCCATTGGTTATAGATTAAATGTATTTCCCCAAACATTAATATATTTCCCTATTACAAGAAAAACTATTAACAACATTAACATGAGAATCACTGATGAAAAAGGACAAGAAATAAATTTTGGAGGTGAAGAGATTATGATAGATCTTTTGGTTCGAGAGGTATAAACTCCCGTTCGAGAGGTATAAACTCCCACGCGAAGCTAGAGAAGTTTAATTTTCTTCTTCTTCTTTAAAAATAAATTTTTTTTATTAAAAAATGAGTGAATTTCCCCCATTAAATTAAAAAAAACTTAAATTTAATCATCATCCAAATTTATCTAATAAAGTTTTGTCAGTTATTTGTGGAAGATCAGGTTGTGGAAAAGCATATCTATTATTTAAAATTTTAACGACTCCAAATTTTTTGGATTATAACAATCTTATAATTTATACAACAACAGCAGAACAACCCGTCTATCAATTTTTAAAATATGGATTTGAAAATAATCTTAAAAAACAGCAATTGCTTCATTATTCAAAGAATATGAAAAATCTGAAGATGAAGAAGAAATAAGTTCGTGGTGTGAAGAAGCAGCAAAAAATATTCAGTTAGTTGAATCCAATAAAAATAAGCATATAAAGATACAATTAATAGATGATAGTGGTATGCAAGATCTTAGTAAACTAGATAAAACAATGAAACATTGTGTAATTTTTGATGATTGTGTTAATGATAGAAATCAGTCAGTTCAGAGAAATTATTTCACAAGAGGTAGACATAATAACTGTAGTGTATTTTATTTAACACAAAGTATGTATTCATTAGACGGAAGTGTTATTAGAAAGAATGCAAATATATTTATACTATTTGAAATAAATGCAAGAAACTTAAGTGATTTGTTAAGAGATTTATGCGTAAGAAATAGAGATGAATTTAAACAATCGTGTAATAATGCTTGGTCAAAAGATTATGGCTTCATTACTGTTACTTATGGCTTCGTAGTTTTAAATATATGATCGACGGTCGAGCAATAACAGACCCAGGGCAACAAGCTTCTTTGTTGTTACATTTAGCAGGTGACACTGTACAAGATATTTATGACACTCTTTCAGCCGTAGGAGATGAGACGAAGAAAAATAAATTAGAGATCGCAGTTGATAGGCTTAATCAGCACTTCATTCCTCAAATTTGCTTGTGGATCTATTATCCCGACCTCTTCACCTGTCACTACGTCTGCATGACCCTCATTGACTTGAGATTCGTGACGCCGTACGATTTGTCCATCTTTGCCTTCCAACTCCATCATCTTTCCTCGATGCTGTATAATTTCGCCGAATTGATACTCTTTTTTCAAAGGCAGTTTATAGAATCCTGTATTCTGTAACGTTTTCATAGGTGTCCTCACGTCTCTTCCTAGCAACATAATTGCCGGAGTGATTCCCGTCGTCGAATGAGGTATATTTCTATAACTCATTAAGAACCTATCGGCTGCCTTTTTCAAATCATGTGCACGATTAACTCTCACATGCTCTTTGAAAGTACGAACCATTCTTTCTGCCAATCCGTTACTACGTGGCGAATACTCCGAAGATGTGAGATGCTGACACCCATTGTTAAACAACCATGCCTCCAGTTCCTTAGCGATCAAGCTCGGTCCATTGTCGGAAACTAGAGTTTCTGGGATTCCAAATCGAGAAAAAATGTTTCGCAAAGAATTCTGTAACGTATTTTCTTTCATATCCTTGGTGATATATATTTCTGGCCACCTACTGAAAGCGTCCACGAAGACTAAGAATGTCTGACCATTGATTTCTCCAAAATCAATATGAACTCGTTCAAATTGCTTTCTTGCCTCAGGCCAACTACTCCATTGCTTTGCGTTTGATAATTTCGGTTTCAAGGCTGAGCATTCAGGACAATTACCTATCATTTCCTCAATCATTTTTGACATACCTGGCCAATAGAAACTATTCCTTGCATGGCTTTTACACTTTTCGATACCGAAATGATCTCGATGGATTTCCTGAAGCACAATATGTCTCAATTCATCGGGAATGACTAATGCATTTCCTTTATACACGAGACCATCAACAATTGTTAGGTCATTTTTTACGTTCTTGAATTCAATCAAGCGAGAATCAATAACTTTCGGAAAACCAGTACGAATATAATCTTTTAAGGTTGTCCACTTCTCCTCATTCATTATTCGAGTCAATTGCTTTTGGATCTGCGGTAACGGAGTATGCCAAATCATGTTGATACTCATTTCTTTACCTTCAACATTACCACATCTAGACAATAAGTCCGCCAAGTGCATATCTTCAGATCGCGCGCACTCAATATCGAAATCGTAGGCCATTAGGGTGATTGCCCACCTTTGCAATCTAGCTGCCGTAATTGTATTCACAACTTTCTGTTTGTCAAAAATAAAAGTGAGCGGTTTATGATCGGTGATCAATTTGAATTTTCGATTCAAGAGAAATTTTGATAGCTTTTTAATCGACCAGATTATTCCCAAAGCCTCACGCTCTATTTGACTATTTGACTGTTCCGCTTTTGTCAAAATCTTCGACACCGCCATAACTGGATGTCCGCTCTGTTCCAGAATTCCTGCTATTCCTTTCTGGCTAGCATCACATGTAAGAGTAACTGGTTCATCAGGATGGTACGGCCTCAACAATAATGGGCTCAATAAACATTTCTTGATGATATATCAATTGCCTTCTTTTCCGCAGCACCCATGCGAAACTGAACATCTTTTTTTAACAAATGGTCTAACGGAGCTGTCTTATCCGACAAATTTCGGAAATACTTAGCATAAAACTGCAGACTCCCTAACCAGCTTTGAAGTTCCTTTTTGTCTGATGGGTATTTGGCAACTCGAATTGTTTCAACTGCGGTACGATTTGGTCTAAGACCCTCATGTGTGATAGTGTGCCCAAGGAAGTTAATCTCCGTTTTGCTAAACTCGCACTTACTGTGGTTTATAGCAACGTTATGATCCTGCAATCTGGTCAACAACCGATTCAAATTTTCATCATGTTCCGCCGTGTCCTTCCCCATTACTAGAATGTCATCCATATATGAAATGACACCTGAAAGCCCTCTGAGGATTTTCACAAGAACTGATTCAAAGATTCCTGGACTCGCACTAATTCCATACGGCAATCGCTCATACCTGTAAAGCCCGAACGGAGTGTTAATTGTAGTCAAGTCTTTACTTTTTTCATCCAGTTCCAGCTGCAGATAAGCATGCTCTAAGTCGATATGCGAATAAATTTTGTTGCTTCATAGTCTCATAAACATGTCATTCACATTCAAGTTCTGGACTGGGACTTGTTTAACAAACTTGTTCAACGATACCTTGTAGTCACCGCAAATTCGAACTCCTCCTGTTCTTTTCTGTACAACTACAATCGGAGTGGCATTAGAAGCGCTTTCGACCTTTTTGATAATTCCTTCATCTTCCATTTCCTGCAAACGTTTCTGGACATCCTTTTGAAGCCCAAACGGTATCGGCCTAGCCTTGCAGAATGGTAACGTGCAGTCTGGATCAACAGGTATATTAGCCTTAACTTCAGAGATAGGATCTACAACGGTGTTTACGTGGAATGTAACAAACCCCAACCTTTCGCTTGTTTCACAACTTAACAATGACGGTGATTCGTTATCATCGTGCACAACAAATTCTGCTTTGAAACTTTTCTCCTTATTCTCAATTGTAGCAATAAATCGGCCTACAACAGTCACCGTGAAACCTCCGTATACCTTGATCTTCTCACCTGACGTTTTCCACATTTTACATTTAACGTGTCGTTGCTTCATATACTCCCACGAGTTTCTATTGACTACATTGGTTGTCGCACCTGTATCGATGAGGAACACGCTTTCCACGCCGCCTACTCTACACGTCACACTAACGCCTTTCTTAGAAAAATGGCCATAATTTAACGAAAACAGATACTCATCACTGTCATTATTATGTTCAACTTGCTTTACTGACTGCGTTTGCTTTCCCTTGGCTTTATTTTTGGTGTGACAAACAATTGCAAAATGTCCTACCATGTTGCATTTAGTACACTTCTTATTTCTCGCTGGGCAAGATAAATCAGAGCTTCTGTGACCTTGATAGTTACAACGATAACATTTGAATGCATTTTGTGCAAATTTTTTGTCGCCTTTTTCTGCTGCTGTGTTCGCGAATTATCAGTTTGCGTCCTTAGTGGTTTGACAAAGTTTACCATCGGTTTATCGCTACACGCCTGACCTTCATACGACCTTTCTTGCGACTCTGACACCTCAAATGCTCGCGCTAACATCATAGTCTCTTCCAAAGTGATTTCCCCTTTCTCCAAAACTCTGCGTCTTAACCTCTTATCCCGACATCCGTCAATAAACTGACCCCGGATCTGATCATTTTCATCAACAAAATCGCATTTCGCCGCACTTTGTTTCAACCGAGTTAAAAACTGATCGCAACCTTCCTCCCTCTGCTGAATTAACTTGCGAAATAGATGACGCTCAAACGTTTTACTGGTTTTAGGAATGAAGTGCTGATTAAGCCTATCAACTGCGATCTCTAATTTATTTTTCTTCGTCTCATCTCCTACGGCTGAAAGAGTGTCATAAATATCTTGTACAGTGTCACCTGCTAAATGTAACAACAAAGAAGCGTTGCCCTGGGTCTGTTATTGCTCGACCGTCGATCATATATTTAAAACTACGAAGCCATTTTCTCCACCTCTCAGCAATGTTACTATCATGAGATACATCAAATGCTGGCAGTGAACAATTATCAAAGCTTATAGGCTTGCTCATGGTACATCAACGTATTAAAACTTCGCCTTAACAAAATAAATTTCACTGTTCAGATTAAACTCCGGATTACATAAAATGTCGAGAGTTAGATTCAGAAAGACATAACACTGACAGTTTCACCTCAAAACACAATTCAATTGTACAACTTCACACGATCCGGTAGTTATGCAACCAATTTAACTTATTTCGCCAATAACATCGACCATAACGAATTAAATCACAAGACTGTCTTTCCACTTCGTCTTCTAATAGAATAAAGTAGTTTTTTGTTTTCCTTCGTCGCCAATGTTACAGAATGCTTCCACTTTTCTGTATTATAAATAAAAACAAGACGTGTTTTACCACTCAAGTGCTCAGCTGTTCGAGGTGTGCATTTTATTTAAACAGATGAACGTTTAAACAAATATATCACAATCAATTAAATACATTAAACACAACAATTACAATTAATATTGATAAAAAATTCATGATAGAGTTATAGAAAATATTTTCGCGGAGTGATTGAATAATTTTTTCTTATAAATTTTTTTTAATAAAAATAAAAAAAATATGTTGAATGCTTACAAGATAGAACATATACCAGTTTTAAAAGATTATCGACATCCTACAAATCCTGTAAATTCGAAGAAAGAAGTTAGATTTTATTATCATCATAAATACGTAGCGCTCGTTACAGATTATAAAACAAAACATGGTATTAAACCGTGTGTTAAAACAAAAGACTTTCCACTTTGTTTAAGAAGTTTTCGAGTATTTTTGGCGTATAATAATTTATGGTGGTTGGTTAAGAAAGAACATTTAACAACACATGAATTAGAAACATTACATCAATTACATATTCCTGTGTATATCCAACGAAGTTGGCGGAACCGAGGTTCTATGTAAAAATTCATTTTTTCTTTTAAAAAATATGAATCGTGAAATGTCTCTCGGACAAACGTCTAGGATTGATGAATTAATCAAGAAACAAACTGCTGAGTTTGATGCGCAAATTAAACATAGTAAACTTAGTAAACGTATTAAAAAACAGAAACGTACTAGGCGTAGTATTAGACGTAATATTAAAAAACAGAAAAGTGGAACAAAAGAAATATTAGAAACTCCTATTACTGATATCTTTTTTGATGATAGAATTAAGGATGAGTTTGGTGATGATTTATGTAATTTATTTAATCCAAATGAAATTAAATATGAAAATGTATCTTTTATTAATGTAGTAAATGATATGAGGAAACTTTTAGCAAATGGTAAAATTATTAATTTACTTGGAAAAGTTGTTAAAGATCAGGAAAATATAATTCAAAATTTTTACGTAACCTTCTATAATAAAAATTCATTTGAAATATGGTTTTCGAATCTGGATGAGAAATCCGATGCTAACGAATGGATTTTTACAGGTAATATTAAATATGAAGATTTTGGAATGAAGTTAGTACAAAGATCGCATAGAGGGGCAGGGATTAATATGAAATATAGAATCAAAGAATATTTCGGTGAATATTGTTATATTCCTTCTGAAGATTTTTGTTTTATTAAATGTTATGTTTTACGAGGTTCTAATGAAGAACAAGGAGAAATGATGAAAGAAATGTTTAATAATTTTTTATATAAAGAGAAAGCCACATCTAGAACAGGAGTAATGTCAAACTGCAAATTTTCTCAATTCAATAAATATTTTGGAGAATGTGTTCAATATTATAGTCCTGCCAATCGTCATTTAAATCCTAGAGGAATTGAAACGTTTCATAATTATGTTTATTACAATTATTTTCACGAAGGTTCAACAATTGGTCACTATTGTTTAATTAATAAATCTCATAAATTAAAAGCTATTGGAGAAATTGAAAATAATTTCAAACCCATATATAAAACAGTTACTGATGAAAATCTAACAACGCGTCCATATAAAATCATAACAAAGAAAAAAATTGACTATGGTTCAACATATATTTGGGATCTCGAAACTTTTCCTGATCCTAACTGTTCAACAGCTCATCCTATTCCTTATGCTGTAGGAGCTATTAATTTTAATAATTTTATATGTTGCTTACCGAAACAAAGATTGAAAGAATTAGAAACACGTTTGTTAAGTGATATGATTAAAATTAAACGATCAAAAGATGAAGATGAAGTTAAAAAACTTAAAAAACAAATTAATGAGTATAATAATTTAACTGAATTAGAATTTAATAAACTTCAAAATTGTGTGAAAATATTTACGAGAACTGAGGATGATGAATGTCCAATCAGGGGAAACCCAGAGGACGTATGTCCGATCCATCAATTTTTTAAAACTCTTGGAAAATTTAATTATTCGAGAGTAACTTTAATAGCTCACAATTCATCAGGTTTTGATTCCTATTTTCCGATAAAAGCTAATTTTAAATTATCTAAACCGCCTCTTAAAACTTCAAGAGAAATATTGACTGCTTCATTACAAAATCCTTATACAACTGAATGTGTTAGTAGATACATTCAAAAATCTTTTAGATTTAAAAACAATATGAAAAAAGATTCACCTTCAGGTAAATTAGCACTTCAAACTATTATAATGAAATGTAGTTATCAACATGTAAAAACAAGTCTTTCTAAATGGTGTGAGAATTTTAAAATTCCTACGAATGTGTGTAAATTAAATTATGAAATTGGAGACATAACACATGAAAATTATAAAGAAAAAGAAAATGAATGGAGACCATATTTAGTTAACCATATTCTTTCTTTAGCTTTTTGTATCTACAAATATAATAATGTTATGCGAGATTTAGTTGGTGAAGATATAACTACTAATTTGACATCCTCTGCTTTAACATTTAACGGTTGGATGAAATGCGTACAAAATGACAATATAAATATTCATTCTCATATCTATATATTATTATACCTATATCTATTATATATCTATTATATTATCATATCTATATATATCTATATATTATTCTCATATCATATATAAGATTTATGGGCTAGAAATTATATTAGAAAATCTGTTAAAGGTGGAAGAGTTTCAGCAAATATAAGAAAATACATATCGCCATTTTGTAGCATCTTGTTACCAATATTAAAACAGTATTTACCTGGTTGCTACGCTGGGGGGACTTTGTCCCTTGGAAGTAATTTAATAGATTTAATGAAACAGTATCGAGATTTAGGAGATAAAACTGAAATTTGTAAGAAAATTTCAAATCAACTACTTGAACAAAAAATGAATTTCTAATGGCTTTTGATGCAACATCTTTATATCCATCAGCTATGTATGATGAAAATTCAGAATACCCTAAAGCTGAATCAGCTAGAAAATTTCGTCAAGAAGAAGAACGAGAAATATCTAAATTTAATACTCAAACATTTTGACCTAAAACTGGAATATTTACAGTTGTGTTTCAATATCCGAATGATATGTTTTTTCAACCAGTTCCTATTAAAGATAAAGTTAAAAATCAAAATAATAATTCTCATGTAAAAGTAATCAGGTTTAGAAATGGTATATGTTATGATGTATTAACTTCTGTAGACATACAAGAAATTGCTAGATGTGGGGGGGGGGAAATCTTACATATTACTGATGGTATAATTTATGAAAGAAATTATCAAGTTTCACCATTTCGAAATTATATTGAAGAACTTTTTAATTTGAGAAAAAGATACAAAGCAGAAGGAAATACTGTAGGCGATGAGTTAATTAAATTATTGATGAATTCGCTATATGGCAAAACTGTGCAAAAAGATATAACCACTAAATATCATTTATGGAATGAGAATACATTGAGAAAAAATTTCACTCAAGAAGTAAAAGATAATGAAAAATTAAATGATGAACAATATTTAGCGAAAGTAGAAATGGAAGATGATGAATTTCTCAAAACTAATATTGTAAAAGATCGGAAGACGTCATTCATGCCATCACACTTAGGCTCTTTCTTTCTTTGTCACTCTAGAAGAATCATGAATAACTTTATTTTAGAAATTAATGGTTTCAACGAAAAATACAGTCATTATACAGATTCAGTAACAGCTGACACGCCTGTAATATTGAGAAAGAATAATTCATTATTTATTTCTAGAATAGATAGTATTGTAAACAACTATGAAATTAATCCGTTTGAAATTAATGGTGACATGAAAGAAATTTCATTAGTTGATAATTTAGAAATTTATACTCATAATGGATGGAGCAAAGTAAAAAAAATTATTAGACACTACACAAATAAAAGTATTTATCGAATAAGAACAAAAATGGGAATAGTAGATGTTACTGAAGATCATTCATTGTTAGATGAGATAGGTAATGAAATAAAGCCACAAGAATTAAATATAGGAACAAATTTACTACATAATAAATTATTTTTACACGACAATACAATCATATTAGAACAAATTTTATATGATATTTATGTTAATGATCCACCTAATTTAAGATGTAAGCAAGCATTTGTAGAAGGGTTCTTCTTAGGAGATGGTTCTGCTGGAATCTATAATTATGAATCAGGAGTCAGATATTGTTGTACTTTAAATAACCAAGATCTTAACCTCTTAATTAAATTAAAAACATATGTTAATGAAGTTTATAACAATGATTGTAAAATATATGATACAATGAGATCATCTGGAGTATACAAACTTAATTTTCAAAATCCAAGACAATATGCTATATACTTTAGCAAAAATTATTATAATCAGTTTAGAGAAAAACGTGTTCCTTGGTATGTTCTAAATGCTGAATATAATATTAGATATTGGTTCTTTGTTGGATTTTATGCAGCAGATGGGGACAAGAAATCTTTTTTTACAAGGAAATATGCAACTATTCGTTTCACACAGAAAAATAAAGAAACCTTTAGTGGTTTATACAATTTGGCATCATCTCTAGGTATTAATTTGGTAGTAAGCGAAAGACAAGATAAATCATTATGCTTTAGTGCGTGTCAAATTAAAAATAATATTAGCAAAGATGTCACCACTGTAAGATACTTAAATAATAAACCACATTATGTTTATGATATTGAAACAGAAGATGGCACATTTAATTGTGGTTTTCCATTAATTGTAAAAAACACTGATTCAATATACATTTCTAATGAGCTCTTCAATGAATTAGATGCTGCTGGATATGTTGGGGGAGAATTGTGTCAAGGAAAAAATGATTATGGAAATGGTGGAATTATTTTTGCAATGTTTATTGCTCCTAAAATAAAATATTGTATTACTGTAGATGAACAAGGGAGACTTAGTGAAAAGAAAACATTCAAAGGATATTCACAAGATAAAGTAAAAGTAGAAGATTTTCTAAAATTATATTCGGGGAAAACATTATCGACTACAGTTAATAAACCATGGAAAAGATCTTTAGAAACTGGAATTAGTATTCCTGATAAAAATAATAATACTGAAGAAAAAAAATTCTCTGGTCAAATAAATATTCTTAAACGTCAAGCACCTGATGAAAATGAAATTATGTTACCTTATAACGGAGAAGATATTCAAGCTGAAATATTTCAAACAATCGTCTGTGAGAGTAATTTAAGTGATGATGATGACACGTGGGAATAATAATTTTTTTATTACATCTAAAAACTTATTACATCTAAAAAGTTTATTACATATGAAAATATATTTATTGAATATTTTGGTATTTTCTATTAAGTTTTATCATATAACGTTCTATCAAAAGATAATTTAAATTCATTTTCACTAACTATTGATTCTTCATCATCATCATAAATTGATTCTTCATCATCATAAATTACACTTTTTGGTATAGGATGCCATTCCCTGATAGGATACCATTCCCTGATGGGAATATCTAATTCTAAATTATATTTATTACTTCATAATAATGTAATAGAGAAAAATATTGGTCTTTGATCTCTTTTGGAAAATTTAATAACACCACCATAATCTGAATCACTTTTAGTTTTTATTAAAGATGATAAAATTTTAAATTGATTAGATGTAAATCCTAATTTAAATTTTGTAGACCCGATACATAGTTGTCTAACAGTATCTTCAACTATTCCATCTTTATTATTTTCAATTGTAAGAAAATAAAATTTAGATAAATTTTGATTAAATGTAGTATTAATATCATATACATCAGTATGAGATATAAATTTTTCTTCACTTAAATTTTTATAATTACTTATATTTTTATAATCTTTTTTACCATTTACACCTTTTTCAGATGTTTCAGAATCATCATCTATGTTATCATCATCTATATTATCATCATCATTATTATTATTATCAAAACATTTATTTTCAAATCCCGTTGATCTCGTCGAATAAGAAGAACAGGATGATGCGGGCGAATATAATTTTTTTAAATTTGCTTTTTCCATTTTTTTATTTTTATTAGAAAAAATTTTATTAGAAAAAATTTTATTTTTATTAGAAAAAATTTTATTTTTTTATTGTTAAAAAATGATGTTACCAAATGTTGGTGGAGGTGCATATATCCCGAATAATCGTGAATCAGAAATAGAAATAGAAAATTATATCATGAAAACTGGAGACGTTTTATCTGGTCCATTGCATCGTTCTATTCTTCCGCAATAAAATACAGAGTTAACAAATAAACAATATGTTGATACACAAATCAATGACTTAAAAGAAAAATATATAAACGATGTTTTGGTTCCACTGATGAATGAATTAAAGTTGCTAAAATTTAATGACAAATCATTAAACGAAAAATTATTAAAACTTGATAAAAAGGATAGAGAGCTAGAAGCAGATATAGCAAAACTTTTTAAAAAGATTTCAGAACAATCAAAACTTTTAATATTACTTTCTATAAAGTTAAAATCTGCAGTCATTAAAAATAAACATCAGATACAACTATTGAAAGAACAATTAGAAGATGAAATAGAAAAACTTCCTGAAAGAATTAAAAAAAATTTAAAGCAGTTACAAACTACATTCCAAAAAAGTGTTGATGAATTAAGTTCTAAAATTACTCAACAAATGAAAAAGATGAATAGAATAATAAATGAAGTAAACTCACTTAATCAAAAAGTTAATAAAATGAAAAATCTTAAAATCAATTTAGAAAATGAATTAAAGAAAAATTTACAAGAAAACTCTAAAGAAAATAAAGAATAGTTAGATTCTGCTAAAAGACAATTAGATGTTCTTAAAATTAAGTTAAATGCTCTTAAAACGGCGTTGAAGATTAATCAGCAGAAAATGCAAGTTAATAGAAAAGAAATTAAAGTACATCACACGCTACTTGACGCAATAGATAAAGTGCAACAGGCAATTAATAAAGTTATCTCGAAGTTGTTGTCCATTCACAAACGTAAATCTTGATCGGACCTTGTCCAGAGGCTTTAGCCGATGACGCACGTAAATCTTGATCGGACCTTGTCCAGAGGCTTTAGCCGATGACGCACGTGAATCTTGATGGCGCACGTAAATCTTGATCGAACCTTGTTCAGAGGCTTTAGCCGATGACGCACGTATATCTTAATCGGACCAAAGGTCCTCAGGTTTCTAACCTATAGAACTTTGTTCAGAGGCTTTAGCCGATCGGACCAAAGATCCTCAGGTTACTAACCAATCGTAAATATTTTTTCGCAAAAGTCAAATTTAATACTAAAAAATGCCTATAATTTATAAACACAATCTTAACCTTTTTGTTTCAAATAAAAAAATTGCTCATGAACCATCTATGAAATCTGTTTACCATTATGACAGTGTAGAAGCAATTCAAAAAGAAGGGGCTGGCATCTTTTCTGGTATTGGAAATATCGTTAACTTAATTAAAAATAATAAAGATTTGATTACATCTGCTGCTAAAGGAGCAGCTGCTATAGGTAGTACAGCTAGTGCAATATCAAGTGCTGTTAAGTCTCAAAACGAATTAAAACAATTAGAAACTATTCGTAAACTTAAAAATGATTCTGAAGAACTAAAAAATTTAAAAAAACTTTCAGAGGAAACAAAAAACAAAATTGCTAACATAGCTGTGGGGGGTGAAACCTTGAGGAGTGGAGCTCCGTCTGATAGTAAACAGGAGAAGAAATCAGGCGTAGCCATAAAACGTTCAATTGAAGAAATAAGAGGTAATGGTCTAGCAAAATTCTAAAATTATATTTTCGTAAAATTTTTTCTGTGTGTGAGAAAAAACAAAAAAGTCAAATTATTTTTTATAAAAATGTCTTCTCTTATCGAAAATAAATTTAGATTAGACGATCCTCCGTTCGTCAGTTACAATCAAAAAAAGAATGACTATATAAGAGTTGCTATGAATCCCGGATCTTCCAGTAGAGTAAATACTGGAGGAGATTTAATTTTTGAAGTTGATAATCAGCAGTTATTTATATTTACCTGGTTCCTTTTTACACTGTGAATATTCTTTATATCGTGATGCCAATTTTACAACACCATTACCAGATAGCGATAATATTGCATTAGAGAATAATTTTTTTCCAAGATTATTTACACAAATGCGTTTAGATGTTGCAACTCAAAATATAGAAACAATAAGTGATTCTCCAGGTGTAATTGATACAATGCTTAGATTTGTAACAATTGGTGAAAATAATAAAAAGTATGAAATCGAAGGTTGGTTTCCTGATACTAATGATGGTATAATTGTTGATGATTTAACTCACGCTGGAACAGATGCAGTAGGAATTGCGAAAGATGTAGAAAATATTGCAAAACATTTAAATAAAACAAACAATAGTGCATATAAAGAAAGACGTGAATTTAACAAGAAAAGTAAACAGACAGTTAATTGGTCATTGTCTCCATTATTCGGATATTTAGATTATGATAAAATATCATATCAATTAAAATTTAAGTTAATAATTCATCGTACAGCAAATAATAAATTAATCTTTTTTGGTAAGACTGGAAAAAGAGCATATTTAAAAATTGATAGACTTGAATGGTGGATTAAGCATATTACTCCTAGTTTAGAGATTGAAACAGCTATTGCAAAAAGATTAAATACTAACAAACCAATTCCAGTAAATTTTCTAAAGCGTACTGCTAGTTCAGTAACTTTTTCCGAACAAAGATTTAACTGGCAATTTACTAGAGATGCGAATACTCCAAGATATTTATTACTAACTTTTCAAAGAAATAATTCTCCAAGTTTTGATAAGAACAATAATGTCTTCCATATTAATGCAATTCGAAGTTTACAAGTTTCATTAAATCAAACCCGATATCCAATTGATCCATTAAGATTCGATGATACCAATAATCAATTTATGGAAGGATATGATTCTTATCGAAATCTTTGTATAGAATTTGGAGTTGAACCACAATTAACTCCTGGGAGACATTTATATCCTGTTTTCTGTTTCGATTTAAGTGCACAATCTGAAGATATTATCAAGACTGGTTGTGATGTAAAAATTAATATTGAAAAAAAAGATTCCACAACTTCATTGATGGCTTATGGTTTATTGCTAGAAGATGTAAAATATTCTATTGAAATTCTTAATGGAAAGATGGCTAGGATAGGCTAAAGCCAGAGGAGCTTCGCTCCGATCGGCTAGTAACCTTAGGACCTTTGGTCCGATTGGTTAATTAAAATTTTTGGTAACTTAAATTTTTTTTCATAACTAGAATAGATTTAAAATTCCTAATTTAAAATTTTTTCATAACTAGAATAGATTAAAATTTTTCCTAACTTAAAATTTTTTCATAACTATAATAGATTAAAATTTTTGATAACTTAAAATTTTTTCATAGCTAGAATAGATTCAAAAAATTCTTAGATAAATATTTTTGGATAACTTAAAATTTTTTTATTAAAAATGTCGCAAGCGAAAAGTAATAATAATAAAACTGTTGAATTAAAACTACGTAACATTGTTGACAAAAATACCCCTAAAACTATTACTATTAATAAAAAAAGTATTACATAAGTAAACCAATGATAGAGAATATTCAATTACAAGAAGAAAAGAATGGTGGAATTCTCCCATTAATTCCACTAATAATAGGTGGCATAGCAGCTGCAGGAAGTGTTGCAGGTGGGACAGCTGGTATTGTCCAAGCAGTAAATAAAAATAAATCAGAGAAGGCAGCATTAGAAGAACAAAAACGACATAATAGAGAGTTAGAAAAAGTTGCGAGGGGTGAAGCAGTAGTAGATAATTTTATTAGTAAACTAAATTTAGTTGATGAAGGAAAACGAGTTCTTAAAAATATTCTCCGCAATGTTGATGATTTAATTGAAATTAAAGAAACAAAAGATGGTTCTGGAATATATCTAAGTCCTAGTATGATAAGGTAAAACATTTATTTTATCTTTTAAAATGAATTCTACAAATTCCGAAAATTTAATTAAATTAGAAATTGCTAATTTAGATTTATTAAATTATCTATTAAACAAAAATAAAAACTCAAATTGTAAAATTTATGAAGGTAACGACATACAAAAAACATTAGAAAACTTTCCTGGATTTATTTGGAGTAAATATTCGAAAGAAAAACATCTTCCTGGTCATTCATATACCGGTCCAGGAACTCGATTAGATATAAGACTAGATGATAATAATAATCCAAAACCAGGTGAAGAACCAATAAATAGAGTAGACGCCGCAGCTTATAGACATGATTTAGCTTATCGAAATCATGATCTAAGTTCTCGACATGCAGCTGATAAGAAGATGATTCAAGAATTAGATAGTATTCAAAATCCTACATTTAGAGAAAAAATTGAAAGAATGTTTGTTAAGAAAGCTTTACAAGCTAAAATATTATTCGGTCAGGGTTTAAATGAAACGACAGCAAAGATGTCTGAGAACAACGCTCGAACCTACGCGTCTGAAATGTCGAATGACCTAGGACGCTATGCGTCTGAAATCCACAAAGAATATAGAAGGCCTAAATATTTATTGAAAGTAAAAGTATTTAATAAAGATGATATTTGGAGTGCTGATCTTATTCATATGCCGAATGAAAAAGATTACAAATACGCATTGACCGTTATAGATTTATATACACGATACGCTTGGGTAAAGCCTTTAAAAAATAAAAGTGGTCTATCAGTTAAATATGCGTTTGAAGAAATCTTTAAAGAAAGTAAGAGAAAGCCAAAAAAATTGTTTGTTGACAAAGGGTCGGAATTTTATAACCGAAACGTTCAGCCACTATTTGAAACTGTTTATTCAACTGAAAATGCAGGGAAAGCTGTAGTGATAGAAAGATTCAATCGGACTTTAAAAAATAAATTATTCAAGAAATTTACTGAGCAAAGAAATCAGAAATGGTTGAAGATATTACCAGGAATTGTAGAGCAGTACAATAATAAAGTTCATTCTGCTATTGAAGAAACCCCAAAGAATGCTTCTGACGACCCTGATTTGATAAGAAAAAAATATTCGAGAATAATTATTCAAATGAGAGTAATCCGAATTTGCAGAAACTTAAGCCGAAATTTGAGATTGGAGATAGAGTTAGAATATTTAAGTATAAGAATAAATTTGAAAAAGGCTTCGTTGGCTATTGGACTAAAGAAATATTTGAAGTTTGCAAAATAAATCAAACTTATCCGATTACCTACGAAATCAAAGATTTAGATGATGAAGATATCAGAGGCCGATTTTATCAAAATGAATTACAACGAAGTGATTTTTAATTATCATTATTATTGGAACTAACGTTTTTCGGGAATGAAATTCCCTTATTCAATTCTAACATAATATCTAGAAATGGTACTCCTTCCTGGAATTTCAATAAAACATAAAGACATAATTGACCGCAATAAGTAGTTCCTGGTTTTTGAATTTGAAATGTATTATAAGTTCCATTGCCAAGTAATTTTTTAACTTCGTTTGTTGGAGGTAATCCATCAGAGTCGAAATAGTAATTATCTCCATTTTTATAAGACATACATGCAGACCAATGTACACCTTTTTGATCTGACGTATGAAGATTTGTTATAACATTTATAGTTGGAACTTTGTTCCGGGAATTGAAGGTTCCTGTTGGCTTATTTTTAGTCAATTGTAAGTCGTCTCTCATCAATATTTGAAAATTCTTTATTCCCAATTGATTTGCGATTTTCTTTAGATCAAAATTCGTTGTTGTTTGTGTTCCATATAATTTTAAAAACTCATTTATGTTGCTCATTTTATAATTAAAAAAATTTCTTATAGGGACCCCTAGAAGTCAGAAGGGGGGTTATTGATTTAAATTTGTTCCACAATGATGACTTTCCTTACTACTTATTCGATTTTGAAATGATTATATTATAATTATTCTAATCTATATTGTTTTACATATTTCCATTTTTCTTCATGAACTTCATTTGTTAACGGTTAAATGATGAATTGGGGTCTGGTCAGACCCACGCGGTCTTTATAAGGCTCACACATCTAAACTCAAATGAGTTGGTAGCCGATATTCTGTGACTTTTACACATTCTATGAGTGCTTATTACTGGCCTAAAAAATATTTCAAATAGTAGTTTCGTTTTACTTCATTCAGATACATACTATGTCAACGATGAACATGGGTCTACAGAGACCCATTAGAAAATATTCGGTAGCAACACTTACAAGTGCTTTATTCAAGTTCAAGACGGTTAGTCAGCGTATTGTGTGACCCATATGTGTAACTGCAATTCTCTGTCTGATCGATCAGTGCGCGCGCCTGTGTCAGACAAGCTCTCCTGCCTTCCAGGCGTGCGATCGAAGCGTGTGATGACTTGTAAACAAGTGTCAGCTTTCGAGTTGCAATATAGAGGAACAGTTACGCTCTCCAGTGCGTGTGTGCTTATTTGACATGGCTTCAAACAGCGAGAGACGACGACTTCCTCCACGTGCTGCTCGACAACCTGCTAACTTGAATCTCGCATATGCAGAAGACGAGGAGGACGAGTTTCCAGACGAGATTGCTGAGGATGACGTCGCCGTGAACGCTACTGATGAAGAAGGAAGTGTAGAAATCTCGATGGTAGAGTCACTATCAGACGATGAAGAATTGGATTTATCAGTTATAGTTGACGTGATGAGCAATGAAGATTCTGATGATGATGATGGTGAGGAACAGAGTGAAGATGACAGTGCCCATGTGACTGCAACGTCATCAACGGCGAATGCCCAGGTCTGGAATCTACAAACTAGCCAACGACATCCACCAGGTAGATTAGCAGTGCACAATACGTTTCGGCCACCTCATGTTGGTTTAGCAGTTGGATTTCATCCACAGTCTACATTAGAGGCATTCAAAGCGTTTTTTGATAACTCCCTTGATGTAGCCGTCCTCCACACCAACCGCGAGGGACGTCGAATTGCAGCCTCCAAGCACTTGCAATGGAAGTCTGTGTCTAGAGTTGAACTCGATGCCTTCGTTGGTTTACATCTAATAGCTGGTGCTTTGAAAGCCGGACATCGTGACACTCGAGAATTATGGGACACTAAGAACGGAAATCCTATTTTCCGGGCTACTATGAGCTTTCAACGTTTTCAACAAATAAAGGCCGCTCTCCGATTTGACAACAAGACCCGGCGCGACACCAGTGATCCTCTTTCACCCATCCCCGAAGTGGTTGACCTAGTCAACAATAATTTGGCAAGACTGTATGACCCAGGTTCTTTGTTATGTATTGACGAACAGCTTGTTGAATTTCATGGGCGCGTACGGTTCAAACAATATATTCCTTCGAAACCGGGAAACTTCGGAATCAAAATCTTTTGGATCACTGATGCTGAAAACAGCATCCCACTTCGCTGTCTGGTATATATCGGGAAACCGACACTGCCGGAAGTTGAGCGGAATGGCCCGGTTAGCGAAGCAGTGGTCATGAATCTGGCCAAGCCATATCTTGGGGTGGGTCGAAATATAACCATGGATAATTGGTTCACATCTATCAGTTTATGTGACCGTCTGGAGGCGGAGAAGACCAGCGTCGTCGGAACCATTCGGAGCAATAGGCGAGGTATTCCATCTGATGCTCGATCTCTACGACGGAGAAGAAAAGGTGACTCCAAGCACTTTATTTGCGGGAATAAAGTACTGTGCTCATTTTGGGATAAGTCAAACGCCCCGGTTTTGCTGCTATCAACAAAGCATTCACATGGAGTTCATGCGGAAGGTGAGAAACCCGAAATTGTGTCGTGCTATAATGCAACCAAATCAGGGGTTGATAACCTCGACAAATTGGTAAGAACATATCGTAGCCAACGGAAATGCCGCAGATGGCCTTATGGTGTTTTCATGACATTGACAGACGTGTGTGTTATCGCAGCAATGAAATCCATGTCAGCGTCAAATCACTACCAATTCAAAATGGATCTGGGGTACGAAATGACTCTTCCACTGGTGCATCAAAGATCTGCTCAGCCGCGTCTGACGAAGTCGATAAGGCTGGCGATGCAGATGGTGGGTGTTGAGTCGAGTGTACCGCCGCTGACGGGACTCAACAATCAACGTTGACGCTGCAAAACATGCCAAGATTCGGGACGGAAACACAGAAAGACTCGTTTTCAGTGCTGTGAATGCGCAAAAGCCATTTGCAACGAACATGCAAGGATTCAGTACTATTGTACCGAATGCAGTTGACTCTTGATTATGAGGTTCGTGATCTATATAGCCTAAATTGTTGTCCACATAAACTTACATGTGTGTTGTTTGGACGGAATATGTTTTCATTTTTTAGTATGAGACACTACTGTAGAAGATGGGACAACATCATCAGCCTAAGTATTCGCATTTTGAACTGATATAGGAATTGCACAGTACGGTAGCCTGTAACCTATAGCAGAGGAAAAGTACAAGGGGGAAATGTAGCACATTATATCTGCACTTAAATGAACTACAAAGTTATCGTTTCGCTACAAATCACAATTATTGGTCCTTGGGTCTGGCTGGACCCATGTTCATCATTTACCTAGTATGGAATGACGACATCATTTAACCGTTAATATGTTTCATCGTTAAAATGATTGTTTAAAATTGCCATAACAACTAACCCGCATATCGGCGTTTATGCGTTCTGAGTTCACAAGAAGAATTTTATTGTCATTTGCTTTTATTGTCAATGCACTCTTATGTGCTTAATCTATTCATGTCTTCACAATGGGAAGTACTTTACTACCCGTATGTGTTTGGCAAACGCTAAATGAATTTTGCAAATCGATTTCTAAAACTGAATTTGAAAACAGACTTTGAAAATAGATTTTGAAAACAGATTCTGAAAATAATTTACGTAGGGGTAAATTGAAATGTCAAAACTTTTACGCACGCGTAAGTTGAAATGTCAAAAGTTTACCGATGGGTAAATTGAAATGACAAGAGTTTCCACGATAATTTTAGGGGAAAGCTGGTAGATGTTTCCGTTGCTAAAACAATAAATCTCTCTCTCTCTTCAATTATCAGCCAGTGTACGGGTTCATTGAATAATTTTGAGTTTATGAGTTACAATGATCTTCTAGTTCACACAATTAGTACTTTAAATAATGTTGAGAATACAATAACGAAGAATGTCTAAGTAATAATTGCGTCTTCTTAATTTATCATAATGCTCTAATCTTAATAATAATTGAGATCCATTTCACTTGTTTTAATTGAGATAACGAAGGATATAGTCTTGCGGTTTCTTCCATTTCTGAGGTTTCTTCCATTTTCGTCGTCGCCGTTGCCGTCGCCGTCCCCGTTGAGGTTTCCATTTTTAAAGAAATATTTTGAATAAATATTTTGAATACAATCTTCTGGTATATTGAGACTACGTGATATTTTGAGACAACTTAAATTTTCGTCTGCCTAAATTTTCAAAATTCTTAGACCACGTGATATTTTGAGACAACTTAAATTTTCGATTACGTGATATTTTGAGACAACTTCAAATTTCACGTGGCCGAAGGTCGAAGGGCGAAAATTTAAGTTGTCTCAAAATATCACGTAATCGAAAATTTAAGTTGTCTCAAAATATCACGTGGTCTAAGAATTTTGAAAATTTAGGCAGACGAAAATTTAGGCACACTTTTGCGGGGTTTTTCAAAATTTTCAAAAAAAACAAAATTTAAAAAATTTAGGTAGACTTCAAATTTCTCGTGGCCGAAGGTCGAAAATTTAAGTCTACCTAAATTTTTGAAATTTTGATTTTTTTGAAAATTTTGAAAAACCCCGCAAATGTGTGACATCCGGCGCAAGCGAAGCGAAGCAAAGCGAAGCAAAGCGAAGCGAAGCGTCGCGCCGGATGTCACACTATATACTACTCCCGACAAAAAATAATAAAACGACAAGAATCACAATATGTATTACATGAGCACTAGAAAAGTTCCGATGAAAATTGTGTCATGAAACAAATGACGAGATTAAGATGATTACGAAGGAGTTAAAATGTTCAGTCTGGAAATTTTCAAACGCAAATATGCAGCTGACGATCAGTATAAGAAAGGAAGTACAAGTATGACAAATAAATCCATGTGAGAACATGATTGCGAGTGTGGACCAATATAGCGCATTTTTGGAAATCTTTAAAGACAATTACAAACAGCTAACAATCATGAAAAATAAATATAGCAAATGCCTGTCCACTTGCAAACATGATTAAGAGGGTGGTTCAAGTCAAGTCAAGTCTGATTTGGAAATCTTTTAAGATAATTATAAACAGCCAACAATCACGTAGAGATGATGCCTCTTTGGTTGGACATTCTAAATGAAAATGAAAATAGGATTGCCGATATGATGCTAATTTATTAGATCATGAACCAATTAATTTCAACTATACTGAGCGTAGCCATTTTCAGGGTATAAAAATGAGAATGCATTGATGAAATTTTAAGCATCCTTTATGCATCATTACATATCATCACATCATTAAGTTACACATGCATAAATTACATCAGATAATAATTCAAAAGTATGGGAATGCCAAAAAAGCAGCAATTTGGCATTCCCTTTCTTTTGAATTATTATCTGATGTATATGTAACTTAATGATGTGATTTATTCAGCCGTTATTGACCAATTTCGAGTAATTTCAACTACAGAACGCATCTTCACGGTATAAAATGATACCTGAAAAGAGCATGCCTTGATGGAATTTTAGGCATTTAGATGCATAAATTCTAAATGCTTTCAATTTTAAAATGCTTCAATTAATTTGCATTTATTGTTACTAAACAAATATAATTACATTTGTAAATGAATTTATGTCTTCCTCACGAAGCTATCTTCAGGGAACATAAATCTTAGGTCATGTTTAGTTAATTATAAGTTAGACAAATAGTCCGGCAACCAGAAGTTAATTAATTAATTGTCATTAATTTTCTTTCATAAAATGATGTAATAACTAACTTGGCTTTTGAAATGGCTCTTGACCTTCCTTTGAAATGTATACATTGAGTGTACGCATTTTTTTCACAATTGCATCATGTTATGGCTTTCCTATTTTCATTTGTATTTCGATAACAGTATCAGTGTAAAAAAGAAGCAACGAACCAATGGAGGCATGATTACATTATAGTTTAATTGAGAATGTCAATAGGGTCCTGTTTCCACAAAACGGACCATGCACTTTTTTACATGCAGGATTTTTACAGTTTTTATCATCGTTGCGTTGTCACTATAAACCAATTTTAGATAAATGAAGATTGCGACTACACAATTCAAAAGTCTTTGGTCATTCAGTAACTCGCACGAAACGTTTAGCCTTGGTTCATCAGGCCAAGAGAGCCAGTGTAGGCCTAATCACTGCGGTATTTTCACCCAATTAAAAAGATAACGTTGAATCAACGGTGAAAAAACGTTGATGTTCAACGAGATTTTGGTTGATAAACGGTTGATATCGTGACGCTTTGGCTGCTGATATAACGTTGATTCAACGTTACTTAAAAACGTTGAAGAAAGTGGGTTGATCAACGTTTTATCAACTACTTTCTGTTAATATAAAACCTTTTTTAAACTGATTTTCAACCTTACATCATTACCCGTTCAACGATAAGGAAAATATCACAATTATTGATAGGCATATTTATTTACATTTCAATGACGTAATTTGACATGACCAAAATGACATAAAACTGGAATCACAAACTGCTAGCTCACGTAGAACATCCACTGAAAAATAGGGCTTCATGCATTAAACACATAAAATCATCCTATATCCGTATCTATTATGGTGATTGAATATAAAAATGCAATTAAGTAATTTGCAGCAGAATTGTGAATTAATCTTGTAATGTTTTGACCGGGAATTGGTAGAATAGTTGCAGAAGAAAATGTTTCATATTTATATAATGTTTCATTTTATACATTTGGTAAAATATTCCTACCAAAATTTTACTTTGTAGGATGACATTCATCGAGATTACAAAAACAGAGCCCTGCTTTCCCAAGTAAACAGCAGAAGGGATGGACATCTTTCAAAAACACAATTTTTCATCCACAAAGAATTTAGCAAATGAAGAAGGCTTTACCACCATAGAAGATGACGTTTATATAGTAGCACACATCGAACGATCAGATACAAATAATCTTGATGAAGATCACTTTTATCAACATATATGGAAAATTTCTCTATCCGGATTTGATCATCCTTCATTTGAAAATCCTTCCAAACAGATAACATGCCCACACCCCGAATGCGTATTTCACGTCATCTGGAACACTGTCATTTCGAGTCGAACACCGTCGCGCCGTTATCAGTCACATTTTTAAGAATAGAGGTGATGCCACAGTTCAACAGAGAAACATTCACTACTCACATGAAGTTTGAGGCGATGATGCGAGGTCACTCAATAGCATCTTTGGTTGGATCACAAGGCGGTTGTCCGAATCTGATGATCACTTGGACGTTGCGAGCATGAATGACTTATGGGTAAATAAAATTCCAGTAGCTTTCGGGGCTAATTAGCTCAAATAACAAGACAGAAAAACAGCCGAACGTTGGTCAGGTCTTGAGTCATCGATGCACAGATAAGACGAGCTTGCACAGCCTCAGCAATCAACAACTGTAAAAAGAAGACAACTTTTGTGCTGATGTGCAAAACAGAATTATCAAACTTAACTACCTCAATTAACATTCCATGGGTAAGCCTACTTAAAGTTTAAAGGAGAAATCATTCATAGTAATATTAGGTGTTATAGCAAAGATAATTAAGAAAATTGCTTTTCGATCATTTTATCTTTGACAATGTGGCAAGCGATATTCACAGGAATTTTGATAGCAAATGAAGAAATTCAGGAATGGCCGAATTGTGACCATTATCAATTTATTAATAATTTTCTAATCAATACTCGTAGTATTTATCAATTTCATTCTGATATTCAAGTAACTTTCTTTAGAAAAATGTGATCTGCAAATAAAAACAGAGTATGTAGCCTATTGCCGACCGGTTTTTCAACAGTTCATGCGATGAAGATATTCAGGAGCGCTTGAATTTTCATTATAAAATTGATACATGCAAATTTATTTTGATATCCAAACAGTTTGTTTAAAAACACAATCTACAAACACATACACACATAATATCCTCTTGTTTCTACTATTTATATGACATCACTTCAGGTAATTCATGGTGACATATGGGCATACAGCAAACATGTGACCATAATACCTAGGCCTACGATAATATTGAAAAGTGCGAAGCATAATGTGTAATAAGTCAACACAAATTCAGATGAAAGAGTAGCAATGAGTTTGCATTTTGATTGTTTTATACTTGTCGTAAAGCATGAAGAATTATTAATTAAATTGCACAACTAAACCCATTGTAGGGCTTTAACACAAAACTAGTCTTGTGCGCATAATTATACGGTGTGCATGTAGCCATATACAGCGTGTAGATCGTGGTGTAGTATTTATACCTTTTGTGTGCTTGATTATTTTTCTTAAACGACTCGAAATATCAAATTGATGGTATTTTTTTAAATGTGGCAATTCTGAAATAATTACCTCAGGCGATAGCTACAGGTTTTCAATTCAATATAAATTAAAATGGAAATAATGACCTATTTAAACATGTTTCCTTGATGGATGCATCTTTAAGAAACAATAGAAAAATTATACAACTTAAGCAGAAATCGAATAGCAATAATAATTGTCGAAATTGATAAAAACATTATCCACCTAAACTTTTTGCGGTCCTGAAATAGAATTTTTAAGTCTTGTCGCATGTTAAACTGTTTCAAAAACTTTTTCAATTATTAGTCATCCAAATATTAATGCTATAGCACAAGTAGGCCTACAGCCTGATACACATGTAATTATTGAAGTGCAAAAAAAATTACAATGGGTTTTATTGCGCCAATCAAATTCTTTCATGCTCATAGTTTCTCAAACTTTTAGCATGCAACTATTCTGTCTCAACATGCCCAGATGTTTCTGCTATTTTAAATACGCTTCCGGGACTATTTTATAGACAAGGACATTGTAGTATCGAAAATGGGCATTTATGTGTACAGCAGAGTCTGTGCAACACATTTATGTCAAAAAAGGAGAGTCATTTTGTACTTTTTTTTGGGCCCAGTTGTCCCCACCCCTTAAATACAAGCAATCAGAAGTTACGAATTTAAAAATAATATAATATCATTTCAACATATTTCCATTTAATTATAATTCTTTTCACGACACAATCAACTTTTTATCGATTTTTCAACGAGAAACGTCGACTTGAAAACTGATAAACATGCACAACTCAATTTCACATATTGAATTCGAAATAAATAAGCCTTGAGCATGTGACATCATTTGTTTCCATCACACAAATGAATTCAAAGTATTGGTAGGACTCCTTGTGATAAGTCTGCTACACAGCTAAGAGTAATTGAGATATTTTGTTGTTACCAGTAAATTATATTAAGTATGACGCTTATAACATTTTATCATTTCTAAAAGTAAGAGCAGATATAACAGTAATCACTAATAGAAAGGTCTATACGTTCATGATCAATTAACCCAAACCCATGCCCAAATCTCTCCGTCGATTTTGTTTTTGGGATTTCCAAATACATGTACCTAGACTTGCAGTTAAATGCTGAAACAAAATTGACAAGCTAAATCTGAGAACATTTAGAAACTTACCCTTTTTCTGTAGTCTGATCCAATAGGTGCATTTTTAATTCTGATACATGAATCAAAGGAACTTGATGGCTTCATTGAGTAGAAGAACTCACTGACTACATACGAGTGTTCTTCATTTTCGATTTGTTGATAATTGAAAGAGAATTGATGGTAAGTCCATATAACTGGACACATTGCAGGCCAGTGAGGTAGTCGTAAGTAGATTGTGCTCCATGTATTGTGCATGATAACGAAGTAAGATGATGAAAAACGTAGGTGATCACAAAACCGACGATGCATAAATAACGGTGTGTAAGTAGAAATATCCTCTTGATGCGCTGACTTTTCTAATAGCAAGCAGCACCATGAGAGCGAAGAGTGCACAAGCTACTGCGCCTGACTTGCACAGCTTTCTGTTTGACGTCATGGGCGGACAATAATTATAAGCAGGGACTATGAGTCACAGGCATCAACAATTCGCAGCGGGAGAATATTATCGACTACTAATTCTCAGTCTTCACGCAGATGCGACCACGGCCATCACAGGCTGTCAACAATGTGACTGAACTCCCTCAGCTGCGTGCGCGTGGCGATCGAATTTCCTTAAGTGACGGAAAGTTATAGAAGCGAGATACGATTACGCAGATGGAGCTGGATGCTTATGCAATTGTTATGTCCAGTTACACACTGATTTAATATCAAAAGTTTTGTAAATTATTAGCCAAGCAATTTGGCGAAAATCGATCAAAATCGACATGCTGATGAGTACGGTACGTGGAGCTTAAATAGATTTCAATTGACAGATATTTCGATTTGAGAAGGTAAAATGTGTGCCAGTATAGTTGCTTAGGCTCCCTTCGAGAATATATGCCATGTGTAATTGTTGACCTGATTCGTTCGTCAGCGTTGATTGATGTTGTTGCTATAGTAACTGCACAGTATACATGTAGTGAGTGTGAACGATGATGAAAAATGAGAGGAAAAAGAAAAGGGGACAGAGTGAGCGAGAAAGAGAGAGGGTGACTTCATCATTTCTTTCTGTAGGTCTACAAAATTTCATCAAATGAATAGAGCACATGTATATAAAATACTCGAAATAATAGTATACGCATGTTTCATATGTCAATGTTGCATCCATGAGCGATTCTTCGAGTTATTTAAATGTATTTATGTCATTATTCTTGATGTCCATCATTATTTTGATAAATAAAAAGTCACTTTTTAAGAACACAACATGTTTCTGCATATGACATATGCCTTCATCAGGTGATGCTACAATAATGGAGAAGTCGGTATTTATATGAACACGGATGATGGTGAGCGAATTTACAACAACGACTGATAGACTGGACAGTAAAGACAATAAAATCAAAGTCATTCCCATAAGACAATAAAATCTTGCATGAGATGATGACATGGATATCTACAATGATTGACATGGACAGTTCTAAAGTTAATGAAAGCAGATGAATTCCATAAAACAATAAAACCAGGCATGAGATGAAGATGACATAGATATTTACAATGAAAGATGAATATCTACATAATTTACAAATTGAGAGACAGAGGATAGGCACTTCCTCTGTCATTCATTAGATTCTTCGGTTCAAAACTTTTGATGATGATAGACTCGAGTAATCTTGGAAAGGGGGTACTACTGATTATCTGAAAACCGTCTTTGGTAGGTGGGTGAATGTGCATGCTCACTTCACTAGGAGTAGGATAGGCGTTAAGATGCTCATTCATTCTGGTGATAAAGTGACGCACTGAGCTGCCGATGTAGCACTTCTCGCAGTGCTCACAGGTATATTTGTATACTACATTCGATTTCAATTCGGCTTTCACTTTATCTTTATTCATGTGCTTCTCATCGAGTTCGTTTTCGTCCCAGATATTGTCTCATGTCCTCCAGTCGCTCCCTCTCCCGCCTTCCGCTCGCAATCGATGAACAGACTGATTGATGTCCTGACGATTGATGTTCTTCTGAGACCGTCTACTACTCTTCGTATTCGCATGACCGCGCAGCCTGCTTCGAATCGAAGATTTTCTGACATCACGACGTTCAGCGTTCTATCTAGAATCTCGCTTCTTTCCAGATAGTCCAGGGAGTTAATTGCCCGACCTATGCACTTTTCGTTGAATTGGGCTGTCTTCGTTACATTGCTTTGCGCCCCAATGCACTAGCGCGTACATTTGCCAAATTAAGCCTCCTGATATAGTACTCTACGGTCTTTCGCTCGTGCCTTATTGAATCCAGCATACGGGCCAACTTTCCTCTGATGTGTGTGCCATTCAGCCGATCCTGATGACGTCTTGCATGCTACAAATTGTTGACATTTTTTCGGACGATTGGTTAGGAGGCCAACATCTTAACTTCTCAGAGAATTCGTCATTGATCTCTCATCGTATGATCTCTACGAAACCTCTGTAGGTGGAGTGCGGCTAAGTTGTACGAGCGAGCTACTAAGACCTTTTTGATTCCGCGATTGTCTTGAGAGACTTAGAATCTAGTTTCAAGCGTCTATTCAAACAGTCAGTAAAAGGCTACGTAGTCATCCATCCTTGTCCTCGGTGAGCAATACTTTCAGGGGTTCGGTTAGGCGCCTCGTGAGCTCTTAGATGCTTTTCTCGCTTCCAACGTATAGAGCCAAACGAGGGTTTTTGATGATCCAACGATACTAGAAGAGGCATAGTTCTCGCGCCTTTTACCAATTGAGCAGCCTTTGACGAGTAATGTAAGACTCGCGTTTTCTATGTGAGTTTTTCTTCCCCGGTTGCGACTCTTGTCTTGAGGTCCACAAAAGTCTTGCTAGGTCTTGTCCATTCGCCAAAAGCAGTGCTGTCTGTCGTCAGGTGATGAAAAATAGTGCTCAGCGCAATGGCTACTCGTGATGGGTTGGTTGAATAGCGTGAGCCAGTCTTATTTTCAAAAATTCTAGGGCATTCAGCACTTTCGCCCAGTGCCCCAGCAGCCAAATAAGTGTGTTAATGCCATGGTCGTTCTCTTTCCGATTCTTTGCTTACCAGAGTCACATCATTAATATCCACTGAATCGCGTTATAACTCAAATGTGCACCTAATCCGCATCAGGATCACGTATCGAGTCGCTTCTCAGCAGCCCTCGTTGTTGGTCTGCTCCAAAATACATAGCCACTTGAGTTGAAGTGCGCCGTGGAGCTGCTCTCTCAGTGTTCCATGAAACCACTGAAGCAGAGAGCGTTCATCAATGTCTTGCGTTTTTTTCCTGGACACCTTGTATCGACTTTCTCTTGATGTTTGGGGTTAGCCGTTTGTTACTGTCCTTTAGCTTGGGATCTAGTTAATCTTCTTGATTGACATGATTGATAGCCCAAACGAAGGTCTTTGAGATGTTTGAAATCCCGCGCAATTTCGCCCTTTGGGCTGTCTTGGCCATCTTAAAGCCCCGCTTAAACCGCGGTGTCTGCTCTTTTCCTATTCATTTATTTCTGTATGAGACAGATGTTTCTAGCTAGGGGTTAAAAAGCCACTTGTTTCCGATGCCATAACGAAATTCTAAATAGAGAACGCTTTCGCGTGCCCAGTGCACGCTACTGTTCTACATCAGGAATCATTGTAGGACGAAGTTCTTATGATAGGAGCAATTCCCATCATCTTTGATGTCAATTACGGTCATTGTCGCTCTTATCACATGTGACTGTTTGTAATTGCTTAAAATAGAGCGTTATCTCAACTATAAAGAAAACCGTAGCTATTTTGCAATGTTAAAATATATTGTGAATAAATTCCCTATTGCCAGGCATTCGTCGCTTGGTGTCTTTAAAACCGAATGAAATGAGAGTAGTCTCAGCATGAGTGGATAAAACTTTGCTACGAGTACTCGCTTAGATAGTTATTGCTTAAAGTAGCGTCACTTAAGAAAACGTATATTTTGCAAGGTTAAAATCTATTAGTAATAAATTCCCTATTGCCAGGCATTCGTCGCTTGGTGTCTTTAAAACCGAATGAAATGAGAGTAGTCTCAGCATGAGTGGATAAAACTTTGCTACGAGTACTCGCTTAGATAGTTATTGCTTAAAGTAGCGTCACTTAAGAAAACGTATATTTTGCAAGGTTAAAATCTATTAGTAATATCGATCCCCATTGCAGCATCGTCGCATTTAGATGTTAAACCGATATGATATGACGGACGGTCAAGCCTATTCGGAACGATTATCTAGTAAATGTTCTAACGAATATGAATGGGTTGGTTATTTGAGGACATATTCACCTTTTGCTGGAAATCTGACTCTTAAGATGGTGTGGTGACAATGAAGAAGGCTGAGCAGGACTAATGTATTACTAACATGAACTTGGACATGACCAAGTAAGAATAGTCTAGACCAAAAGTTAGAAAAACTTCACTCTCAAATTTGAACGCATTTTTTATTTAAAGCAGACATAACAGATGTAGTAAAGAAAAACCGATA